>JACGCM010001596.1:0-178547 GCA_014058105.1 Kingdonia uniflora
GTGAGCTCGAGGCATTCTGCCTCATTGAGAAAAGTTCCGATGATGTACCTCGACCAGGACCGTCGAGTTAGATATAAATAGTGGGTTCGATGGGTGAGGTGGTATCTATCAAAGTCGAGGGGATAGAAAGAGACAGTAATTTTTATAGGTGGCTAAAATTTTTTTGGGTCTGATCGATCATGGTGCTCGCATGAGCGGCAAGCGCGTTTGAGAGCCTTTCAGATTCCAGGTACCTTCAGAAGTGGCAAAACGAGGGTCCGTGGTAGGTCGAAGGAATCACCCGCATGGTGGAACCAGTCCCGTCTGAATATACCGAGGTATTCAGACTTTTTGTCGATGATAAGGAAGCTGGTTTGAAGGGTAAGAGGGCCTGTGGTGACTGGTAGGCTGATATGACCAGCAACGACTTCGGCTGCCCCATTGAAACCTTTTAATTCGATATTGGCAGCAGTTATGAGGTCAGTTTTCTTTATGGTTTTGACAGTTGGGTGGAAAAGGACATCAGTTACGCCCCCTGTGTCTATAAGCATTGTGTGAAGGACGAGGTTCTCGATCTTAATCATGATGACTAATGGATCAGAATCGGGAAAATGGACATGAGATGTATCACAGTTGATAAAGGAAATTCCTTCGAGGTGAGGGCGATGGATTGATTCTGGCATTAGGGTGGGAAATTTCTCCTGATAGGTAAGTTTGTAACATTCTTCGACGCACTTCCTTTGCTCTTTGAACGTCCGTTGTCTATGTTATTGACTTCGATAAGGTACAACCTATAGATATGACCACGGCTGGGTCAACAGTAGGACTGAATTGAGGTTAGAGGTAAGAACCGTTAAGGTTGCTAGAAAGGTCGGCACATACTGGTGTAGACGACCTTCTTTGAGGATGAGTTTCGAGAAGCGCTGGAGGGCGAAGCACTTGTTGGTTAGGTGACAGTTAGATTTGTGATTGGCGCAATAAGGTTCACCTGCTTTGACTTCAATAGGGAATGGGAACGCCAAATGGGGTCTGCCTGTATATGTGGCAGAAGGGTATTGAGGGGGCGGTGAGTGCATGCAAAATGGGCATTGGTCTCTTCTTTCGAGCTTCGACACTATTATCGAAGTTATAGCATTTGCGGCTCTCCGTCTCCTATGAGACGGGAGCGATCAGGGTTGTTGGAGTCGAAGGTGGATTTTGCCACGAATTATTCAAGTTTGTAATGTGCGAAGGCTGCTCTGTTAGTGGGTGTCCTGAGGCGCTCGATCTATATAACCATTGACCTTCGAGAGCATCTCCTCGAGTGTTTGAGGTTTGTGGAGACTAGGTGCTCTTTTACTCGGTTGTGATCAGGCAGGGCATTCAAATATGCGAGTATGGAATTCACGCAGTCAAGGTTCTCAATTTCCAGGATTCGTCGAGAAATCTCTTGGTGAGGTTTCGAGTGTCACACTGCTAGATTTTCTAAAATTAGACAGAGCATCAACTCTGACTTCTCTGTCTTATAAAGTTAAACTGGGCGATGAAAAGCCTGATATTTGCTCGAAGTTTCGTATCGATCCGTTTGGAGATTGTGATACCATCGGAGGGGTTGTTAGTGAGATTGGTTGGAAAAGGTGACATAAAGGTAGTCCGTCATGGAGTAGAGGCCCAGGCATTTGGAATTCGAGAATGTAGGATTTAGGTTCTGTGTTACGGTATTTACTGAGTTTGGGAGCACAAAAGTTTGGAGGTATTTTGATAGCCAAAAATTTAGGGCAAATCAGGTTGTTGAGGCGGCTCCAAGAGTTGGGGCTGGGCTGTATCTTGTGGTCAAAGTCCTACTGTGTAACATATGCAGGATGGGGGGGAGATTGGGGAATTCGAAGGTTGTGGGGTCAAGTATGTGCCATGTAGTCAGGATGCATTCTCTGAGCCGCTCTCGAGTAGGACGGCGTCTGGGATGTCTGGAGGAGCAGAGGGTGGAGTCAGAAGAATCTTTTTGGTGGTGAATCCCGAGGTGGATAGAACCAGTTGGGGGAATAGTATGAGGAATGCCTTCGGCACCGTATGAACCGGGGTATCTCGAGTTTGGTGAAGGTCTTAGATGGGCGCGGGCAAAAACGCGCGATGGGTCTATTGTTTGGGATGAGTGAGCAGCTTTTAAAAGCTGTAATCTCTATAGCTCTCGGACGGTGTTGCACAACTCATCGATTGCCCTGTTCTGTCTTTTTTTGTCATCTAAACAGTGATTTCGCTCAGTTTCCTGTGCCAGGCGGTGGTTTTCACACTCCTGTTTTTGGGGCCTAGTGGCGCTCCTCTGCTTGAGTGACTTGCTGAGATAATAGGCTATTTGGGAAGCCACTCCATCGACGGAGTTGCCTGCCTGGGTTGAATTGGAACGATGGGTGGGTGCCATTTGAAAAGAAGCAAGAGGATGAAAATAAAGGGGGCTGGTCGGGTGGGAAGCACAGACGGCACCAATGTAAGGCCTAACTTCTTTTAGAGGGTAAGTTGGCTCTTACAACACGGGGTTAATCTTCTATCAAAGGGATACAAGTAAATGATCTAAAGTAAGAACAAACTAGAGACAAATACTTGCGTAGAGGCCCGAATATGACACTCTACGACCTCTGATGAGAATTTTTATGATGTATGGAATTACTGATGAATAATTCAAAGATTCGAATACAGATCTTTACAGAGTGGTCGAAGGTAAACTGTCAGGGGTCTGGGGGAGATTTTTCTAACCCTCCTTGGCTTCCCATCTCTGATATTTATAAAACCATAGGAAGCTGAGTCACCAAGTATGGGTCAGATTACATGATTACTGTCAGGAAATCTCGGCGGAGTATGGGCGCCGATCATGTCTGCAATGTCACTGTGACAGCTGCCGGAGGTGTCTCTGTACTCTGGCACTGTGGTGTAGAGGTCGGCCTGTCACTACAGCCATAAGGACCAATCATTGCGTCGGCTTGTCTGGTGAGCTGGCTGCCTGTCCCATCGTATTTCGACCATGTGTAGATATGGTCGAAGGGGTTCTGCTGCAATGTGTTAGTCCGTCCTCGAGGCTTTGTCTGGTGTCGAAGCTTCGTCTTTTGGGGATCTCTGGAAAGTCTGTTTGGATGATTGAGTAGGCTTCGATATATTCGGGTAGGCTGCGGAGTAGAATTTGAGTGCCTGAGGTGGTCGAAGGCTGCGAGTAGGCTATTACATCTCTCTCTATCTCTTTATCTCTCTTTCTCTCTCTCATCCTTTCATTTCATATTAATCAAGTAACCCCTTTATTTGTTTGATAGTAAATATTTATTCCTTTTGATCTTCAGTTCCCAAGTTTTGCTCTATTGTGTATAGGGAACTTACAATTCATGCCGCGAAATAGTTTAAGGAATTGGGATAACATGTCGGTGTAAATTGTGTAATGGTGAGTTTGTAATATTACTTGCTTTAATATCAGTTCTTTGTTAAAAGATGAAGCAGGCAGTGATTTTGGTTCGATAAAAGAATTAATTTTTTTTAAGGTTAAAAAAATGGTAGTTTATATTAGTGTTATAATCTACTTCACAGTTTCGTTTCCGATTACCAATAATATTTTCAGATCTTAGAATGGGTTATTTTCTTTAACATGATAAAGAGGATGCTCAAATGTATCACTTTAGTGTGGAATGTGGTTCTCTTGGGTGAAGTAGGCGGTTTGGTATTTTGTCGATGAGAGTATCCACAAGATGTAGGAAAACACTTTTGCGGAGATAATGATAATCTAACTTCCTCTTATAGTAGAAAGGAACTCTTACGTAAATATAACAATGTCAAGTTTCCCTTTCTTAATAGCAACATAAAGTTTTCATGAGAGTAATTGAGTATGAAATGGTGGCTCTGTTTTGTGTACGTAATAGATTCACTTATAATTGGAAGTAATATACCCAATGATATATGCCTAGAGGCTTGAAATATTTTCTTGTTTCCGGCGATAATAGTCATTTTCTCTCATTGTTTTGAAGCCTTTTCTCTCCTGAAAATATGATTATGAGAATCATCTATGTTTTCCTTACATCAGCAGTGCTTCTTATGTTTTAATTACGGGGACTTATTTGATTTTGTAGCTTATGCAATTTGCAGACAATAATATATATAAAACCTATCATCAATGGGTTATAATCTATTTGTTAGCTGCTAAGAAAATTGAGACAAATCCAAATCATCAAAGAAAGTGAAACCATTTAAACTATAAGTTCGGTATATTAATTTCCTAATAAAAACTCAACTGAAATCGATATATTATATATCTAAATCTTATTCTATTTTAATGCAAAAAAGTTTAGTAATTTATATCCAAATGATAGAGTGCAAGAAGAGGGAGATTCAACCATGCCACACACTAGTACATGTCACTAGTACATATGCAGATGGGGCTCTCTACAAAAGTAAAAAAAATTAAAAGAAGAAAAAATTGAAACCCCTAAAACAGGTAAGGGGCATGCCTCCGTGTCCTGTCATTCGAACAATTCTAGACTCGTTTAAACGATCAGTTAAATATAGCCTTCGAAATGCCTCAACTGGATTTGGCCATCTGGAGCGCGAGTTCGTTCGAACGACCTCCAATGTCATTCGAACAAAATGTTGTAAATAGCCTTTGAAATGCCTCAGCTCGAATTGGCCTTCTTGGGCACAAGTTCATTTGAACGACCTCCAATATCGTTCAAATGACTTGTTAAAAGTAGCCTTTGAATCATTCGAACAACTTCCAAGTTCATTTGAACGACGTCTTAAAAATAGCCTTTGAAACACATCAGCTAGAATTGGTCTTCTGGAGTGCCAGTTCGTTCGAACGACCTCCAATTCCGTTCAAACTACTTGACGTTGTTTTGCCTTAAATTTCTTTTTGGGGAACCTAAAGTATTTTGTATCTAGGTTCTCTATGCGTGTAAGGAAAGCTGGCCTTTCTGGATACCATTCTTCAAAGGGTTCTGCCTTTACGGACCATCGTTTGACTGTTGTATCCGCTGAAAAAATTGCTTCTCTCCATATTTGAGTAATTCTGAATGAGTTGAGTTGAGTTTTCGTTTGATTCATTTCCATTCAGTGACCAGAGTCCATGAAAGTATGTCAGTCGTGAGTGCTTGAACTGTGGCTAAAGAATCTGAGACCATCCACAATTTTATCCAAACTTTTTATACTGGTTGCCTAGCACCTTGAATGATAGCATGAATCTTTGCGACATAGTTGTTTGTATTACCTAATGCTTTATGGAAAGTACCCAATACCTCCACATCCGCATTCATGTATACTATCCCAAAGCCTGCTGGTCCAGGGTTGCCCAAAGCGGAACCATCACAACATGCTTTGATCTTCCCTGGTTTTGGTTGTTCCTACCAACAATTCTTTATCGTTGTTGTGTGTCTATGTCTGCACTGGACGTTCAAGGCCTTGATAATTTGCAAGTCGGTTCCGGTGTTGTACATGTTATTTTTGAAGAATTGGGATGAGTCCATGATGTTTGTTACACTTTTTCCAAATACCATTGCAAGTACTGAATGCTGCCAAGATCCACAAATCCTTAACAAAAGAGCTTGCATTGACTGCTTTTGGCAAGGACTATTTGCTAAGTATCCTCTTCATTTGCCGGTGGCATATTGAAGATGTTACACATCCAATTCCAGATTTCTAGAGAATATTCACATTCGAAGAAGAAGTGTTGCTCGATTTTGGCATTGTGTTGGAAAAGGGAGCAGACTGAGGGGAGGCAGATACCTTTATTCACAACTCTATCATTGAAAGAAAAGGTACGGTTAAGAAGTTTCCATGCAAACAAGCTCAGCCGGGGGTATAAGCTATTGCTCCAAGCTATTATCCACCACCATACGGTGTCTTGGGTTTTGTGAATACTATTGAAAGTGTTCCTAACTGTAAATTTCCCATGATTGTCTGGCTTCCAAATTTATTGGTCCTGAGCTTGCGGATCGCAGTCAAGTCTCTCAAGGTTGATCCCCAGTACTATAAATAGCATTAGAATATCATGGGGTATCACCCATCCTTCATTGCTGATAAAGTTACTCAGCTTTGCAGTACAGTTCCTCCATAGGTTTGCTGGAAGGTTAATGTACTCCCTCAGAGGGATTTCTGTTTCCCAACAATCGCTCTAGAAATCAATGTTTTCCCCATTACTGGTCACCCAACTCATGTACTGGCCTGCTAGAAATTCCGCAGCTTATATCCCCTCCAAATAGATGATTTCATGTAGTATGTAATCACCTCTCCATGTCTATTTTTATAATTTGCGTTCATAAAGTATGCCCAGTCTTTGCTTTATTGGGTAAATGTCCAGTAAAGTTTGTAGAAAAGCGCATTGTTAACTTCCCCCAGTTTACGAATGCCTAGGCTGCCCTCCTATATGGGTTTACATATCTTTTCCCATTTAAGGGTAATGCCTTTTCTTCTTAACGGATCCCCGGACCAAATAAAATTCTAAATGATAACTTCGCCCTCTTTGAATAGAGATTGAAGCCATTTGTATACTGCCATGTTGTATATAGGTGTATTGTTTAGGACTAATCTTTCCATGACCACTCTTCCTTGGAAAGACGGAAGTCTTCCTGCCTAACCATTGCCCCCTTTCTGATTTTTTTCCACCAACAGTCACAAAATATTCTTTGTAGCTCTTCCCTGGAAGAGGGGTATTCCCAAGTAAGTTTTTGGCAGTCTCCCTTCCTAGAATCTGAATACGTAGAGAATCACCCTTTTCCTGGTGAGTGAAACTCCCCCATAAAAGTCTTGCTCTTCTCCAGGCTTACACTTGCCCAGATGCTTCTTGGTATTTAAGGAGCTTTTTCAGGTGTTTGAGGTCTCTAGTTTCTCCATTGAGGAATATAAAGATGTTGTCTACGAATAAAAGGTGTGGTGGAGCTTGTATTTGCCTGTTACTGACCATAGTGTAGATTTTTCCTTGGTCCCTTAGTTTCGTTAGGTTAATACCCAAAATATCTTTAACAAGTGCAAACAACAGCGATGAGAGAGGGTCTCCTTGTTTAAGACCTCTTCTAGGGCTGAAGAACTCTGTAGGGCTTCCGTTCATTATGATTGAAATCTTCCCACTATTGATAATAGTCAGAATCAACTCATAAAAGTTGTGGGAGAATCCAAAAACTAGGAGAGCTGAAGTAAGAAATCCCAGCTTATTGTATCACAAGCTTGCGTTATATCTAGTTTAAGTCCCACATTGCCTCCATTCCTCTTGCCATTAACCTCGTTGACCAGCTTGGATGCCATCCAAATATTGTTACGAATACTCTGACCCTTGATGAAGGCACTTTGTGCCCGGGACACCACTCTCTCTGCTATTGGTGACAGTCGAGCAGTCAGTATCTTTGTGATTACTTTAACTACAAAGTTGCTCAGGAAAATTAGTCTGTAGTGGTTCACCTTCTCCGGTTTCTTAATTTTAGGTATGAGCATTATGATATTGGAGTTAAAGTTGGCCAAAAGCCGTCTGTCAATAAAGAGGAGGATATTCCTCTGTAAAAATCGTGTTTAACCACCTCCCAGAATATTGTGAAGAAGGCCCCTGGGAATTTGTCTAGACATGGAGGGCTATCCTTGTTGAGACTAAACACCGCAAGTTTGATCTCTTCCTCGTTTGGGAGTGCTATCAGCATGTCATTTTCAGTTTGCTCCACTCTAGACATTGTTATATTCAAAATGTTATTATTTAGGTTAACCGGGTTCTCCGCGAATTTGTGTGTGCAGAACTGAAGAATGTACGCCTTTATCTGGGATTGGTTGGTCAAGATAATTCCTTCCCCCATTATAATCTTTGTGATGATGTTCTTTTCATTTCTAGCTCTCGTCATGCTGCTAAAGAATTGGGTGTTGCGGTCGCCTTCTGTGAGCCACTTAATTCTAGATTTTGTACGCTAATGAATATCTTCTTGCTCTTTAATATGCAATAGTTGTGTAGCCTTAACAATGATGTCGTGGTCGAAAGCATAATTACCAGTGAGTTTCCTTATTGAGATTTAGCTGTAGCAGGTCTTCCTCCAAAACTTTTTTGGTTTCTCGCGCCATGTCTGGTCCTGTCCGTTTCTACTGCTTAATATCATTCTTTAGGCACCAGAGTTTGAGCATTAAATAAAATAGAGGTACTGCTTCTAGCTAAGTGTTCCAGCTATTGCAAATCACATCCCCAAAGTCTGCATAAGTGATCCATGCTTGAAGGTATCTAAAATGTATGTTACAAGGTTTTGGGACGGCCTGGCAATCTCCAAAAATGAGGGAGTGGTTTAACACTGTTCGTGGGAAGTTCTTGATACTCCATCCCCGATATTTGTCAGCCCATTGTGGGTTATGCAAGCATCTGTCTAGCCAACACAGTGTTCTGTTGACTCCTTTCATTGCATTACTCCATGTATAGCTTATACCCGGTGTGTTGCTCTCTATAAGATTAACCCTATCAATCAAGTTACAAAAGTCTTGCATGGATCTTGATAGCTGTTATCTTCTGCTCCTCCTCTCCTCAATCCTGAGAACGCAATTGAAATCTCCTAAGCAAATCCACAACTCATTTTTTCTGGTAATAACTATTATTAGCTCATTCCAGAGTATTGTTCTGTAGAAAGAGTGGCAGCTGGCGTGGATGAAGGAAAAACTACAGCTCATGTATCGGACCATGATTTACTGGGTCGAAGTGTTCATGGTTTCAGGCTCTGGAAGTCCCAACCCATCTCTGCAGAGTATCCAAATGTTTCTTTTATTCTCCTCCTCCCTATTCGTTATTATTTTCCTCGCGAAGCCTTGTAGTCTGAATTTTGGAGCATAAATTTTAGGTTCTACAATGCACATAATATATGGTTATAGTTCTTCCACTTTTTTCCTCAGGTAGGCGTGAGTTTTGCAATTGCCCACTCCTCTTGCATTCCAGAAAATCACACTCATTGTCTATTATTGGATCTGGTGACCCGAGGGTCTAACACGTATACTTTCCTTCCTTTATAGACCTGATTTGGTTATAGCTTCCTCATAATAGTTTGTTCTTCTTCTTCTTCCATTCATCCACCCAGCTTGCCGGGTTAAGCATTTCTCATATTTCATCGATGTCCGCCTCATTTTGGCTAATTGTTTCACCCTGGTCATCCCTTGTTTATGTTATGTTTTGATCATCTAGAGATTTCTCCATGTCTCGATGTGATTTGGCCATACTTTATGCATCTACACTATGACTTGAGATATCCTCAACATGTCTATTATCTTCCAGCTATTCTGAAGTGTCTCCTACTAATGCATCGAATAGGTTACTTCTGGTAATTTCTGCCTCTTTTTGTAGTGAGCTGCTATTTGTGTTCCCCTTTACTTGTAACCAGTCCTCTTTATTTTTAATTTGCTCTACTATCTTTATCTGCCTTATTGGTTTTGTCATCCCTGGGAAGCAAATGATCGGTGATATGCTACTAGCAGAGGGAGTAGGGGTTTCCTAAAAATAGGTGAGTTTGCTGGGTGGTTGCAGTTGTACTTGGGATTTTTCCTTATTTGTCGTCGTACCTTCCTGAGTTGGAATTGAAAGTGTCTTGTTCATTCTATTATTTTTTTCCCCTTCTCTTGAGTTTGTCTTTGTATTCTTGCTCAGTTCCATGTCGTTCAGTCTGCAGACCCTTTGTACTATCTTGCATTCCGCAATAATATGCCCAATATTGTTGCAATGTTTGCATAATTAGAGACACTATCTAGCAGTATCCCCTATTTCACTAGGCACTCTTCTATGTCGAGAAGAAGGTGATCGGGGATTGGTTTAGACACGTTAATGTTTACTAGTACATTTGCGTGATACCCATAGTCCTGGTTTCATGTTGATTAGTCCAGCTGGATAGGTGTTCCTAGCATTTTAC
Organism: Kingdonia uniflora; assembly: GCA_014058105.1. Classification (NCBI taxonomy): domain Eukaryota; kingdom Viridiplantae; phylum Streptophyta; class Magnoliopsida; order Ranunculales; family Circaeasteraceae; genus Kingdonia; species Kingdonia uniflora. Next base: position 9,834 of record JACGCM010001596.1, read on the forward strand.
CCAGGGAAAGGATAATTTTGGGGCTCCACATCTCGATAGGGAGACCAAGAAATTTGTACCATATGAGAGCATTGGAGTTGTTGTAACTGCCACTGAGAAGAATGGACTTTACGAAAAATTCTCATCAGCATTCTGTCGACCATCCAAGGTCCCCGACTCCATATCAAAATGTTGTCCTCCTCTACTCCAGTTTGATGATAAAGAAGCCTTTATTGATTGGTATTAGCTTGCAAGATCCCTTAGTTTACTAGTGCATGTGAGCAAATTCCTGAACTGCTGTGAATTTGATCTTCTGCAGGTCTAGCCTGCCTATCAAGCTAAATTGGTATTTTGATATACCTTCTTCGAGTTCGACCGTTGGGATGGTGATTACTATTGTATCTCCTCCCTTGCTCACCGGTAGTAGCTCTTCCGTCTCCGCCGATTGGTTCCTCTTGTCTCTCACCTTATCTGTGAATGTCGGAGGTAATATTATTTATGGAGCTTCCTTCTGAACCAATTTTGTTCCAGCCGTATCCCCATTGCGTGCTCTCTCTTTTTCTATGCTTTCCTCTCCTTTCGAATTGAGATTTGACTTAGCTTTTTTAAGGAACCCCCATGGACATACTGCACTTGTTCAGTGTTGGTTATCTCCTCCCTTGTTGATGGTGGTGCAAATTGTTCAAGAATTTTACTAGGGTTTGAAGTTCCCTTAACCTGATTTGCAATGATATCTCCGATCATTGTTGCAGTAGCCCCTGTTGCGTCCTCTAATGCTGGATTTGGTTAGTGAATCATTGGTGTTTGTTCTTGCGAATTTGGTGTGTAAATCTCCAATCCTTACTTGATATTACGTCACAAAGATTTAATACCATTGCTTAGGATCAGTTGAAGCAAATTCAGAGTTTGGTTGTCCATGGTGCTCGATTTGAAATTGAATTGCAAACACTATTCACGATACTATTCACAATCACTATTCATGATGAACAGTATCATTCTCTCTCTCTCCCTTCATAACTCGATTTCAAGATGAATAGAGTTAAAAATTTTTAAATAAATCTTATTCTAGAAAACCACTTGTGTGACTAAATGGTGGATGAGATGGAAATAACGCTTGAATTGAGTTTGGAGTTACTTAACATGCTACTTATTTAAAATGTTTATCACGACGGCTTGTGGGATCCGTTTCTCGTACTTATGCAACATTGTGTGAGATTTTTTATCATATATTTGTGTGCTTAAATTTTAATTTCCTGGATAAATATCATGATTTACCGTTTTCGTTGCATGCTTATTTCCTTTTATTTTTGATCCATAATTAATCTGTTTTTAATTTATGTTAATGCTCTAAAGGCATGCAAATGTTTAAATTATTAAAGACTTAAAGCATTGAATATATCGTTAAAACGTTTTCCTGTGTATTTAGTAACTTGTAATAATAGCCTCCACCATTGGCATCCATTAATGATAAGCTTGAGTTTTCATTCAGAAAAGACTATTCTTTATTCTGCGATTTCAACATGGTTTAAATCCCCTTAAATCGAGTTTCTAATTGGCGTTTCTCCCTCTTCAAGCTTCCGTGATTAAAGCTCATAAGAAAATTTTAAGACTAGAAGCCTCTTAGCACGACTAAAGTTTGTAGATCTATAAGAGGCTAAGTCATTTAGTATAGTGTTGAAGCTTCAAGTAAGCTTTGGAGTTACCACGACGTTAAGCTAGAAGCTTAGTCAAAGTAATTAATCTATGGTCAAGTTTTGTGCGATTATAAGTTAAGCGGGATAAGGTAGGTGGAAGCTCTGTGCAGAAATGCCTAAATTGTGCTACGAAAAGTGTTAAATGAGAGGAGAGTACAGTGAATGTGAACCACTTTCAGAAATTTGCAAGGTAAGCTGGGGTTGGGCAAGACTATACTTGATCTCACTTGAACAAACTTGGCACTAACTTCATATTTATCCTAAAGCACATACGTTCATTTCTTTATTTCATCAGAACATGAATTATAACTACCAAAAGGAAGGTTTTAAGACACACTTTAGGATTCATTACCTGGATCTAAAATCTTAGGAGAGGATGATTCTACTACAGAACATCTCAAACTGGTCAGGATCCTAATCATTGACAACTCAACAACATTAAAATTTTACTTATCTTATTTCAAATAAAACTAAGAGTGGGGATAATGATTAATCATGTAAAGATATAATAAAGCAACAGTTTATGAAGGATATGGGGTTCCATTAAAATGTGAGGCATACAAAGTTGAAATATAAGATAGAAAAGCATATATTATTTGTAATGGCCAAAATCCGTAAGCTCAAAATGGCTTGGAATTTGCTATCACACCAATGAACCTGCAATAAAATTCTAATGGAAAGCAAGAAATGGCACATGTGATTTTAGCGTGGAAAACCTCTTAATAGGTAAAAAAATCACGACCTCAAGTGGAGGATTTTTGTAAAAGTATCTTTATTGCTTGAGGTGAATATCTTATTACAAATGATCTTTAGATTTTAAAATGCTTGGACCTTGTAACTAAGAAGTTTGAATGCTTATGAGAATCTAGAACAAATGGTTTTCTTGGTGATTCTCGTATATTTTTCTAGTTCTTTTATCTTCTGGAACTTCTTCTTTATATAGGCCTTCTTCGCAGTTCTTCATCGTGCTAGAGCACATTCTTTGAACAATGTGGTTAGTGGCGGTTGACTGAGTAACTGACGAGTTCATGAGAGACAGGTGTCTTTGACTGGTTAAGGTTTTTCGGTTTGAAGTTCAACCTGCGTTCTTCACCAGTTCGTGGAGTAGGTTAAAATATTGACTGGAGAGAAGTCATGTTGAAAATGCGTGAGTCTGAGATAGAGGTAATTCAAACTAGGGACAGCTTAATTTTAATGAGATCGAGGGATATGTCTCTACAATCGCCCCCTTGCAACCGAAGTCACGAGTAGCTTTGGTTGAGAAAGGATTAGTGGATAATTGGTATTTGGGTTAAAGTTCTTGATAATTAAAATGGAGTAATGATAGTTTTGACTGTATGAAAGTTATGCGGGTTATGGGCAAATGACGTGTATTAAATGAGGATGTGGATGCTGATATATGTGACGGTTAAAATTTGAAGAGTTGTGTCTGTAATGAGTGATGACGTTTGGAAAAATGTACCTGCACAATAAATGTAGGGTTATATAAATAGTACCTATACCAAGTCTTGAAGCAAAGTACGTTTGTAATTCGTCAAATTCTATAAAAGTTTCGAAGATGGCAAAGACTCGGAGGATGGTCCTTGAAGAGATTATAGCTTCTAAAATGCAAAGGTTAAAGTTGAAGTACTTTGGCGACCAATCCCTGGAGATGTCAATACCTATTTCTGTTTATCTGACTTATCAAGGTATGTCGGAAGACAAAGCGGTTTAAGCTGAGGAGGAATTTTACTGTAGGTAGAGGTTTCATGTCGTCGTCTTGACAGGCAAGAAACGTTGGGCTTGTCTCCGTACTCTTGCGGAGGACAAGGTTGGGGAATATATGCAGGGATAGGCATAACTGCGGGGCAAGGTGGCAGGAATATATTCAATTGGAAGAGAGTATAGCTTTTGATGCTTTGACAGAAAGGGAATTGGCACATCATAAGAGACTGTATGCGATTTTGGAGTCACGTCTCGAGAAGGTGATGTCTCATTTTTCAAAGATAGTTATATCTCATGCATCATGCTCAGACCTATTAAAGTTGACCGTTGCTTATTTTGTAGAGGAAGTAAAAAAACTTGAGTTAGAACGAGATACCTTGTTCAAGAGTCTGTCAGACGAGGGTTGTATTTGTAGAGTTGATATAGATCAAGGGAACGTATGGCCTCCATGAAAATAAATTTAGGCCCTCGACCTGCTGATTTGATAGAGAGGGGCAGGGTTGTTGTAACTCATAACCTGAAGTCTAATTAACCTCCTGCTGTAGGGGAAAGCACGGCCGACATCCCAACAGCATAAAAGAATCTCTTGTAGTGGTTGTGAATGTAACCTGAAAATAAATAGTATTTGTCGCAGACATAGCGAGATAGATGAAAGCTAGTATGACCTTTGCCTTATCTTATGTCTGGTAGGGTCCTTGATATAAAACAAGTTTTTACATTTGCTCTAATTGTAGAGATGGGTTGAGTTAGTCAAACCAAGTGAATCTTGATTTAACTGAAGTAATATTGCAGACATATTGATAGAGATGAAGGCTTGTATTACCTTTACCATATCTTATGCCTGTTTAAGTCCTTGATATAAAAAGAGTTTGAACATTTATTTTAATTACAGAGATTTAGTAGAGTCAGCCAAACCAAATGTTATCCTTGATTTAACTGGTATAATATCCTAAACAATTTAAAGTAGATGAAGGCCAGTATTACCTTTGCCCTATCTAATGTTTGGTAGAGTCTTTGATATAAAACAAGTTTTTACATTTGTTTTAATCGTAAAGATTTAGTAGAGTCAGCCAAACTAAGTGTTATCCTTGATTTAACTGGTATAAGATCGATTGAAAGCTAGTATTATCTATGCTTTAATCAATAAAATCTAGTTGAATCTGCGTAAGTAGAGAGATGATGTGAAAAACTTGGAAGTTTCATTGATCAGTTCAGAATTTACATTGGATGGAGATGAAAAACTTACTTTTGGAATTGAAAAAACAAAAACAAGAAATAAAAATGGAGTAGTAAGACGTTTAACGATAGTATCGTTTCAGTCGCCTAGTGTTCAAAGAATTTGAAATGGGGATTCCCTCTTCTGTCATGAGATAATATGATCCCAGTCCTGAGAGACATGTGATAATGAATAGACCCTCCCAATTTTAAGCAAATTTTCCAGCGTGAGGCTCTTTACGATGTTGAGGAATCTCTCTGAGGACGAGATCATCAATTTGGAAGGTACGGCTTCTGACTCGGCTGTTAAACGATCTGGCTAGTATATGATAATATCGACCCAAGTTAGCGATGACGCGTTCCCTAGTTTCATTGATCATATTGAGGTTGCAAGCCAATTCAAACTAATTTTCCACGTTAGTCAGCTCGTGATCTCGAAATAGATGATGGTATTCAGAAGAAATTACTGCCTCAATGTCATAGGCAAGGAGGAATGGGGTATATCCTGCTGACTATCGAGGAGTGGTACGATTTTCCCATAGGACATGAGGTAACTCTCGAACCTAATTCCCTTTTTTCTGTGAGTGAAGCCATTTTTTGAGTCCATCCACGATGGTTTTGTTGGTCATTTCGACTTGGCTATTGCCTTGAGGATAGTAAGGATTGGATGGTGAGTGAATGATATTATGGTTGCTGAGAAAGGTTACGATTTTTTCTACAAAAAATTAGGGACCGTTATCGATACGAATTAGGTGGGGGCACCTAAACCGAGTGATGATGTGTTCCCAGATAAAAAAAGATGACATCTTCTTCTCTGGTTCGACATAGTGGAACTGCTTCTACCTATTTTTTGAAATAATCGGTAGCTACGAGTAGGTGACAGCGGTTACCTGGAGAATTAGGAAACTCGCCGACAAAATCAAGTGCCCATCTTTTGAATGGCCAAAATGCCTTACTTGCATAGAGTTTGAGCGCAGGGGCGCATATCATGTGTCCATGTCTTTGGAAGGCATCACATCAGTGTGAGTACTCTTCTGCTTGTTTGCGCATGCTATGCCAAAATACTCTTTGTGTAATAGCCCAGTTTGCTAGTGATCGACCTGTGGCATGGGAGTCACAAGTTCCGTCATACAATTCGCAGAGCATTTCATCTACTTTTGGTTTGGGGAGGCACTTAAGGTAAGGCCCCGTGACGGAAAGGCGGTATAGAATACCATTTTGATTTGTGTAGCGCTTAGAGTTATTGATCAGCTGTCGGTGCTCTTTTGGATCTGTAAGAAGTGGTTCGTTGCAACTGTTGTTGATACTGAGGTAGGCTAAGAAGGGCTTTCGGCAATCGTCATCTCCCCTTTTATCACCCCCAATATTGATCGTGCATACAGAAATATGATCAATGTTATGGGTTGAAATGATTTTGATCTGAAGATATTGAGTTTTTGTACCAAAGACCCCGGCTAGATATGCCAAGGAATCGGTGTGTCTGTTTTCATCTCGAGGTAGATAATCGAAAGTTGATTTTGTGAACTTGCACATCCTATCTGCAACGAGTACTATTCGATCATCTTTCCATTCTTCTTATATTTCTCAGAGTAATGGAGGACGATGTGTAGGGAATCTGTATAGAATGAGAGTTCGGGGACATCGAGCTCAAGAGCGAGGTCAAGTCCATGAATGAGAGCTTCGTATTTGGTAATATTATTTGAGGCCTCAAAATCAAGATGATTGATTTCTCAATTCTGTCATTAGAAGGGGTAATCAATAAGATTTTGATTCCTGACCCTTCAGGTCTTGCTGATCCATTCGAAAGAAGTCTCCACCTTTCTGTTGTAATCCATTCAGCTCATTCGCCAAATAGTTTGGAGGGTGGATCTTCAGAAGTTTCTTCTATAAGGTCAGGGTTGTACTCCTCCTACTCAGGATCTTAACACTGGAAAATCCATGAGAAAATCGGCAATGGCCTGACTCTTCTCGGAATGACATTATTCGAACTTGATGGCATGTTCTCCCAAACTGACTGACCACTATTGCACTCTCCTTAATTTTTTTTATCTTGGATAGAACTTCCGGAAGTAGGCAGTTCGTCATGACTTTGACTGAATGAGCCTTGAAGTAGTGCTTAATTTTCTGTGAAATGTAAACAAGAGTGAGAAGAAGTTTATGATTTTAAAGTACATACCTCATTTCCGCTGGAGTGAGGCTTTTACTGATGAAGTAGAATAGTTTTACAATTTTCCCATCAAGGCAAATGAGAACCCAGCAAAGTGAAGTATTTGTGACTGTTAAGTAGATAATCAGTTCCTCATTATCTACTGGGGTGCTCATTATGGGAGACCTCCCCAAATAGGTTTTGAGATCTTGAAAAGCTACTTCGCATTCTGGTGCCCATGTGACCTTTTTATTTGGCTAAACTTTTCCTCATTTCGTACAACCGCAGGGGTAATAGGAATAGCCAACAACAGCGGTCTGAAGATTTAGAAACAAAACAGTTGATAGCGGCAATCTTGCCGGAAATTTTCTAAACGTTTTTCGTTGTTTTTGGAGAAGGCATGTTGAGGAGAGCCCGAATCTGATCTGGATAGGCCTCAATCCCCTTCTTGCTGATGAGGTGGCCTAGAAATCAGCCAGAATGTACCCCAAATTGGCACTTATCAGGGTTGAGACGCATCTTATAAGATCGAAGAATGTTGAATATAGTGCTGAGATCAGAGATGTGATTGGCTTACTACACCCTTTTGCACAAGAGATCGTCGATGTAGACTTTAATAACTTTCCCTAGATGTGTTTTGAACATAGTAGTCATCAACCGCTGATATGTGGCACCCATATTTTTTAGTCCGAAGGGGATAACTTTGTAGCAATAAAGACCACTTTCAGTGATGAAAGTTGTTTTTTCTTGATCGTCTTCCAAAAATGGAATTTGATTGTATCTCGAAGCAACATCCATTATAGATAGGATGTCATGGCCTACTGTGGAATTGAGGATCTGATGAATGTTGGGAAGAGGAAAATTGTCCTTTGGAGTATGTTTGTTCAGATCAATGAAATCTATGCAAACTCGGACTTTTCTGTTCTTTTTTTGGGACAGCGACAATATTAGATATCCAGTCTGGATATTTGGCTTCTCGAATGAATCCTACTTTGATCAATTTTTCAATCTCAGTGTTAACTTTATCTCGAAGATGAGGTGATAGCAGTCACTATTTTTGTTTGACCACCATAGCGTTGATGTTGATGGTCAATTTGTGACATGTCTTTGCTGGATCAACCCCAGGCATTTCTTCGAAGGACCACACAAAAATATCTTGATTTAGTTGCAAGAACTGAATGAGAGCATCTTTTTCATGCTGAACCAGCTTTATACCAATGAAAGTACCTCTGATGGTCCATCAATGTTGATATATTTTGTGGGCTCCTCTGTGGAAGATTGATTGTTGAGGTGATCAGCTTCCTGTAATTGTTATGCAGCAAATCTATCAAAAGTACCTAGGATAACAGAGACGGTATTTTCATAAGCATGAGAGAGCTTCTGACTACCCCTGATCTCATAAATACCATTGTCGTATTTGAATCGCAGTGCCTGATGATCAGTAGAAGCGATTGCCTCCATCTTGTGAATCCAGTAGTGGCCCATAATCCTGAGATAACAAAATTTGGCATTGATGATATAGAAGACGACGTCTATGGTAGCTGGTCCTGCGGTAATAGATAAGATGATCTTGCTTACTCGTTCTTCTCTGAAACCATTTAACCCACTGATATCGGTGTCGCTCTAAATATCTTGGTCGGCCAATCCCATTTGGTCGATAGTACTCTGAAATAGAATCTCAATACCGTTTCCAGTATTGATCATCATCGTGTGCATGACAAACTTCTTCATTTTGGGTATTATTATTAATGCATCATGATGGGGAAATTTGACATGGCTAGTATTACAATCTTCAAAGAAAATCCCAAGCCGGCGATTGCTCGACTCAGGAAGAAGCTTGGCTTTTTTGTCTTGAGGTGTGAGATCGCAGCATTCTGATAGTCTTCTGCGCTTGGATCTGTTAGAATTGGTGATCTGGTTGATTTTGATCATGTTGTTGTGGTGCATATGGTAAATATGCTTCTCCTCAGCTTAATCATTGACCTGAAAAACTTCAAGCTACTTCTTATAGCTGTCATTTTTGTATGATTCCAGGTCGACAATATATTCGAACATCTGTCCCTCTTTAAAAATGAACTCGAGCAATCTCTGAAAAACATAGCAATTTCCAGTAGAATGATGATTTACCTTATGATGCAGGCAATATGGTTGATTATCGATTAGTCCCAGTGGTTGTGAGACGCGGTAGAGCTTATCCATCAAAAGTAGTAGAAATATTATGGAGATTCAAAAGTTCATCTTTGGGAGGATGGGTTTGTTTGGCAGACCACCTTTTCAAGGGTAGCCAATGTTGCCCTTAATGCGTTTCCGATCTCCCTATTCCTCCGTTGGTTCAGTGCTTCGATCTGTAGATGGAACTTTAGTGGTGAAGACGGATTTAGTAGATTTTTGTCACTTAGACATCATCCTCTCTAGCTCGACGTAACTATTAACCTTGGTGATCATATCCACCAAGGTCATAAGTTTGTTGAGGAAGAGGTGCTTTTTGCCCTTACAGTCGAGCTGGATCGCGTTGGTGAAAGCAGTAACAACTTTTTTTTTATCTAGGTTCCACTTTATGTGCGAGCTCTAAAAATTTCTTCACAAAGCCCTCGAGCTTCTCTCCGTGTGACTGCTTGAAACTGATAAGAGAATACAAATTCTCTTCTTTGTCCCTGTTGTGAGCATATGTCTTGATAAACTGTTTCTACAGCTGGTCGAATGTATATATGGAGCCCTCAGGGAGAGAGTGGAACCATCGGAGTGGTTCCTTTTGCAGGCTTATGATGAACAGACGGTAGAGGATGTGGCTGAGATTGGAATACAACCTTAATGAATCATGGTACTGTTGAATGTACTCCTTCAGGTCAGTACCTTTGTATTTACAAATTTTTGGAGAATGGAAACCTTTCGATATCTCCATATCAAATAGTGCTTTGGCAATCAGACTTCCTTGTTATTTTGTGATGTCGCCGGCGGTACGTAGAACTTATGCCTCGATCAACTCCTTAATACGTTGGTCCATATGCTCTTTCATGACGTAATGGCGTATTGGTTAAATTGTTGGCCGAGCAGGTTGTGGATGATGAGTACTAGTAGCTTCACTCAAATGATCTTATGCTGGAACTTGATGTTGAGGTCACTGTTCTTCCTCATGATGGATGGAAATTTAGTGACCTCGGCTGGCTTTGGACTAAACTTTACCACCCAAATAAATGGATGGTTGTTGTTCGTGCTGAACATTCCTGGAAATAGCATTACTGGCGACTCCTCGAGGTCCCAATCTTTCCCTTGCAGAAACATGGGCGGTCTCTTACAACTGATCGTGACCTTTTGTTGGATGAGCCTGCTTAGTATTTTGCAGAGCCTCTAGAGCGGTCTGCATTATTGTCATCTGGTCTTCATGTCGTTTAACCGCTATCAAACAAGCTTGTCGTTCTGTGTCGAGCTTTTTCCCGCAGAGCTCCTAATCCTTAGTTAATTAAAGTTCGAGCTCGGCGCATTTCTCTGTTTTGCCATTGAGATTCGCCCGTAGTTCTATAAGTTTCCCCAGCTCTACTGAAACATCGAGTTGGATGCCTGTAACCAGTCGTCTGAAAATAACTATGATTGAAAATTATAGCGAAAGAATGCCTTAAGATATCGTGGAAATGCAATCTTTCCCACAGACGATGCCAAATGTAATGGCCAAATTCTTAAAGCTCAAAATGGCATGGAATTTGTTATCACACCAATGAACCTATGACAATATTCTAATGGAAAGCAAGAAATGACACAAGTAATTTTAGCGCGGAAAACCTCTGAATAGGTCAAAAACCATGACCTCGAGTAGAGGATTTTTATAAAAGTATCTTTATTTCTTGAGGCAGATATCTTATTACAAGTGATCTCTATATTTAAAAATGCCTGACCTTGTAACTAAGAAGTTTGAATGGTTCTAAAAATATAGAATAAATAGTTTTCTTGGTGATTTCTCGTATATTTTTCTGGTCCTGGTTTCTTCTGGAACTTCTTCTTTATATAGGCATTCTTCACAGCTCTTCATCGTGTTGGAGTACATTCTTCAAACAATGTGGTTCGTGGCGGTTGACTAAGTAGCTAACGAGTTCATGAGAGACAGGTTTCTTTAACTGGTTAAGGTTTTTCAGTTTGAAGTTCGACCCACATTCTTCACCAGTTCGTGGAGTAGGTTGAAACTTGAACTGGAGAGATGTCAAGCTGAAAATGCGTGAGTCTGAGATGGAGGTAATTCGAACTAACGACAGCTCAATTTTAGATGAGATTGAGGGATAGGTCCCTATAGTGTTGGCATTTAGAATAAGATAAGTGAGGGAAGAATTTACTTGTGAACAAAGGATTTTACCATAGCACGACATTCATCTTTTGATACTCTTTTTAGAATATCTATGAGGTTTAGATAATTCAGACGTAGCATATGGCCTTCCACAGCGTCGAATACTTTATCCACAAATTACATCGTATATCTTTGTGAATGATCTCACATAACATAGTGTTGGTCAGATTCATCACTCTTCATGAAGTTACTATCAAATTTTGTGAGATTATAAGTTATACTGAGAAAATGAACAACTAAAGTGGATACTTTATTTCTGAGAAATAATAATGTTTAGTCCACCATCCTCTCACATATCCCTAAACAAGACCCTAAAATCCCATTGATTGAAAATAAGTTATTTCCATAACTATTTCATTGTTTGGTTTATTTTGTTAAAATAACATCACTTTCACGTTGCTAATTGTTTTTGTAGGTACAGTCCTTTTAACTCCACCAATGGAACCTTATGGCTATTCATTGCCGGTTCCAAGTCCGGATAAAGGAGGAGGGAAAAGGATAAAACTTCATGTTATTAGATACTTGGAAGAGAATGACTATTGCAATACCAAACAATTTTTCAGTTTCAGGTTAGTCTTTTTTGTTATGCTGGAATGCTTCATTGTTTCTCTTTTATATGTATAGGCTTATGATTTTATTTTTTGTGTTAGGCAAGATTCCACCGTTGAAACTTTCCCTTTAAAGGTAAAAAAAAGTTGATATCATTGACTACATTTCACAGTAACTTGGACATGGTGGAGATTTTGTTAGAGAGATACCCTTCTCTCTTGGATCAAACCACTGTTTATAATAGACTCCCTACCCTTCATATTGTTGTTGCTAATGGGAGGTTTGAGGTTCTATCTTTGATTTTGGATCGATCTATGAATCCAGATATCTTGAATCGTCACAAGCATATATCTTGTTTACAAAAGCTCATTCAAGCAGGGGCCAATATTTTAATGTTTGATTTTCTTCATGGGAAGACCTGCTTGCACCATGCAGCGTACTACGGGTACTCTGATTACGTACGAGCTATTCTTTCGGTAGCACAGTCCTCCCGAATTGCAAATTCGTGGGGATTTATGCGATTTGAAAATGTTAGAGATAGTTATGGGGAAACCCCATTGCACCTTGTAGCTCGTCAAAGGAGACCGGATTGTGTTCATATGCTGTTAGACAATGGTGTTCTTGCTTGTGCTTCTACATGCGAATACAGTTTCTCAGGGAGAACCCCACTTCATTTGGCATCCAAAGTGGCTCTTTGGACTGCATATGGGAATTGCTCACATGGGGAACAAATCGGCTTCACCAAGATACATCTGGGTAAGAATCGATTTCGATGAAGTATAATTATTTTCTCAAGCTTATGCGAATTGAATGGAAGTCGTATGTCCTAGTTTGACAAATTTGAATCCTTTTCTTTGTCTTCAGTCACTTAAATTATTTTTAGATGAATATTTATTGGTTAAATGAATACTTCCAAAAAATTCAAGGTCTAAATATGGACTAGGCTATAAAATCAACTAAACCGAGCTCTTTATGTCATTTATTAGGATGAACTAAATAATTCTTGTTAGTATTTGATAGTCTTCAACTAATCATAGTTATTAATAGGAGTCTGCAAGAGAATCCCATACGTAGTTACAGTAAAGTACAAGCATGCCGCATGTGCAACCCTCTTGGACTCTTCGTCAGCAGAGCCTCTTATTTGTCCATCGTCTTTGAAGTTCATTAGTGATCTTATTAATTACAGAGGCAAAGGCCTTGTTAGAGAATGCCCTTATGGAGACTACCAGAGAGAGCGAGAAAAATATCTTGAAGGGGGCACATTTTTCGCTTCCATCCCCATCACATTCTGATGTCGCAATAGATGATGATGTCTCTGAGGTGAGCTTTCTTGTCTATCTCTCTACTTCAATTTCATATAGATTCTAAAATGATTTCACAAAATTAATTAATGTGGTACATGCGGAGTAGTTTATGCTTCTAGATGATTTGGTAAGCTTCTAAGGTATTTTTACTTAGTCAGCATTTGTTTTTAAGTAATCATATTAGGTGTTTGTATTTGACTCCAGTTGACTTTATTTTTATTTTACTGGCCATTCCTTCCCCAGCAAATATGGAAACCAACTATTATTTTCATTTTTTACTCTGGAACTCCTAATAAGTAATATTAGTTGGAATTTCCCGTTTGAAGTCTATTTCACTCACTCATAGAATGAGAATTTCTAACCATAAAGATCATCCCCACAAAAGTAGCAGTCTGATTAAATATTTTGAGCAATATTTACTTACTGCACAATCTTAGTAACTCAATAATGTGATCGCGTCACTAAGTCATATTTTGGTGATTTTTGTGCGGATGAGCTTCATGTGGAGGATTCAATGTTTTGCATTTTGCTGGAGTTTCTTGTTTGAATTCTTTTATCTTGGATATGGAGGTAACGGATGTTCTTTGGATTGACTGGAGAATAATATTTTGCAGGTAAGTGAAATCGAACTATGCTGCGATCAATTATGCACTATTGAAGTTCAAGATTGTGGCCGCTAGATGTGTGCACATTGCACCCTAGCCTTATGTTGTCACAACAAGCCCAATCCTAATGTCACTTCCCAGTCTGCTGCACTATCCCCTTTTACAGAAGCATAATTGTTCAAATTGTGGTCGTTGAGAATAAAACCCAGAAGGAATTGGATCAAGAAACGGATCCATCAAAGCTTAAAAAATCGTTTAAGAAATCAAGAAACTTTAGTGAAGGAAGTAGCAACTTTAAAAGCTTATCAGCCTTGGGGTCATTTGGAAAGATAGGTAGGTGTGGTTCTGAAAGGATTACTGCTGATTTGGTCGATAAGCCCTGATGCATCTGGTTTTGATAGATAGGTATGTGCCCAATACATGTTCAAATGCTACTCACTTAGTACACCTGGTTGTGATACACAATCGAATGCTGATATGACAGCTTCAACAAAGGAATATCAGCAAATGGTCATGGATACGGTCTTAAGTTTCAAGAAGGACAACACCAAAAAAAAAAATGTAAGTTCTATTTTCTTGATGTCATCTCTCTTTTTACTATTGATATATGCATCCTTATTTTCTCTAGATGATCATGAACTTGTCATTTTTTTCGTCGGTACGTATATTATCTAAAGATCATGTCTCTCATGAAGATGAAAACAAGACTACTAAGGATGGTGTTGTGAGTAGTGAAAATGATGTCCAAGTCCTTGGTAGGTTGTTGGATCAATGACCAACATTAGCGAGCCATGTTTGTTTCCTTAGTAGTTTGCAACGGAGAAATAAATGTAGGTGAATCTTCATTTCATATCTTCTTCCTTTCTTACTTTTTTCTCAGGGTGGCTTATGGTTCTATGCTAGTGTCACTCGATGTTTCTAGATTCCTTGGTTTTAATTTCATTATAAATACATAGAGATTCGATCGGTTGTAAGCATGACTGTTAACATTACAACATTAATATATGTTTCTCTTTTTCGAAAAATATTGTACATATTGATCCATTTTTAGGTACTTCTCTTACTTGAGTACATTTACAAATCTTGTATAGGTGTAGGTAGGTGGCTACCTTGCAGCTGAAGTGCCTCATATGCATAGCATGAAATACGCGAGTTGTAGGGCAATTTATTATTCTTTGAATTTCAAACTATTAACATCGCTTTTACGGAGACGTAGATTCCTTTGTTTTGTGTATCTATATCACTTTTCACATGACGCTAATTCTTCAATTACGTTACTTCTAACGTGATAGGAATAATTCAATTACCTCATTTCTTAGCAGAGGTAAAAAAAATGTGCCTATTACGTCACTTTTAAATGACGTGGATAAACATAAATTGTTGAATGAAATAACACTTTTAATGTCACTTTTTCAACAATAGAAAGTCATTAAAAAAGTGATGCAAATTAATACCACTAACCAAGTTGCCTTAGTCAACGTCACTTGCAAAATTGACATTATTTTACTTTTACATCACTTTTTAGTGACGTAAAAGGCCTTATTTGTTGTAGTGATACCAATACACATACATATATGTATGTGGAGTGTTGGTAGTATTTGTACATAAGACCAACACCCACGCATATCTTATCTATTTTAAATAGATCTTATGCAATGACTTTGCAGCAATAGCAAAAGCGACTTTCAATCCTTCTCTAAAAAAATCAATGGATAAAGAACCTATCAGCGTTTGTTCTCAAGAACATTCCCAACGATAATTTTAAGGAATTTGTTTACAGATCCAGAATGCAGAAGTTTGAGCTTGCTCACTTCAGAGGGAAAGTTTTTCTCTAGAGGGAGACTCTCCACAATCACTTCACACTGATCGGACATATGCGCTCTGTAATCTTTTTCTTGAGTACCGAGTTTTTCCTATTTGGTTTTATGGGTGAGGTTTCAATGTTGTAGCTAGAAAGGCTAGTCTAACATCGATATGAGACTAGTATAGTAATGTTCTTGCCTCCTATGCGTAGCTTTTTCCCATTGGGCTTTTTTATGTTCAAAAGTTCGTCAGGTTCATCATATTTCACCATTCTCCTAACTAGTCTCCCAAGGCTCGCTACGGTACCTCCACAAGCCGCACGCTCCATTTTAAGTCAAGATAAATCTTGGCGAATGACTCCCAGGTGTTGGGTTTCAAACTCGTGACCGCCCTTCTCTCTTCTCCAAGAGGTGGTCCCACACTACTAGCCCAAACCATTAAGTTTTTTTCCACTTGGTTTGCTAGCCATGAATTGTAAGGACAATCGTCTCAGTGACAGTGAATACCTAAAAGAGGGAGTGTCATGAACCAATGTGGGCCACCCGGTTGGAGGGTTTGGGCATCACCATTGGTTCATAACATATATGTCCTTTTTTATTTAATAGGACTTTTTGAACAAAATAGTCTAAAATATGGTCCAAACACTTAAAAGGACAAATAAGGGTAATTTTCCCTAAATAAATTACCACGGACTATATCAATGCCAAATATTTTGCCAAGGATTAGAACTGTGGCAGTCCATACAATTTGCCACAGACTAACATTATGGCAAAGGATAAAGGATGCATGTTTCTCCATGGACCCTACCATGGACTTAATCTGTGGTAATTTATTGTTTACCATGAACACGGTCCATGGTAATTTTGCTAAATTGGTGCAGTGTTCATCCACGCCTTGTTAAAGTACACTATTGCACATTTTGAGTTACAAACTGAGCATTATTTAATATAGTTCAATGTAGTTAAACTTTGAAGGCTCTCCTACCATTAACTGTAAAATAAGGCATAATTAAGACAAAATATTGTGTGTTCCAGAATTATGGAGCTTAAAAGATAGCGAATGGAGTCAAAGATTAGTATCTAGAAAATCATGGGTTGATTTCCATGTAATCACGCTGTAAGATATACGTAACAATCAGTGCTAAGTTTTTTTTTCTCTGCGATTTAAGAAGCATTTTATAATGGGTTTTCATTTAAGCGAGGTAAAATCTTTTTGATTATGAATTGGTAGGTTCCCCGTGCAAGGCCATTGCAGTACAGCAACACACAGGCGAGGCATACGAGTGGCTATGGCACTTGTGCATAATTGTGCAACAAAAAGGACAAGATATTTGGCGCAGGGGTAACTCGACCAGTTAAATGGAGAGATGGGAAAAAGCCTGGTACTTAATTGTCTTTGTTTTATTCACTAGAGAGGCTAAATAAGGCATATGTTCTAGTTTATAAAGTAAATCTCATGTGTGAATATTGAGAGTTGAAAAAAATGTTGATCCAAGGAACTACAATTTTAATATTCTAATGTACATTTTGAGAAAGTCTCGCCCAAAGAAATGTATACAACCGATTTTTCTAATTTTGGAACCTTATTTTAAGTTTTCGATTTCCGAAAATCCGGTTTTTAATTTTTTTCGAAGAATATTGGATCAGAATTGGATAACCTTTTGTCATTCCGATTTTTCGAATTAAATTTCCGAATAACATCCGAACCGATTAAATCCGAACTTCCCTACTATCAACTTGAGGGAGTTGAGACTAAAACCTCGAATAAAACATACTTCATCTAAATATGCCTCCATTTCTTCTCCCTATCTGCAAGGGCCCACTCTTCTCCGCTAGTGAAACCTCACTACCATTTTCCCTTTAAGGTAAAATCTCTCTCTCTCTCTCTCTCTCTCTCTCTCTCTCTCTCTCTCTCTCTCTCTCTCTATCTCTCTCTCTCAAACTCTTAAGGCCATGGTGGGAGTGAGACATGGTCAGATGGTGTTCAGGCAGTTTCATGGGTTAGACTTTTGTGTTTAAGTAATAGTAGGTGGTTATTTTTTATCTATCTTCACCCCCACCAGTAATAGAGGCTTCCATAGATATTTGGTGATATTTTTGCCTTAAAGAAGGTTACTTAAGCTTGTGAAATGAGGTTTTATTTTGTAAACTTTATAATTTGGACAATATTTATTTTAAAGTTGTTATCATTTGACTTGTGTACCAAAGTTGTTATGATGGTATCATTTATTATCACTTTGTAGTAGCATATTTCCCAGATTAGATAAGGAGAAGCTAATGGAACTTAGTCGAAGATATTCTATCATTCCAGAAGATGCCACATCTGCGACCACAGTGCTCGACCCACTAACGTAGTCGTTATGCTTGGTCAAATAGAGCCGTTACAGGGAGATCTATAAATTTCGCCCACTACCCGCCAAAATAGGAAACTGTTTTATATTTGTAACTGCCTGTATCTACTATAAATATAGGCAGAGAATATGTTAATCCGATCTGCAACTCTACTATTCAAATACAATATCACGTCCTTACTATTCAACAATTGTAATAATTAGCAACTATTTGATTTTGAACCTAAATCCTCCTTGAGGTCATGGTTTTTCTCAGGTTTTATTGAGTTTCCACATAAAATCTGGTGTACTTAAGTTTACAGTTGCACATTCCTTTTAAAGTATTGGCAAAATTATCCTTCCAGAAAACACGTCATTACAATAACACTGAGACTAACCATGGGGATGGTTGCACCCATTGCAGCATCTTGGTCAGTGATAATAGTTGTGGGGCATTTATTCTTCATCGCCTTTAGCCATGTATGGAATAACTAAGTAAAGGTAGTCTCTTGCTCATTCCTCAACAAAGCACATCCGAGTTAGATTGTATGGCAGTGGTTGTTTATTCCTACGAATGGATCAAATAACATCTTATAAGCGTTTATCCGATACGTGGTGTCAAAAGTAACCACATCCCCAAAAGCCTCATATGCCATTCATGACCGTTCATCTATCCAAAAAAAATTAAGTGTTCTATCATCATCGAGCTGAATGTCAAAGTAGAGCATAGGATCTTCGACTTGCTTCATCTTGAACCACTCCAATGCAGTCTGCGTATCACCACTCGATTAATGTTCCTTGTTAAATTTGGCCTTGTGGTTGTAACAATCACGTTTGTTGAAGGTCTTTTCTGGGAATAGAGCAGGTGCCTTACTTACTAAGATGTTGTGAAGCCCAAAAGTCTCTGTCAAGTTTTTGCAACTTTAGGAAAGAAATGATTAATCTTCATGCGATGGTGGTTGCGAGGTGAGACAAGCTTGTGGTTATGTACATCTGAGAAACTGGTAACAACAAATTTACCAAGTTTGTCTCTTCAATTAATGTTTAAAGTAACTTTACACCCACATTGACAAGAAGAACATTGATTCTCATCTTCTTCATTTATATAAGAAGTTTTGTTCTTCTTCGACAAACCGTTGCTCAAACAAGAAAATTGTACTCTTCCTATCTCGTTGGATCTTGGTTATTTTTTAGAGTTGCACTTCTTTGTGGAGAACTCTTGCTTCCTTCTATATTGTTCATAAAAGGAATTTGCGTCATCCACTATATTAAAAGTTTTCCCTTCATATGGCGTCTCTACTAACAAATAGTCAATGGCACAATCAGGTGTTCTGAAATGCACACCTAACGTACATTAATTTGTAACCCTTGGTGGTGATTCATCTCCGATTACCTTTGACCAATCTAGTTCAACTAAATCTTCCATCTAATTATCTTGTCATATAGGAGGAATTATTGGAAACAATTAATCAACGACATGCATACAATCATAGAACATATGGAATAAAAATTGACAGAGAAGCAACCACAAATACTGGAAAAAAAAAACACTATCTTTCATATCAAAAACTTTGATTACATTAGAAATACTGGGTCATAGTTGTGCATTATGTATGTTATTAGATTGTTTAAAACATATACTACGTTAACATATTAACCCCAAAATCACTAAGTACAGTCTAGAGGTCCTCAATCCCAAACATATTCTCTTTAATCAGATTCTTTGGAAGACTCCCGGCTTTCTTCCAGCTCCTCTAAAACTCTATCATGCCAATATTCACTTTCTAAATACTTGTATTGCAATTCAAAGTCTATGACTGCATGCCTTTTTCGTTCTGTAGCTTCCAATCCTTGCAAACGTCCAACTACTTTATCAACCTCTTCATTAGGATGAGAGACTAAACCCATTGAATAAGCCCTATAGATCTGTAGCATAAACTGGTTCACTAAGTTATATTGTCAACAACCCCATAGATCGACAATCACAAAATTATCATACAAAAACCATTCGATATTATATTTTCGATTGACGTAGTATTCGACCCAGTCAAATTGTCGCCTAATCAATGTTCAATGATATAATATCGGCCACTGCGGTGTACGATAATCCTAAATTATCGCATAGCTAAAATTTGACAATAAGATGTCGACTAATGTAGTGTATGATAATTACATGTAACCTCTCTCATTTTTCTCATACTCTATAGCTGCAACAATGTTGACCATCACTATATTTCGACATTTCCTATTAAATCAAGAGAAAAAATTAGATTACCCCACTAACCTATTTGTTGTAGATATTGAGAGTAGATGTTGGTAGGTGTTTGTCGTCTTTTACGTGTAGTCCCAATTCCCTTTACTGTGCAAGCACTCAAATTACACAATCAAAATTAACACCAAAATTATTTGAAAGCACTCAAATTATCCCAAAATCACGTTCCTAAATATAGTTTTCAAAATGGTACTAAAAGGAAGGAGAGAGACTGAGAGAGATTTGTACCTTAACCAGAGATAATAGTGTATGAGGGAGAGAGTTGTTTTTGAAATTTAAATTTTGGAGGGAGACTGACAGAGAGAGAGAGAGTGACTGAGTGAGTGAGTAAGTAAATGAGTGGAGTTGTACACTATTTTTTTTAGGGTTGTCCTCCACGTAGGTAGTCCAATGTGCTTATCCCCTCTAAAAAATGCCACCTTCTCACAAGGCATGTGGTATGAGGAGAGTGTATGGAAAGTGTAGCAAAAGTGAGTATAGGTGAATCGTCTCCCTAGAACTAAAACCGAATCACATTAAAAAAAGTTTAGTTATTTCCCCTCAAAATAAGATACATTTCCCCCTCAAGACAATGGTGACCCTGGTTAGAATACAAACACACAAAAATCCATGAAAAATAGTATAAATAGACATTGGCAAGCATTCCCCCTAACACAATGCATGATGAAAAGCAAACGAATCTAGAATATCTTATAGGGATCAGAACATTGTCCATGTGTTACAAAAAAATTACTAAAATAAATAACTTGGTGAGTGTATGTGTGTGTGTGTGCATAGTCAGATAGATACCTGTTTTTAGCGAATTACATAGCCGCAGTTGGAACAATATGTTAGAAATTTACTTTGACTGAGACCTCACTTGGGTGGTCACTTAAAAACCGCTGAGATTTTACTAGTAAACAATCAGTAGAAATATGAACATGAGTATGTGAAAAGAAAAATTCATATTTCATCAAATAAATTATGCACTATGAACTGAAAGATCCCATGGACAGAAAGTGAATTGTCATTAACATTGTCAAGTTAACTAATATAAAATCCCTATCTGTCATCTCCCCTAAACTGACTATGCTAAACTCGATATCAAACATGTCTTGAAAAGATTATAATGTAGGGAAGGGTAGGCAGATAATAAAGTAGGTGTGTTGCTAGCATTCTGAGACTAATAGTTACACTTACTCCCCCTCTTTCACTTTATCGAGTATATATAGAATAGATTGTTGTTTTTTCTATCTCTCTCTTTATTAAGTATATATAAAATAGATTGTTTATTCTTTTATCTCCCTTTTTTATTAAATACTCTAAACAGAATCTTCGAGATGTACTATCAAAGTATTGGGAATATTCTTCTCTTATATTCATCTTTACCACTAAAGCTACATGATTTTACTCATCCTTTATTTTTTACTAAAAAATCTCAAAATAACGGGTCAAAAAGAGTTGGGTATAAAATGAATGGCATATTTTATGGCACAAAGGGTTTGAAGCAGATAAAATGTTTGGGTAAGCATAACAAAGGCACAAAATGGTGTAACAATAAATTGCTTGTTATCATATCTTCGATCTCACAAAGTTTTTTTTAGTCTCAAATCAAGTATAGGAAACGTTCTATTAGAATAACTTGAATTTGATGTCACCATCAACAATTGAGTAATACAAACAAAATGAGATCATAAAATAAGATGAGATTTACTAGAAAGAATTGATGTCATAATACTCAAAGCTTATAAAAAGGTTATATCCTCACATAGCATTTGGTACGAAGTCTCTACAGTTATCCTCATATGGTTGCAATCACGGTGAGCTTTTAGTTTAAACAAGAGGGTAACTGACTATTGCGAATTGTGATTTTACCAAATAATTATTTAATGAATTAATATAACACAAAAATACTGTCCTAATCTAGCAAGAATATTCGATATTTAAAAACTCCTAAAATGCAAAGTGCAATAAAAACAAAACTATATCCTACTGTCCTAAAAAGATGAAGAGAATTACAGAACATAACAGAGGGTAAAAAATGTACCTAATCAATAGAGTATACACCGATAGCTCATCTAAATTCATATGCATTGCCTATCAAAGCAGCATTGTAACTTATCTGTAGTGACAAATCATCTTTTTGTACCCAAATAGACCGAATAGCAGCTAGTACAACATTACATCTTAACTGCGATGTCAACTCATCCCTCCGCACCTAAATAGCTCTGATAGACTTTTGATATTGAGCTTTTCGAGTAAGCATTGGAGATTTCTTTATTACCTTCTTCTTTTCCTTGATAGGGAGCCAATCAAAATGTTTACAATATGAAACAAATCTACAATATGAAGCATAATGTCCCAATAAGGAGCTTATTCCACATCTTGGACTCAAGCTCCATCTTCGACTATCATGCGACCACACGACCTTGTCAACATACAAGTGGCACATTTATGGAGTAATTACAAAGAAAATGAGTTACTCAAGCCGTTATATAAATCATTATGATGACTCATCAAAACCATATATTGTAACGTTCATCATTAAAGTAAATAATGGTCATATTATAAGACCTATAAATAGGCTCATAGAACTACAGAGAAAAGACAGACTTTTTCTATCAAGAAAGTCTCTACAAAATACTCAAAGCATCTCTTATAATAATCTAGCAGCTATCAATAACATTTCTTTTTCTAAATCCTCAAGAGATGTCATGGTTTTAAACCTATTCAAAGGTTTTCCACGCTAAATCTTGTACTAGTATTCATTTCATTACTTATCTAGGCACTCTAATTATCATTTGGTGTAAAGGCTAAGTTCGAATCCCAAAATTAGGCTATTACATTTGGCAACGTCTATGGGAACGAAGTTCTCAAACTCATTGTCTCAGAAAATAGTTGATTATCTCTCTAATGGCACTTCCAGACCAGAGTACGCATCCAGGCTATGGGAATCAAGACAGCTACCCACGATTCTCGAAGTAACAGATATTATTTCATCACTGGGGAAGGCCGAGCCCAAGCCACAATTCTCTAGTGGGCCAGACAAAGTAAAAAAAAAGGTAGCAAAAAAAGTTTATCTCTCTCTGCATAAATCTACCACCTTCGTCTATAATTCTCTCTCTCCCTCATAATCTAAAAACATTTTAGATAAACAAATAATGCTTTACAATTCAAACCATTTTCAATTTCTGAAACCTTCAATCTATAACTCTAGATTTCATCTCGGCCGCCCAATTATCATCTTCTCTTTCTCGGGTAATCCCCGCTGGTAAAGCACACGGCTTTGTTAGCAACCTCTTTCGACTTCAACTAGTATTATGGCTGAGGTCCTCTCCGTTACCGTAGTTATTAAATCTATCTCAAAGACAACCCCCAAATCTTCGAATCAACAGAGGATGGATGAGTTTGAACATTTTTATGCCCTCCAATCTTTCATCTCTCACCACCACTAATTTCATACCTAAACCGAACCATATCTCCAAAAAATCATGGCTTCATGCCTGACCCTTCTCTATACTCTATTTTTGATCTCAGTACTCGATTCAACTGTATGGTAGTCTCTCAAGTTTGAGAGAAAAATCGATTTAATGCTAGCATCTGTCATTAATTGGAGTAATAATTATATTAAAGAGAGCTGTATCAGGCATTGCTCTGACCTCTCTCTCACTCTTATTGCTGGAAGGGTGAAATTATAGTCAATACTTTGATAGGTGATAGACGTGTTCGTCAGTTTAAAATAGCTCGCGAATCGAATCAAATCAAATTAAACTGCCAGCGCCAACGGTTCCAACAATTTTGTTATTGTTATAGTAGCGTTGATGATCAAATCATCATGATCATCTACAAATCTAAAAGGCAACAACAACGATAATGATGGACCAGTGAGAGGTGTCTCGACAACAGTCTTAACAGAGGAGTTTCGTTGTTCATTAAGGAAAAATATTGGAAACATTAAAGTACAGATTCATCATTGATGAACATCCGAAGAAGCCTTAGCTACTAGCGCAGGTGTTAGCCACAATTATTCTCTCTAAATGGTCCACTATTGCAGCCAACATTGGCCCCTCATCTCTCTGGTTGTTGCAGACCAAACACGGCATTTAAACATGGCATTGTGATGTGCCTTCCCTGGTCAAGCAACACTAGCCAGAGATCCAAGAGGTTCTTGCAATACAGTCAAATAGATTCGAAAGAGGCATTCGTGATATCAGAGACATAGTTAAAAGCCATAAAATGCCACCCTCTCTGTTCATGAGCTTATGGAAAATGTAGATGAGTGCATGGTTGTGGATAACGAGGCTTTTAACAAAATTTTCTTGGTATAACGATCTTCGATCGACCTAAACAATGGCAGGTGACTCTACTCCTGCAACTACGATCCTTAAAGATGAGCTCAACATTTTCATATGATCTACGACTCAACGCCATCAAGTTGCTCATGTTTTCCAGCCACAAATACAATAACCACATCAAGCTCTTCCTCCGACAGAAAATCAGATCCATGGTTTTTAATTACAGAGTCAGATGACGACACAACCATTTGTTTCTAAATTGTTCGCATTTGTTTCTAAATTTTCTTTTCCCAAGGGTCTCCTACTCAGGTAGCCTTTGTCGTGCTTTCTATCACGGTTCTCTTCACTATCTGAACTTTGAATTGACATACGAGCATACTGAGTACGAAAAGAGATTGCATTTTTATAATCGCTTGAATACAGCGGAGAGAACCCACAACCTGCCTCCTGATTAAATGCCCACGGATAGCAGCTTGCAACTTAACAATGTACTTAAGCTTCACAAGTTCTTTTTTAGCCAAGTATCATCTAACCGCAGCTTGGATGACAATATCAGTAGACTCCTGCATTTACAGATTTCTCTTACTTACATGGGATTCAGGAGACCGAAAATGGGAAATTATAGCTTGAAAGTTGGTACCAGTCACAAATTCAAGCAGTAGTGTTAATCGCCAAGTCAATTATTTTTTCAACTAGGTCTCTACCATTAAGGGCAAGCTCGACCTCAGGTTCAAATCCATCTTTACTCATACTCATTATCAATTACATATCCAATACTATTTAAGTTCAGGGCATTCAAGTTCATACTTGGGGGAGCTCGACCTCAGTTCCAGGCATAATGCTCGACCTCGTTATTAATCTAATTGACTTATGTCATACTTGGGGGAAAGCTCGACCAACACATTACAGGTTGGTTATTGGTTCATCCAAATCGACCAAGCAGATTACATATTACAAGTCGGTTATTGGTTCATCCAATTCGACCAAATAGATTACATATTACAGGTTACATATCACAGTACTTTTCTACTATCTCATACAAGTACTTCTATATACAGAATTTTTACTTCAACCATTCGACCTTCTAAATACATTATAGGTCATTTATTGGTTCATCCAAATTCGACCAACCCGTCTAATACATTACAGGTCGCTTATTGGTTCATCCCAATTCGACCACCCATCTAATACATTTCAAGTCGCTTATTGCTTCATCCTAATTTGACCATCCATCTAATACATTGCAAGTCGCTTATTGGTTCATCCAAATTCGACCACCCATCTAATACATTACAGGTTGCTTATTGTTTCATCCCAATTTGACCAACCCATCTAATACATTACAGGTCAGTTATTGGTTCGTCCAATTCGACCAAACAGACTACATATTACAGGTCAAAAATCTTGAATGCAAGCATCGATAACATCGGTAATAAACTGCATCAAAATCAAGACAACAATGTCAGGTAACGAATATAGAATGTATTCCTCAGCCAACACCACTCGCCCATGATGCTTCTCATACTCTTAGTTGAGAGCCGTCTAATGTAAGGAGTTTATTCTGCATCTCAGACTCAAAATCCATCTACGACCATCATACGACCACTCGACCTCGTCAACATATGCATGGCACATTTATGAGGCAGTTATAAAGAAAAGGAGCTACTCAAGCCATTACATAAATTATTATGAAGACTCATCAAAACCTTATATTGTAATATTTATCATTAAAGCAGATAATGGTCATATTATAAGACCTATAAATAAACCATAGAACTACAGAGAAAAGACAGACTTTTCTTATCATGAAAGTCTCTACAAAATACTTAAAGCATCTCTTACAATAATCTAGCAGCTATCAATAACATTTCTCTTTCTAACTCCTCAAGAAAGGTCGTGGTTTTTAACCTATTCAAAGGTTTTCCACACTAAATCTTGTGCTAGCATTCCTTTCATTACTTATCTAGACGCTCTGATTATCATTTGGTGTAAAGGTTAAGTTTAAATCTCAAAAATAGTCTATTACAATCTCCTTCTACCACAAGCATGATAATAAATCACTTTTGGATAGTGTGGCTTACTAGCCCGAGTATGAGTATTTGACACTCTACTAGGTTTGGGCAATATTGTGGCTTTAGCAAATTGGGTAATCAAAGGGGATCACTAATTTGAATCAGCATATTCAAATCCAAGCCCCATTTTGTTACCTTTAGATATTCCCATACTTGTCATTTTATCAATGATTATTGCTCCATGGCAAGATATTTGAATTTTTTGTTCAGATGAGACTAAATCAAGTTTGGCCTTATCCAATTCATCCATGGTTGATTTATTCACCTCATAAGCAATATAAACTTCATTTTCTAAATTGTTTACTTTGTCAAAAAGCTCATGTTTCTTACATTCAACTCTTTTAAGCCGAAGATTGGTATTCTCAGTATTTTTGTTTATTTATGAGTGAGTGTGTTAACTTGTTTTTTCAAGTCCTTATTAATTTTCTCAAGTTTAGCAAACCGCTTAATTAACCGAGTACCAATTTCATCAAGATTAAAATGATTATATTCAACATCTTTTCCATTGAATAGGGGCAAACTTTTTATGGGACCTTCAAATCTTTCAGAATCTATTAATCCCAAGTACACGAGTTAGGACCCACACTCAGGTTGTAAAGCCTTCGAGCGTGATGGCTCTGATGCCAATTGAAATTTCTACGATACTTGAGATTTATCGATTATGATCAATTATGTCAAATTAATTTGCTCCAAAATTCTTCAAATCAATTTTCCAATAACAAAGTACTAATCTAATCCAAATTGATTCTACAATCTAGTTTGAATAAGCAATAATCAATATTCGACTATAATCAACACACAAGAACAAGCATTTTAACCTTGTAGGAAACCTTTCTCAGGAGAAAAACCTACAAGTCGTTATCAAATCCTCAACAGCTAAAATCCATTATGTAAAAGAATTACAAGAATCTAAATCACTTACAGACTCCATAAGTAGATCCCATGGATACCTATCTTCAATTACAATTCTCGCAATCAATCATCTAATCTCACAACACCCTTCATTTTCGTAATGCCTATCTTTAAATTATGTACCAAAGCTTTTCAAACTCGAATCCCTCAAGCTCCCAAATTACAAAGTTGAAAATAGTTTTATATAATTCTAGATCGATTGAACTTGGGGGTTAATTCTCGTTGAATCTCTCGTTGAATTCCCTCTTCACTCAAAATATCTTAAGCCCTAAAATTAATTTTTGGAAGAGGTAAAGTTCAAAACAGAAAACTAAAAATCTTGTACTCTGTTCGAACATAGAAAAAGTCTATTCGAATAGAGAGGGTTTTACCTATTCTGTTCAAACTGAACGAAAAACTATTCGAATAGGCTAAAGTCTATTAGAACATAACAAAACTTTATTCACAGAAACATGGTTCTGTCGGGTCTATTCGAACATAACAAAATTCTGTTCGAGTAGAATCTTATTTTCATAAAAAAAAAAACAGAATTCGTTTTAAACTTTTATAAAATTTAAACGGGCCAGAGTATTTGAACGACGAGATACAAAACCAATGTACCTATGCAGCGTCAGTCCAACTGCAGTCATTCTACCTATACTCTCTAACGATAAATAACCACGAGATAGTGCTGACACTTACTCTAGACACAAAATGTAACCAATACCAAATTAGGATATTTCACTCAGCTCTCCTAAATTACCTAGGAGACTCCATACATATCCTAACAGAAAGTCTTGGAAACTTGAATTCGGTGTAATCGAACTCCCAAACTCTTGATTTTTTATGAAGATAGAGAAAATCTTTTTTGGTAAAACACAGTCATGGATGATTCTTTCATCCAAAATTAATGTTGAAAGTGTTACAACTTTGGGTTTCTCCAATGTCTTAACCTTTTAATTGAATTCCTAGAAAATAAAAGCATCTAAAATCTAGTTCAACTGCTAGCTATACTCGAAACCAGTCTCACTCAAAACTAGTTATAGTACTTTAAAAGTTTTATAGCTAGTTGAATGTCATAATAAAGGTATGATTGTGTGTATTTGTTTCACATCTAATGTGTTTCATGAATAGGCCTGCTTTCAAATCTGATCAGATCGGAAATGGGGGTGGTCAATTTTTTTATGCTTTTTCTGGAAACGTTAAATCTGTTCTTAATTATTACAATTTTTGAATTGTAAGAATGCTATATTACATCTGAATAGCAGAGTTGCAGATCGAATTAACATATACTCTTCCTGTATTTATATTAGATACAGGCAGTTACAAAAACAAAATAGTTTCCTATTTTGGCGGGTACTGGGCAAACTTCGTGAATCTCCCTGCAACGGCTCTATTTGACCAAGCATAATGGCTACTTTAGTAGATCAAGCATTATGGTCCCAGATGCGACATCTTCTCGAATGATGGAATATCTTTGACTAAGTTCTGTTAGCTTCTCCTTATCGATTCTAGGTAATATTCTACTACAAAGTGATAATAATTGATACCATCATAACAACTTTGGTACACAAGTCAAACGATAAAAACTTTGAAATAAATATTATCTAAATTATAAAGGAGTTGTAGGATGCCCCAAGTACAGGGAGTTGAAGGAGTTATACTTTGGCCCGTTATCATTGATGTCTTATTACCCATAACTGGTGGTGCCGAGATATGAAGAAATGACAGAATTAGAGGCAGAGATTGTTGAAGTTGAGTTCTTCTTTTGGTGCCAATTGCATTTTATGTTACTGATGGCCTCTGAGCGCATCAACTATCTTCGCGAATTAGTTGTTACCATGGTAGAAAATAAATATGCTTTGGCGGGCAGAGTTGCTTGTGGTGGCTTCTCCAGGCTCTATCATCTCTGTAATCCCCTTGGGATGTGAGATGGCTGTGGCTATAGAGGAGGAGGGAGTAGCTGTTTTTCCTTCATGGAAGAATGCGCTACACTATTAATGTAAAGTAATTTGTAGGTTGATTTACTATGTAATCGAAGTAATGAGTGGCGAATGTAAAATATAATATTTTCGATAGCTAAAAAGTTATATAACATCAGGACAGATTGCTTCAGCCGGCTCGATACTCTGGTTGCCGATCAAGAAAAAGTTGACAGTTTGTTTCAAGAAGCTGGAATGAAAAGGACCTAAACCAAAGAAGTTGATATCCCTTTTATCGACGGCAAAATGTCTGCCAAGAACAAGAGAACTACGAAGTCGAGCCTGCCTCTCGAGAACCCTTCTCTAAGTGGTTATGCTATGAATTCTGTAATGGCAAAGAGAGAGGCGTCGTTGAGTGGGACCCTTGGGAAGAGCAATAAAAAGAGGGTTGCCAACCAGCCCACTCCTCTGGCTCCTCTGCCGAAGAGGACATCTCGACAATCTCCCATTAAGGATGGAGAGAAGGCTGATGTTTTGGGATTGGGGGCTGCGGATGGTCGACTCCCAAAAGTGGTTAATTATTTGTAACTGAAGAAGAAGGTGTCCTTGGGCTTGACGAAGAATTAGCCTGGTGAGGAATCTGAGAGTGAGGTCCAACAGACCATTGAGTCTTATGTTGCTGGGATGACTTCTCTCGAGGAAGAGTTTACTGACTACTTAGTGGGAGCAGAAAGTCTGTCAACCTTCCTCATCGAAGGCCATAGAACCATGAATAAGGTTAAAAAAAATCTGCTTTGCTTCGACTAAAGAACTTGGTCCCTCACTCAAGAACTCATATTATAACTCTAATACAGATCCAAAAGATGTTGGTTAAGGGTAATCCCCGTAATCTTGGTATTGGGATTCTAGCAAACCAACTTCTCGTTTGTAAAAACATTAAGAAGGAGCTGCTGAAGGAAAAGGAGGATCTTGTCCGGTGATAGAAAGCTTGGAGCTAGGAAGGTAAAGGAGGACCAACTTTGAGGGCGATATTCAGGACAGATTTCATCTGCTTATCGGTTAATGGAGATAAAGTATAAGAGGTTCCTCGATGAGGTTAAGGCTGAAGTTGATTGAGTTAACATCGAATCCCTCAAGCGTATAAAGGCAAATTTCTCTGAGCAATTTGATAATATGGAAGAGAGAAAGGATTTCTACAAAGGGTTGGCTGCTACTACTGGGGTGTTCTTTTTGGATTTTGATGCAAAGGTGGAAGCTTCAGAGGTACATGCTTCTGTTATTCCCGAGGGTACAGTGCCCAAGGAAGTATTGGATGACCTTACTCTGGGTTTACCAGTGAAGGATGAAACTCTTATCTCTCCCCCTATAGAATAGAAAATTTGCTTGGAAAGTTTTTGGATGATTTGGTTGATGTACAAGTGGTCGATGGGACCGAAGCAATTTCTTTTTTTTTAATGATTAATTTATGATGTAGTTGTTATCAAATGATTGTTTAAATTCTTATGTAGTCGATCATAATGCATAGATTTTGTTTTAGAAAAATATGTCGAGTGGTGATTCGACAAGATTGATAGTATTAAATATATTGTAGATGAATAGTCAAAGTGTTGTTTTGTACAAAAATCTTAATTGATGTCAAGAGGGCCATGTAATGGCTCTGTGAATGAAGAATGATGACCAGATGTTGGTCCTCTATGGAGGATTTGGGTTTTGAGAAAAAGGACAAAACATGACATATTTTATTCTATAAATAATGAATTGTAAAAAAATTTATCCTATAATTGGATAGATGTTTGATGGAGAGATGAAATGTAGTTGTGGTTAATACTTGACAAGTATGTACCGATAGTGAGAAATGTAAATTTAAAAGATATAATTAACAGTAAAGATGTCTTTATTTAAAGTATTCGAAAGAGGTTACAACAG
Source organism: Kingdonia uniflora (assembly GCA_014058105.1). Classification (NCBI taxonomy): domain Eukaryota; kingdom Viridiplantae; phylum Streptophyta; class Magnoliopsida; order Ranunculales; family Circaeasteraceae; genus Kingdonia; species Kingdonia uniflora. The sequence goes on from JACGCM010001596.1 coordinate 40,852, forward strand.
TAATTTCTAGAACATTTTTAGATGGGCAGTATTCCATGGATACTCAAGTTGAACTTCGCCTTCAGTCATTAGCCAGTATGTTCCACTACCATTCTTATCGCTGATAATATAAGGTCCTACCCAATTTTTAGATAATTTGCCTGAGTTTTTAGGTCAAGTACTGTCTTGGATTTGCCGAAGGACAAGATCACCAATGTCGAATGTGCGTTTCCTAACCTTCTTTTTATATTCCTTCTTGAGAGTGTCATAGTATCGCCCCAAGAATGCAATGGCGTGATCCCGAATTTCTTCGATCCAATTGAGGTTGCAGAGAAGTTTAAGTTCATTTTCTTCATCTGTGACTCTTCTTTGGGTACTTGGGAGATCGAGGTCTGAGGGGATCACTGCTTCGGTACTAAAGGCCATCATGAATGGCGTACAGCCAGTGGTCTGAGGGGATCACTGTTATCCAAAGTCAACGGTTACATCGACCTTGAACGTATTCATGAAAACAATCGGTAATAACAAACCCAAACCAGTAATCAACAACAACCACTATAACCAAATACAACCATGGACACTCCCGTTTATAACAATACTGATAGCCGAAAACATAGTAGTCACAAAGATCAATTAGATAGGCCGTGAAAGAAATGCCCGATGCGAGTCCTACCCAAACTCAGCGTCTCTGTAGGCGTTATCCAACACATCATCCAAGCTGACCCAATATGGCAAACACCATACCCAATCGAAGTTAGAAAAGACAAACCATATGGTCAGAACTAGAAATGCAACTGCCATATAATAGACAATTATCGTGCTTTGAAGCGATCGCTTAAGATGATACTCAAAACATGACGATTGTACCAGTATTTTGACGACATCTCAAGCTATCTCGATGGGTCATACATCAAAACCCAAGCAGCCCCCAACAATGGAAGAAACAATGTGCATATCTTCCAAGCTAACATGATTGAAGTCAATAATATTAACATCGGTCATACTCGAAGCAAGAGGAAATGAGTAGAAGAGTGTTGCAAACTTACCTACCAATAAAAATTACCAGTCCTCTTACCATAAACCAGCCAATGTCCTAGACCTGAAGGAATATCCATTACTGAATGCGATGTCTCTCACATTAATTTTCCATACTCTGATCCGTTGGTCCTCATGATATAGGTCGAACACTAATCCTACACACGATGCTCATCGATATCGAAAGCACAACACATGTCTTTTTTGTCCAGACAGTCAAGAAAATACAAATGACAGACCGTATAAACCTGGTAAATGTTGAGCTCAAGGGCGTCAATCGTTCCACCAAAGTCGCAATGGGGCAAATAAGCCTGCCAGTTATAATAGGGCCAATGGTGATGCAGACCAACTTTTTGGTCATCGACAAGAAGTCAGAATACATCGGCATCTTGGATTAGGACTGGTTGCACGCCATAAAGGCAATACCCTCGACCTAGCACCAAAAGTTGTGCTTTACCACCCCATATGGAACCTGGGACATGAAAGGGTCCCAACGGCTAGCACAATCATACGAGCACCCAGAAATCGACTTGACCTGAAAGTTGGTTAAGTCATAGCAATCAAAACAACTTTTTCCCACCAAACCCTTGACTGTCCCAACAAAAACATTATCCGTCGATCCCATAGAATACATCGAACTCGATGGCCACGGACGAGGTACGTTCTTTACGAGTTCCCTGACTGATGAAGAAAAACAACATATGACCTTTATCCTTTGAGCTAATAGAAACGTCTTCGCCTGAACATTCCACAAGAAGCTAAGAGTTGATCCTACCCTCGCCTATCACCGACTCGACCTAATACCTAATTACACAATAGTCAAGCAAAAGAAATGAACATTTGCCCCAAGGATTCGAGACACAGTAAATATTGAAGTCGATAAACTTCTAGCCACTAGTTTCATCCGCAAGGTTAAATATGCAGACTGGATCACGAACATTGCGGCAGCTCCTAAAAAGAAGAAGAAAATTTGTGTGTGTGTCAACTTTACCGACCTTAACAAACATACCCAGAAGGACAGATTTCCCCTTCCAATCATCACAATACTACTCGATGCAATAGCCAGGCACAAACTCCTCGCAATGATGGATGTCTCTTTCGGTTAAAACCAAATACCACTCCTGCCCGAAGATCAAAGCAAAATGTCCTTCATCACAAAGCAAGGCCTATATTATTTCATTGTCATGCCCTGCCGGTGTTAAAACGCAGTCACGGCCTACCAATGATTGGTTACAAGAATTTTCAAGCCACTGCTAGGAAAGTTCGTCGAAGTATATTAACAACATACTTTGTAAGAGCCTCAATAAAAACACTTACATACAAGACCTGTTTGAAGTTTTTTCTATCCTTCGATCATATAAAATGAAGTTGAACCCTGATAAGTGCTAGTTCGGTGTTTCATCCAAAAAATTTCTTTGCCACCTCATTAGTAGGAGAGGTATTGAGATCAACCCTACCCAGATCCGAGCCTTAATCGACATGTCATCACCTCAAATGAAGAAAGATGCGCAAAAGGTCGATGGAAAATTGTTGCCCTCAACCGTTTCATTTCCAAATCATCGGACATGTGCAAATGGCTTTTTTCTTGACTCTGTAGTAAAAGCACCCACAAAATAAATAAGAAAAACCTAGATATTGAATGGACAACAAAATGCAAACAAGCCTTCCAAGAGCTTAAAAGTTACCTCGCTCAACCCCCAATTATGAATACTCTCGTTGAAGGCGTACTACTTTCTCCCTTTATCTCACAGTCACAGACGAATCCTTAAGCTCAGCTCTCATTCGTGCAGACAAAGACATTGAGAAACCCACATACTTCATCAGTGAAACCCTAACCACGGCAGAAACCAGATATTCAAAACTTGAAAAGCTTCTACTCAACCTCATCTACACATCGAGAAAGCTCAAGCCATATTTCCAAGCACATCATATAAGGGCGATCACGAGTTACTCCCTTCAAGAAATACTTGCCAAAAAATAAAAATCCAGACGCATTTAGTAATAGTTTATTTACCTCGAGGATCATGACATTACTTTCGAGAAAAAGATATCTAAAAGGGGTCAAGTTGTCACTGACTTTCTAGAAGGCTTCCCTGTAGACGACGCCGATTGGGAAGAACACAAAGACGAAATCTTAAAAGAGCAAACCAAACAATATAAACTGTGGAATACAAACACCAGCTAAAAACTATTTACCGATGGCTTAGCTGGCCCCAACGGTTTGAGCATAGGCATCGTTTTGGTTACCCCTTCGAATGATTGACTGGGAAAAGGTATCAAACTAAACTTTGTATATACCAATAATGATGCCAAGTATGAGGCTTTAATTTATGGTTTGGGCATGGCCCTCAAGTTGGGCGTGCCCAAGTTGGCCGCTTTTACCAACTCACAGCTAGTTCAAAGACATTACTCCAAAGAAAACCAAGTGAATGATTGAATGGCAGAATACGCAGAACTCATCCGGCTTACAGCGTATGGATTGTTTTGCTGAATACTAATCGGTTACACATTATCCTCAAGGCAAAAATAGACACGCCAAGGTACTTGCCTACATCACTGTAATGTTAGGCCGGTCAGAACCCAAAAAGATCGACAACAAGGTACTCGAACGCCCAAGTATAGACAAGATAGAAATCAATACCATCAATACTAGGGGCGAGAGTGTCGATCTCGAAGACTGGCGAACCCCTTTCCTGGCTTATTTTAACAATAACACCCTCCCATCCGACTTAAACGCCAAACGATCATTGTTAGAGAATTGCCAAAGGTACTTAATCCTCCAAGGCAAACTACACCGAAGGACTCCAAACGGGGTACACCATAAATGTATACAAGAAGCCGCAACCATCATTAAAGAGTTACTCGAAGGTAACTATGGCTCACATATAGCATGACGATCTATGGCACTTCGAGCAATTATACAAGGACTATTCTGGCTAAATATGAAAAAATTTGCTGAAAACTACGCAAAATATTATGATAAGTCCTAATAACATAGACATGACATGAAGAGACCTTCACAAGATCTCTAATATAGCCAAGTTTTTTGGCCATTTAAATGATGGGCCATCGACCTGGTGGGTCCGTTCCCAAAAGCTTCAAGTAAGAGAAAGCATGTCCTCGTGGCCACGGACTATTTCAAAAATTGGGTTGAAATAGAACCATTATGCAGAACAAAAGAAGAAGAAGTAATTAAGTTATCATGGGTGAACATAATTACACAATTTAGATACCCTCAAATAATCTGATGTGATAACAGACCACAATTCGAGGGAAACAAGGTTAGTATATTCTTGAAGAAGTACAACATCATCAATTTTCCCTCTACGCCTTACTACCCACAAGGCAATGTCCAAGTCGAACCAATAAACCAAACCATTGTCGATGGTCATAAGAAGCGTATTAACGTTAAGAAGGGGCGATGGTAACAAGAGTTGTAATATGTCCTATGGGCCTATTGTACAACACCAAGAAAGGCAGTAGGTTACACCCATTTTTTGCTCATATACGGAAACGAGGCAGTTTTACCAACTCAATTCGAAGTCCCCACAAGAGACCCCGAATTCCCAAACGAAGAAATCAAGTTTTAACTCGGCTGTAACATGCTATGGATTAACGAAACTCGAGACAGTGCCCTGGCTAACCTTGGCCGATACCATAACTCACTAAAGAAATCATACAATAAAATGGTTCGTCACAAAAATTTTACAATCGGCGATTTGGTCCTTCGAAGAGTCACCCCCTCCTTAAAACCCAGAAATACGAGGAAACTGGCTGAATCTTGGGAAGGCCCATACATCGTATATGAAAAAACAGGCATGGGATCCAATTACCTGATGGCAGAAGATAAAGAACCTCTGTTGAACCCCTAGAGTACAATATATTTAGTTGGCTACAACAGAAGACCTGAATAGATAACTTCCACGGTTGTAACCACAAAATGGTATATCAATAAAAGAACATTTTTTTAGCCATCATCATTTTTCCTGACTCATCTGTAATAATCAATCCTCATGAGCTTCTTGAGTTTGTCAAACCTAAGTATCACGTCAAACCTAAGTATTACGTCAAACCTTAGACCTGACTGATACTTGGGGGTGACCTCGAAGTTTTCTAAGATTCCAGATTTGGCCAAACCTAAATGGCATGAATAATAGAAAGATTAAACACTTGGGGGCGGCCTCGGAGCTGACCGCGTTCAGTTTTTCTTAGTTAAAACTCACGGATTGAAATACCCAGAGGTGACTTCGAAGCCTCATAAACTTCTTGAGTTTATCAAACTTGAGTATCATGTCAAACCTTTAACACGACTGATACTTGAGGATGACCTCAAAGTTTTTGCAAGGTTCCAAATTTAGGTAAACCCAAGTGGCAAGTATAATCGATAGATTAACACTTGAGGGCGACCACAGAGCTGACTACGTTCAGTTTCACTTGGTTCAAACCCGCAGATAGAAATACCCATGGGAGACCTCGAGGCCTCACAAACTTCTTAAGTCGGTCAAACTTTTGTATCACATCTAAGCTTCGACCTGACTGATACTTGGGGGTGACCTCAAAGTTTTTTAAGTTCTCTGATTCCCATAAAGCCAAGTGGCATAAATAATAGAAAGCTTAGCTTGATACAACTTAACAATAATGATCAAGACAGCTTCACACTTTAACCAATATACATTCATACAAAAGAAATGGAAGCAGACAGCCATGATAGAACAAAGTCATCATACTAGCCCGAAGTAGGAACAAGAGAGTATCACTAGTTACAAAAACAACACATAAATACATAAACATACCATCAGTTATCAATTCTAAAACTATAACTTATTACACAACGGGATTGGTTTGATCCTCCTTATTGGTTTCGACGACATTGGTACTTTGGCTCAAACTAGCATCGGGGGCCTCAATCTGATACTCGGCAGTCAGGTCCACTACTAATGAACTTTGCACTACCTTTTCAGCCAAACTCGCATCCTTTATACTATGAACAAATACAGGGTTAGATGGAAACCGCTCAAAGGTCTCTATATCATAGCTCAGCTCATCAATAAACTGCTTCAGAGACGCGGTCACGAAGCATTCTCGCTAGAAGTCTGCCTGGAACCTCGCATGATTATCCCTCAGCTTATCTTTGAGCTCCTGCACTTTCTCTGTGTGACGCTAGACCAAGGCCAGATTTTCCTTTGCATTATCAGCTCGAACTTGTAGAAGCGCCTGATCCAGTTCAGACACGCGAGTGATCAAGTACATGATGGTCCCCTTCGAGAATTCTTCACCTTCACTCGCTTTCTTCAACCTTTAGCAAGATACCTTCTAGGTCTTCTTAAGAGAAAACCCCCACCCATGTACCTGGCACAAAAGACCATCAAAAACTCAACATTTAGAATAGACTCCAAAGTATAATATATAACATGTCACACAAAACATTCCTACCTGTCTTATAGCTCCTTCGAAGTGACGCCCAGTTTTGTCAGGGTCATATATGCAAAGCTTCACCATCGACTCAGGAGTGGCTCGGGCAACATCATTGTTTTCAGCTAAGAATAGCCTGGCTTTGGTCAAAGTACGCATAGACTCCATTTGTTTGTGCATCCTCTTTGAGGGCCCCGACCCAGGGCCCTGCGAACTTGACCCCACCTTGATAGATTTACCCCTCCTTTTCTTAGTTACACATTACAACTTTGTTCGAGTCGAGGTCCTTCTAGCTAGGGTAGGCGAAGCACCTACACCACCATTCCCTGGTTGGGCCCTCGATACGTAAGTACTCTTCGACCTCGTCAGATTATCATAATCCACGGCATCCGAGCCTTCTTGGGAAGCCAAATCTTTTTAAAATGACCTTTAAGAAAGGTATCGGTCTTCTTTTGCCTTCTCCTCAACAACTTCAACCTTCGATAGATCTGGTTTATATGATTGTTATTCTCGTTTATCAAATCATCCAGATAGTGTTGGGTACAGCATGGTACTCCACTCCAAGGTGCAGCAAACATAAGAATAAAAGTTAAGAAAATGGTCGAAGGTAAATACTTGACAAAATACTCAAAGAAATACTTACCACGATTAAAACACCTATTGTTTAACACAAGCTCCTCTTCACTCGAGATGCTCATAACGCCCCATTACAACTACAAGATCTATATCCGACCCACAACCAGTTGACTACAAGTCTAATAGCCAGGGTTTATCTGGATGACATTGAATATGAATTATCCCTACCATCCGGTTCCTTTTCTTTGAGTCAAAGGCTACAATGTCCTCGTATTTCATAAGAGGCCTATCTTCGGCCAACAACTCTCCATTCAAGGCCCCAATGACTCTCATCATCTCATAAAAGTTTTCATTCATTTGGAAAGGGGCAACATCAGAAAGGTTCAGCACCTTCTTCAATACACGTCGAAGGGGGAGCTACATGCCCAGCCTAATTTGGCCTCGAAAAGCCATAATTCCTTGCGCATGCTCATTCTCAAAGGTAAACTTTGGCCCACACATAATTAAGAAAAAGCCCTTATCGACCATGTCACATTTTTTAAAAATTGGCCAAGTCTCTTCCACTCCCGAGGGGTGGCGTCTGCATAACTCACTTCATTATAGTCTCTTCGTCACCATCCTCATGAATACTCCTATTATTCTCCCCGTCTCCCTCGTTATCCACATTACCAACCCTTGGTGATGCGCTAAGTGTTACTTATCGAAAATACCCCAAACTAGCTTCGAAGGGATCCCACCTGGTCGAGCTGCCCAACCAGTTATGCCACTTCCTAACCAATAAACTTAACGGCAATGTTCAAAAGCTACAAACACAATTGATCACCTCAACCAGACCCTCCTCCACAAAATTTACCATTAATGATGGAAAACCTAGTTTTCCTAATCAAAAATACCATATTTAAAAAACAATTACCACAAAAGAGCTAAACACAATTTATAGAAAGATGGACATACCTAGTACCATTATCCTTAGATAATATCCATCAACAGCAATGAGTGGCACTGTCTCTCTCCAAGGATCTTCACCAACAACAATAAAGTTTTTCTTTTTTCCTTCAGAAAAATGACTACTTGTCCCTCTCTCTCTCCTCTTAAATACATTATTCTCAAACCGTATCAATTTTCTAAACCGCCATCATTACACCCACTAACCCCACTTTCTCTTACCTCTCTACCTTTCCTCAATAATTCTAGTAAACTATCCCTTAGAAAGAAAAAAATTGCCTATCTAAATGCTTCGACCGTCTACTTCTCCTAGCTCCGCACTTCAATTTTCTCTTCAAGCTCCTCAAATCAAGCCGATATAAACACTCGTGTACACAATCATCATTGATTTTGTAATCCAAACAAATCTCTTTCAATCAAAACATGGGATCACATGCGTGCACTATAGGGCAACCATCATCATGCCTAACTCAGACATAAAGTAACCACTTAACCTAGCTCTGCGCTCTACTCAAGATAGGCAAGGCCCCACATGTCAGCACTAAAGCTACAAGTGTTTGATCGGTGCAGTTAACACCCACGCACACAGCATAGATCTTGGGACTCCAACTATACGCTTACGATGGCAACACTCAATTGACCATATTATAATTGGAGTTCAGAAAATATTTATATTCTGATTCTTGCCACATCAATTTCCAATGAAGTACCTGAGAACTTTCAACCTACAAGAACATCACACTCTTTTATTTTACATCATCAACTTACAACCTTCGATCCCGAAGGATACTACCCCTTTTATTTTCAATTTCCCCCCACCTTTGACTTACAAATTCTACCATTTTTACTTCTAGTTCAACTTTTCCATTCAAAATCATTATAATAGCCCTTGAAGGACTTAATTCTAAAACCGTTGGAGAGCTAATATTTATATCAATACCATCTTCTAACTCATTTTTCTGCGATCAAATTTTAGAGCATTCAACCTGGCTATATGTATCGGCAACACATAAAATATACAACAAAACTATTCATTCTATTCCATTTACACAAAAAAAAATCAAAAATAGCAGCCAAGACAAAGCAAATGAAAGAAAGAACAAATTAGTTACAGCTATGGCAACTCTTCGAGCACCCTGAACTGCCACTACCACCTCCACCACCCTCCTCCCCAAACTGTTGCACCAGGGCCCTCAACACAGCGAACTACTCAGTCATGGTCTGGAAATGCTGCTGATACATCACCCACCAGAAGCTGAACTCCTCCACTTCCTCCCATTTTTGGCCAGTTAGCTCACCCATGTTAAGATCGACGAGGTCTGGCAGCTGTGCCTCCAACCCCATTTGGCATAAGTATTTTCTCGTCAACTTTACCACCTTGCCAGCTATCTTAGTTTTAACTCTTCTTGCTGCATCTGCGACCGAGTCATCAAATTACTCATCGAAAGATAAAAGGCGTTAAAGATGGAAGTTGCGCAGAAAGTAAACAATAAGTTAAGCAACATTTTCTCCACCAAAAACTCTCTTACATATATCCTAAAACCATATAATATCTCCATTCTACCATATCTCCCTAAATCTTAAGTAAAGCAAATGATAATTAATAAAGCATCTCCAGTAGTAAACTAAACAGCTAAATATAAAATAGGGAACCTCACACAGGTGGGCGACGACCAATAGGGATGTGCCACATCAGTTTAATTGTATACACACTCCTCTCAGCCTCGAGATGGTCTTAATCCTCCTTTTTCTTTGAAATATTGCCAATCACCCCATCCAAATGTAAATTGTAACCTAATCTATTATCATTTTGCATAACTGATAACATTCATTCATTTATTACTTGTTCCATCTCTGTTTTTACATTTGTATTGTCTTATTAACATATTTTGATATTTCTCTAAAAGTTCTTCTAAGAAATCAAGCTCTCAATATATCCATCACTCAAATCTAGTAATATGAAAGCTAAATCAATGGTGCTAGTGTCAACTACAGCATACTCATTAATGTCAAAATCATGATTCAGTAACGGATTATTGGCAATACTATGTTGGACCATAACCTTCCTTAGCCAAACTTGCAAAACAATATGATATTGTTAGGAGTTGGTTCCAGCCCAAGGTAAGAAACCAACTGGGTTGGGGTATCCTACTAGACTCCTAATAAGCCCATAGGCCTTTAGGGTTTGTGGGGAGAGTTTGAGTAGATATAAATAACTTCATATTAGGTTATCCTTATGTATTACGTAACAGCAGAACCTTTGAGGATACAGATAAAGAAATCCCAACTCATCTCTTAAATTATTGCTTATGATCAACCAATTGAGTAATATCTATTATTATGCAGCACGTTATCAATACACATAGCTAGTGGATCAGAAGGGAGAAAGAACTCTCCAAATTATAGTTTTTCTTGGATTTTTTACTTTGCAGAGAGGTATTTTTAACCTATTTTGAAATTTCTATCTATTAATTATTTCTTCTATGATATATGATATCTAAATATGAATTGTATGATTAATTCATATATATTTTTTTCGGATTAAAAGGCTATTTTTAGTAATTTTTAACACTTAATAAAGGGCTGTTTTCAAACTAAAATAGCGATCGATGTGGAGATCGGATTGATGCACAATCTATTTTATTACGTAGCCTATTCTACAATGATCACATCGGTATATGGCAGGTCTCAGAGAGATGTCCTAATCGCTAGGAAATTGGCTTTGAAACTGGACAGTTTACAGCCAATAAACTACGTTTTTAGGTCATGTTAACGTGAGCTAGGTTATTATTATTTTTATTTTTTATTTTCAAAAATTATTTAATACTTATTTATGATGTCATTAGCCCTAATCCATTACTAACATGGCAGTGACATGTAGCATAATAACATGGTATGTAGGGTCCACCATGTTAATGTAGTAGTGACATGTGCCAAGGACATGTGGCATGCTACGTGGTAGGACAGTGGCATGTCATAAGCATGACACGTGGAAGTCCATATTTAGGAACACGTGGCAAATTGTTAGACTTGGTCAAACCGGTCTAGGGATTAACCCAGACTAAGCCAGACTGATACATGACCGGTTCAAACACTAAATTGGCTCTAGAGAGCTCAATATTTGGTTAAGTTGAGTCAATTTTAAAAAAAATCCGATTGACTGGACCTACCCCATGAGGGACCTATTTTGAATTTTCTTATAAAAAATATTTTTTTTTTTTTTTTGGGAATGGTGCATTGTATAGAAAAACTGACTTACTTATATGTGATATAAGTAAGCGGATTAATACATATTTAAATATCTTACTATTGCTAATAAGATATTAATGGTATGCATCTAAGATAATAATTATCATGATCAGGGATCACAGACAATACGAAACCAAGACTAATTTAGAATGCGACTAGGAGTCATGTCTAAATCATAGTTAATTATCAAGAATAAATAATTATAGCTCAATTAGGAATTGACTTAGTCTTATTTTAAAAAACTTGGTGTCTGAGGAACCAATTTTATGTATATAGGTACAATTATATGTTACATGATAACATTTAAAGGTATATAGGCACTGATAGTAACCTATAGTACCCTAAAATATTAGCTCAAAGGTAGGCATAATCTACCTATCTTATGAACCCAACAGACTTTAGGGTAGGACCACTTGTTAGCTAAACATTTAATACCCTTCATATTCGTAGCAAATATGGTTATTTGGCTAGAATATACTAACCTTATAGAACTTTAGGGCTTAGAACACCCTAATTGTCAGAATAAGGAATACACACATCTAGTGGTTTGGAATAATAATGTTCACTAATATTCTATTAAAATGCACATCTAAGATTAAGATCGTCATTTTACAAGGTAAAATTATGATTTAATTATTATATAAAAAATTATAACTTTTAGAATATGAACAAGGTTTAACTAAATAATAATTATGAATCATTTATCTTCTATTATTCTAAGTATTATAATTTGTCTATAATGCATTTGAAATATTTATCAAGAATTATTACCAATTATGATTTACATTTATCATAATAGATATCTACGAAACTCAAAAATGTTGAATTTCCTTCATTGCTGCTCATTGGAGCCAATTACCTCACTTGGTGCATTGACGCTAACTTATTCTTAAAGTCTATTGGTCTATAAAAGACCATCGTCATTGGCAACAATGAAGATCCTATCGACAAAGCAAAGGCTTTGTTTATCCTTTGTCATCATATTCAGGATGACTAGAAAATTGAATACTTCAACAAGGTTGAGCTAGCTGACTTATGGGCAAGCATAAATGGGCATTATGGTCAACAAAAGAGCATTATGCTCCCAAAAGCAATACACCAATGGAACAACCTTTTATTTTAAGATTTCAGGACCGTCACTGATTATAACTCAGCAGTCCATAAAATTAATTCTACACTTGAGTTGTGTGAGAAAAAAGTTATTGATGCTGAAATGGTAGAGAAGACTCTATCAACTTTCAATACTAGCAATATTATGGTTCAGAGGCAATATCGGCGAGAGAACATTACAACTCATGAAGTCTTAATTCAGACACTACTCTTCTCTAAGAAGAATGAAGAATCGTGCAATGCGGTCCTCTAGGAGTGCGTCGTTGCCCGCATCACACAATGTTCAGTTTCGGGGAAACAACTATGTAAGTTAGGGATACAAATATAGAAAGGGCAGGGGAGGATACAAGGGAAACAGGAAGGGTGAGAACCAGAAACCCATTGGCCCTAGGAAAGGTAAAGGATTTCAAAAATTCAGCAAACCAGGAAATAGGAAGAAAAAAAAGGCAGATTAGGGATCTCCTAGCTTTAACTGCGGTGGCATAGGATATTATACACGGGAATGTCTGGCACCATGGGGGGATATAGAAAATAGAGTCTAGACCCACCACGCAGTTATTGACACTAACTCTACCCTTGTAGAGTTTACAGTGTTAAACTTTATCGGCGACAGTGATGCCGGCATGGATTAATATACGGAGTAAGCCGTAACGATATTCAATAGACATATAATGTCACAGTATAGAACACTAGTAGTTTCTTTTCTCAAAAATACTTGATTTACTTTTTGTTAGTTTTTTTGATTATGTTAGGAGGAAATCATTTATGTTTCAATAAAGTGCTCGTGACATACATGAGATTTTCATTATGTTCTAAATATTGATTATTCAAATTATTGCTTGGGATAGTAGTTAATTTGTTATATATAAATTTTTAATTTGTTATATGTACAGGTCGCTCATGGATATTTTTGCCTATAGGGCACTAATTGATAATAGGATGAGTCGCGGCACATGCCTAGTAGACGGTGGTACCACGTACTCGATCTTTTGAGATAAATGGTATTTCTCACACTTGACCGCGTATATTAGAGACATTCACACTGTTACTGGGACAACCAGTATTATTGAAGGTTCAGGGAGCGCCACGCTATTACTCCCTAATGGTACGATACTGAGTATCTAGACTGTATTATTTGCTAGTAAATCTCACAAGATTTTAATAAGCTTTAGGAACATATATGATAACGGTTATCAAGTCAAGACGATAGGCAATGAGAAGAATTAAATTTTATGCATCACCAATTTTCCTAATGGTCATAAACTTATATTGGAACGGTATCCAATGTATTCCTTAGGGTATTATTCAACTGCCTTTAGACATGTCGAAACATATGCAATTACTAATTTTTCTCCATTACAAGAAAAAATATTTAAGATTTGGCATGATCGTTTCGGACATCCTAGACAACGAATGATGAGGAAAATTATCAATAATGCCTCTGGACATCCACTCACGGGAAAGAAGATTAGAACTTTTTAAGATTGCCCATGTAACACTTGTTCTTAGGGAAAGGTTATAGTCCAACGTAGTAAGACCAAGGTGGAGTTGGAGTCTCCAGCATTTCTCCAACATATCTATGGAGACATATGTAGACCTATCCATCAACATAGTGGTCCTTTCAAATACTACATGGTCTTAATCAAAGCATCTGTGAGATGGTCAGACATTTTCTTATTATCATCCAGGAATATGACATTTTCACGGTTGTTTGCCCAGATTATCCGATTGCGGGCTCATTTCTTGGATCACCCGATCAAATCCATGAGATTTGACAGCACTGACAAATTTATTTCAAACGCTTTTATTGATTATTGTATGGCTAATGAGATAGATGTCGAGCATCTAGAACCCCATGTCCGATCAAATCTGTGAGATTTGACGGCGCTAGTGAGTATACCTCAAAGGCTTTTATTGATTATTATACGACTAATGGGATAGATGTTGAGCATTTAGTACCTCATGTCCATACCCAAAATGGGATGACGGATAATCTAATCAAGAGATTGCAGTTAATCCCTAGGCCAATGTTATTACGATCTCAGCTTCCGGCCACTGTATGGAGCCATGCAATTTTGTAAGTTACCGCCGTAATTAAAATTCATCCAACATCCAATAATCAATACTCCCCATTGTAACTAGTAACTGGGTCGAAGCCCGGTGTTGTCCATCTGTGAACATTTAAATATTTCATACATGTGCTAATTGTACTACCACAACGTACGAAGATGGGGCCCCAACGTCGGCTCGGTATTTATGTGGGTTACAATTTACCATTTATCATTCGATACTTAGAACCCATCATGAGCAATGTATTTACTGCGAGATTCGCAAATTGTCACTTTGATGAGACGATATTCCCAGCATTAAGGGGAGATATGACAGTCAATGCTGAGGATATTTCTAAGATTAGTTGGAAAACACCATCATTATCTCATCTAGATCCCCTAACTAATCACGGTGATAAGGCAGTACAGCAGATTCTATACTTATAACATATCACTATTATATTTCCAAATGCATTCAACGATACTGCTAAAGTAACTAAGGTGCATGTACCTGCAAGTAATGCACCTGCACAACTGGATGTTCAGAGAACTGGTGTGCAACCCGCTAATGAATCCAAGCCGTACGTCACGAGAGACGCCCTGCTGCAAAGAATGACGCTGAGCCGAGGGCTAAGAAATAACATACAGGAATAGAATAGACTAATGGCATAGTTGGTTCATCGGGTATGGAACCTCCCACAGACAGAGCTATAGTAGTTACGTATCAATGTAATGCATTAGGAGATAAGCCCGGCGAGACACATGTACATGATAATTGAGAGATCTCAATTAACTTTATTTTTTAATGGCACCACGTAGGATTGTTTAGAAGTAGTAGTCGACGAAGTATTCACTTTCAATGTTGCGCTCGCCGTCGAGGACGATAATCCAAAACCACTCACTATAGATAAATCTAAAAATCGTATAGATTGGCCAGAGTCGGAGGCTGCGATTAATGTGGAGCTCAACTCATTAGCTAAACGCGAAGTATTTGGACCAATAGTCCCTAGGCAAGATGTGATCAAGCCTGTCGGTTATAAATAGGTATTCATAGGAAAATGTATTAAACTTGAAAATATAGTTAGGTACAAGGCATGACTAGCTGCCCAGGGACTTTCTCAAAGACCTGGCATCGATTACGATGAAACCTACTCATCAGTCATTGACGGTATAATATTTTGTTACTTGATCAGTCTGTTAATCGTTAAGAATGAGCTTGATATGCATCTTATGGATGTAGTTACTGCGTATCTATATGGGAAATTAGATATGGAGATCTACATAAAGCTACCAGAAGGGTTTAAACTTTCGGAAGTGATAATGATAGGTACACGGGGTGCCTACGTAATAAAGCTGCATAAGTTATTGTATAGTCTGAAATAATCATGGCTCATGTGGCACAACAGGCTGACTAAATATTTGAAAGCGAAGGTTTTTGCAAATAGCCTTGCTTGCCTATGTGTTTTCATCAAGAAAATGAATATTGACTTTGTTATCATTGTAGTTTATGTAGACAATTTGAATATTATTGAAACTCTGGGGGAGATCGTGAATACTGCCAAATACCTTGGGAAGGAATTCAAAATAAAAGACCTTGAGAAGAGAAAATTTTGTCTCGGTTTGTAGATCAAACATTTTGGTCGCAGTATAATCGTACATCAGGCGACGTATACTGAAAGAATCATAAAATATTTTGGTATGGATACGACACAGTATGCCAAGACGCATATGCATATCCGTTCATTAGATTTGAACAAGGACATATATCGTCCTCTAGACGATGGGGAGAAACACTTAAGTCCTGAGACGCCATATCTAAAAGCTATCAATGCTTTGTTATACATAGCAGGGTGCACTCGACCCGATATCTTATTTGCAGTAAACTGTTTGGCATGGCATAGTTCTATACCTACCCAAAGGCACTAGAATGGGATCAAGCACATTCAGAGATATCTCATCGGCACGAAAGACTGGGGTCAGTTCTATCCAAAAATTTCCAAACAAAAAATTATAAGATATACTAATACAAGATATTTGTCTGACCCACATAAAGGCCGATCATAATCGGGTTATGTGTTCTTGTATGAAGATACAACGATTTCATGAAGATCGGTAAAACAGACGATGGTTGCTATATCCTCGAATCACGCAGAGATTTTTGCACTTCATGAAGCTGGCAGAGAATATTTCTGGTTGCGGTCAATGATCAATCACATCAACGAAAATTACGGTCTGAGTTCTATCCAAGATAAACTGATAATTCTTTATAAAGATAATGCAGCTTATATCATTCGAGTCAAAGGCAAATTTATTAAAGGTGGCAGAACGAAGCACATTCCACCCTAGTTCTTCCACAAACACGAGTTGCAGAAGACGAATGAGATTGACGTCATTCAAGTCCATTCAAAAGATAACTTAGCTGATCTATTCACGAAGGCTCTTGCACATTCTACGTTCAAGAGACTGGTACACGAAATTGGCATGCGTACTTTACACGATTTAATATCTCAGGGAGATAGATCTTAGGGAGATCGACGTCAAGGGAAGTAATCCCATCCTGACGTGGACACATGCGTGTTGTACTCTTTTTCCTGATAGTATAGTTTTTATCATAAGAGGTTTTACTGACTAGAGGTTTTGATGAGACAACGTATACGCGTCCACAACCCATACGGGGCATAGGATTGTATTCTTTCTTTGCACAACTTTTTGCCTAAGGGGGTTTGCTAGGCAGAGGTTTTGATGAGACAAGTCGTCCTGGTATGAAATACCCCAAGGGGGAGTGTTAGGAGTTGGGTCCAGCCCAAGATGGGAATCCAACTGGGTTGGGGTGTCATACTGGACTCCTAACAAGCCCATAGGCCTTTAGGGTTTATGGGGAGAGTTTGAGTAGATATAGATAACCTCATATTATGTTATCTTTATGTAATACGTAACAACAGAACCTCTTAGGATATAAATAAAGATATCCCAACTCTTCTCTCATGCTTGTGATCAACCAATAGAGTAATATTTATTATTATCCAACAAATATTTCAATCATTCAATTTCTGTATTTAGTTGAAAAACCATAAGTACCCATTGTTGGGGGCGCCATTTTGTAGAAATCGCCCCAAATATCATGCAAAATCAATCGATCACTACGGTGGACCTCACATGTTTACCGGTATTAGTTGGTTGTAGCTGTTACTCCACTTGGCATTATACGATCACATCAAAGCCAAGATATAAAATAGCTAATCAAGATTGACGGTAGGAGGTCTTCTTTGTCTTTGCGATAGATATGATGGGAAAGGGAGTTTGTGACCTCACCTACGTCCATTGAACTTTGCCACAATATGACAAAACTAACCCCACAACTTTTAATCTTTGCTGAGTAAAACTAAAGGGTAAACCGGTAATCATCATCTCTTTCTCTCAATCTCTCCCTGATTTCCCAATCTTCTCCCTCATCTCTCCTTGCATCTCTTCCCTTCGATTTCCAATCTAAACCCTAAAATCAATTTTCATTCTAAACCCTAAATATCAAAACTAACAAGCTCAATATCTCCCTGATTTCCCAATCTTCTCCTTTTGATTTCCAATCTCTCTTTGATGAACATTTTAGGGTTTAAGCATCTGGGTTTGATTGGAGTATTGCCTAATGAGTCATCAAAGGTAATTGGTTCTTACTTCTTGTATTTACATTTATTGAGTGTCAATGATATGATTCGTGGGGTGAATTACGCTTCGGCTGGTATTGGAATTGTGGATCGGAATTGGTTAAACCCCAACTCTTTGTGTTTTGTTTGAGCATTGTGTTTGAATATTTGCTTCAAAGAGATAATCTAGGTCTAATTTAGAATTTAGATACCATTGGGCCAGTGGTAGTACCTCTCCACCTAATGAGAGGTCGCGGGTTCGAAACCTCATGGGGTTGGAAACTCAAGGTTACATGGTTCCCTATATAAAACTGTAATAATAATAAATAAAATAAAAAAATAAAAAATAAATAAATAAAGGTCTAATTTAGATTGGGTAGGCTGTGGTAATACTAATTTTGTGTTCGGGTTTATCTTAAGGACTAAGTTCGGTAACTCGGGTCTTAATTTATTGGAACTCCAAGAAAATTTGACCCCTTTTAGTTCTAGATGCAAGAGTAATAGTGAGTTTAGGATCATGTTACGTATTCATTTAGGCGGGTAGACCAGCCAGCCTTCATAAAACCCAAAGTTTTTGTGTTTTAATTGATCATTATCTTGAATTTTTTGCTTACTGGACTTGGTTAAAGTAAGGCATAAACTTGGTCTGATAAGGATTAGTTAAGGTGCATTGGTACTAGTTTTTTCTTCGATTTGGAATCTTATTTTTTGAATTCGATGGATCCAAATATTTCTAAAATATATTCGATGTTAAGTAAGCAAATGGGATTTACAATAAGGAATAAGTTTGTTCACTTGGGTCACAATCATATCGGAACTCTAATGAAATTTGTTTCACTTTAGCACTAGTTTAGAGCAAACGAACACAATTAAGGCCTACAATGCGGCAGTTGAGTTTAGGACAATCATATTGGAACTCCAATGAAATCTGTAGCCTTAGTTTGAGCAGTTGAGCCAATTTAGGCTATATCATGGACAAGCGAGTTTAGGATACAATCATATTGGAGCTCCGATTATATCTGTCCTACTTTAGCCCTAGTTTAGAGCAATTGACCCCAATTTAGGCCTACCTTAAAGAGAGTATCAGATATACGAATTTTTAAGGCTGGTTGACTTTATCAAGTGTAATAAGCGTAAATTTAGGCATACTCTTTGAATTGTTTCAGGGTCAACACATCTCATTGACACAGCAGATTCAGCAAGTTACAGACACATTCTAGCAGTGAGGAAGAAGCAACGAATATAATCTCAAAGTTTGTTTTCTACCTTTCAATTGGGAGCAGCGACTATATACATTACTACTTGCCCAATGTATCTCGAGTGCAGTCTTTGTACCTCCTATGGACTTTCAATCAGCTCTTAGCAACAGCAGTAAAACAAGAGCTCAAGGTACATTTTTGTAAAAGCTCCTACGATTTGTCAGGTACATAGTTTCGAGGTGTTCTAAAATACCCAGAATCTGACTCTTGGGATAGGAGTCCTCTGGTTTTATGTTCACCAAACATCTAATTGTTGGATAATTGTGGCTTATGTTTTACAGAACTTGTACAATGCTAATGTGCGGAAAGTAATAGTGATGTGGTTGGCTCCAATTGGTTGTGCCCCTCACTACTTATGGCAGTACCAGAGCAAGAATGGGAAGTGTGTCAAAGAGATAAACGACATGATAAACGAGTTCAACTTCGCCATGAGATACATGGTTCAAGAGCTAAATCAGGAACTTGCTGATGCCAACTTCATTTTCTGCGATGCTTTCGAAGCCTCAATGGAAATCATGAAAAATCGTTAAAATTACGGTGAGATAAATTTCATAATATCTCTGTTCAGTAGAAGTTATAACATATTCCTTTTGATTCAATGTAAATGAGTTTACACAATTTGAAATGCAGGTTTTGAGGTCACAACTGATGCTTGTTGCGGGTTTGGTCCTTACAAAGGCCGGGTAATGTGTATTCTTCGGAGTTAGCTTGTCGTAATGCATCGAATCATTTGTGCTGGGATCAGTTTCATCCCACGGATGCCGTGAACTCCATACTCGCGGACAATGTGTGGTCTAGCTTGCATATGAAGATGTGCTATCCCACAAACTTGCAGGACATGCTTAAGGGAGGTTAAGAGCAGTTCTATAAAAGAAAAGAAAATGTATTTTTGTAAAGCAGTTGGACCCTCAAATATAATTGTAGAAGAAACTATGAGCATACCCATGATTAATTGTTGATTGCAATAAAACTTTTAGAGATCAAATTGTTGTTTTCTTGAAAGAATTTTGTCAAATTGCAATGAAATTATTTATATGTGGTTTGCATGTGGTTTTATAGTCTTAAAACTGGGAAAGTGTTGCCAAGTTTTTGTAAAATCTACCAATTGTAAATTTTCGTGTGAAATTAAATGAGTTTTGAGATGGTTGAGCTAAAAACATGAAAACAATGTTTTACTTATTGATAATTTTATGTAAGTCTTTTTTGGGGCACACAAGTGGTGTAGTGCCGAAGGTACGCCTTTGTGGCTTTCAAAAAAACATTGCGTCGGTCTCCCCACCCTTTAGCGGTAGTACTAGTATAGAGACCTCTAAAATAATTGTCTGATATCAGAATTTTGTATGGATAAGGGGGAAGCAAAGAACGTCGTGTTGTAGTAGTAGTCATAATATAAATAACTTGATAGGAACACAACCTTAAAGACCAACTGTAAGACCCACACAAACTGTACCTCGCTATACTAACTAAACCGATAAGGATCTCCCATTGAATTGATCCCACCTTATCAGCTAAGGAGTACTGCAATACAACCATATGTTGTCCCTGTAAGTATGTGTCAGTGCATGTCGGCTCTTTCGGCTTTGAGCATTCAAAGATTTGTGTGTTGTTTTCTAAGCTACCAAATTTACGTCTTCGAATGAAACAGTTTCAATTTACTACGTTTAGTCATGTCACGTTTTCCAAACTTGTGTTCTGGCTTTGCTTCCAAATTCGAGATGATGAGCGACTGAAATGTAAAAGTACGGGTAAATAGAAAAGCCTAGCATGAATGAAAAGAACTACACTTACCAATTTTATCATTCACAAAAAGTAGTTAATAGAAAGAGTTGCCCATCCAAAACATAAATCAAGTACTTTCTTAGGGAGATTGTAACTGATATTACTTTCTTAACAGATATTACTTAGGCATAAAATCTATTCTCTTCAATTTAAAATCATTGGAAGGAAGAGTCTTAAGTAAGAAAGGGACAATTTCTTTAGGCAAAATATTTGAGTTCAACATAAGGGAAGAATATTTACAGTTATTGAATAATAGAGGGAGAAATATTGGGTAAGAAAAACTATGAGCATTGCTAGGAGGACCCCAGGGTCGTAGAGCATGTGACCACGAATGAAAGAGTGCCACCTAGCTTTTATGTAACCTGTTAACTTTATTAGCAGGTTACCACATTTTTCAGTTTAATTATTTTGTTTAAACTAAATTACTTTATCCATCATATGAAACGGGGAATTTGTGATTGAATCATGTTTGAAGATATAGTTATCATTCATAAGACATAATCTTGAATTAAGTCCCGAATTTTCACTACAATTTTTTTTTTTCCCCCGAATGATATACGTTGGTTCATACAAGTCTTTGAATACATCATCACTTAATTACATCTGTTTATTTGACCTACATTAAGTAAAATACATAAAGATTGTTGATATAATCTAATAAATTAAATTGCGAGTATATGATGAAACACATAATCAACAAGAGATAAAAATAAAATCTTCTTTGAAGAAGTGGGTCGGAATATGATTTTTGCAATTTTTTTAAAACTTCCATGAATGTTTTAGTTAAAGCTTTATGGAGTTTTAATCTCCTATTTTGTTGAAAGAGAAGAGATATGTAGTTAAGTTTGAGTTACAGTTTTTCATTTTTCCTCTTTCTTTAATGTTTTTATTTATTTATTAAATAATATTTAATTTTTTTATTTGATTTTTTCTAATTTATTGGTTAAGAAGGTAACCCATTCTTCAAATACACATGACAGCTTCTAAAGGGGTTTGGCCTCTTAGCCTTATGACTCTAGGCCCTAAAGCATTTTTCTATAAATATTAAGACAAAATAAGGGAGAAAAGTAATGGCAGGAGAGAGAATAGTAGGACATGGAACTGTTTTTCATTTTTAAGACCCCCTAAGTTTTACAAATTGCAGAGGAGTACAACCAAATTTAGGATAACAAAATTTGAATATGATAATCAGATCAATCTATTTCTATAATCGAGTAAAGAAAAGCATTGCCATTATATTGGAAAAGTGTCCGGTAGACACCCTGCATGTATTCATTTTAGTATACAAAGTAATAGGCGCATTCCACATATAAAAGTGCAATATTCAGACAAACCATTAGCATAATTAATTTAGGTAAGTAGATCCATAAGGCACATTTTAATTCGTAAAGAAATTGTTAGAGGGCCGTGGTCTCCACTATTATTATCAATGTCGCATTAAACCATACAAACCTCTCAATATGAGAACAAAACTCCATAAAGTTAATTATATAAAGAACTTAAGCAAACACTTCACTTACATGAATAGTACTTAAAATAAGCAATGACAGAAGAAAAGGGGTCAATAGTTTTAGATCACCGAGGAAGTCGGGATTTCGTTCCCAGATGAACCAACCATTAGCAGGATTCCATAACTTCACATTATGTTGTAACTTGTAACTCAAATGGGTATCCCATAAATGAGTAGAAAACGAATCTGTAGGACATGTAAATCATGTATTCAAATAATACACTATAAACTAGTGTGATGTGCACGCGCTTTGCATGGTATTTTCCGGCCGTGCACATAATCACAAACTTGACCATTCGCCATGGGGAAGGGATGCAAATGGCTCCATCTTATCCTAAATTTGTTCTACATTTAACATTAGAAATGAGTACAACATTGAAGTTACTTATTATAAAGCTACAACATTGCATGTGCAAATCGGGATGGGCTATAACCCGTGGACCGTAAAATTGGGTCCCCAGAAATAAATCCGAACTGCCGCTTATAAATCACCAATTTAAAATCAAAATCTGACTCAGCAAAACACAGAAGTACAATCTCTCCTCCAATGGATAAGTTCTCCACCATGGTTAACACGACCCAAACTTAACCATGGTTAACCGACCCCAAATGGTAACCATAGTTAACTTTTATCAAACCCAAATTCTGTCTATAAAAACAAATAACAAAATCCCCCTTTGACCTCGACTCAAACAGGCAAACACTCTCTCTCTCTATCCTCTCCGTGTGTGTCAGATCATGGTTGCCGCATCGACTTCTGTGCAATCATTTCTCTCCCCAAAAACCTCTTTTAACCACCGCTCCTCCTCTGCTCCAGCGTTTGTCAGATTCCGTCCTACACGTGTCACTTGCACGTACACAGCAACACCTAGTCCAACTATGGCCTCGATTTCCTCATCACTATACGAGATCCTCGGGATTCCCATGGGTGCTTCTTGCGATGAGATTAAAACTGCGTATCGGAGATTGGCACGTGTGTGTCATCCTGATGTCGTGGCAATTAATGCAAAGGACACGTCAGCTGATAAGTTTATGAAAATACACGCGGCCTATTCTACGTTATCGGATCCACAAAAACGGGCCGATTATGATCGGGCTTTGTTTAGGAAAAAATCACCCTATAATTCGCCGTTTAGTACGTCGAGTGCAAGTTCAGCTATGGGTAGTTACTCTCGCCGAAATTGGGAGACTGATCAGTGCTGGTAGTAAAAGTTGGGGAAAAACTAGAAACGCCGATTGATATAGCGTTATTTATATGTAGAGGTGGACAAACCAAGATTACTGTACGTTGGTGGTTCCTAATTTTAGGATTTAGCTTTTGTACATATTTGAATTTTGAAACCATGGTAAATATTATAAAAAATTTACTGATATGGGCCACCAAGTGGTTAATTCTGTGACGTCGGATTGCGATGCAACATCGTTGTTGGTTTGTATTTCATGTTATATGGTTCACAATGTATGACGAGCAAAAATAGAATAGAAGACTCGAATCTAGCTGTATAACTACATGAAATCTGGAACGTGTTTGTGTTTGTACGTCAATATCCACGTGAACTCATAGGTACGATGTAACTAAATATTGTTAAGATGTAACAAGTTCGTTAACCGAATTTATGCATGACTACTCAAAGGGGCGACCTAGTTGTTAACCATGTTATTAAGGCCATTTAGTCGTCTCCTCGCTATGTTAGAAAGGCATTCATCTCTTTTGTTCATTGTCATAGATACGACTAAGACACTTTTGATTATCATTTTTATTTTGACTTACGTTTGTTCTTAATGCAATGATTTACGTAACAAATTGTCTTGGCTTTGTTAGGGACGACTAAGATCTTGGTACCCGTTAGACACCACACTTTGTTTCCATTTTTAACATATATGTTTACAGATTACTGTTGTAATTCATTTTCATAATCTGGGGTAGAGAATCAAAATTGAGGAAGATATATATCTTCATGGTTGAAGTCAATAAAAATCGAAAAAAAAAAGTTCTGGTGGCTCTAATCTTTATCCATAATAAATTTTTTTATGGGCCACAAGTGTTGACGGGTCGAGCTCGCGCTCGCGCATGGGGGATGTCGATCAAAAGAAGTGGGAGGACACACAGTTCTAAAATATCCACGGTCCCCATCCCATGATTTTAGATATTCTAAAATCAATAGTATATAATAATGAGAAAATTTGCTCATGCCTCCCATTATTTGATTTGATTGGTATTCGCCCCTCAGCTAAAATTTAAGGATGGACCTCATTTTTCCTCGAGCACCCTGGACCTCAATTGACTGGTCAAAAATGCTTGAAGAACTAGAAATACCCTTACCGGTTACCTGGATTGCTAAGTTCACATGCATATCACCGTAAGGGTGTTTTTGGTAATCAATAGGGTGGTCTGAGGCAAATGAAGTCAATCCTCAAATTTAAGCCAACCAAGTGCAAATATCAATCAAGTTATGGGGACATGAGCAAATTTTCTCTACTTTGATATGTTACATATGTATCTGGTGAGAAGTTTGTGTTTCTAGAAGATGAAAATTATGCAGCGTGCTTACATTGGCATCTATTCGTCAAGTCATGCACAATTGAATATCCACATTTTTTTTAGTTTGGTCCCATTTACATTTCAAATATTTGTCTTTAGCCCCCAAGTTGTCCAAATATTCACTTCTGATCCCCAATTTGGTTCTGACCCACAGGTCAACCTCCGTTGAAGTCCAATTTTGACATGAAGTGCCTAATGTACTCTTATGTGAGTTTTCTGAGAATTTTGAAAACAAGTAAACATGTTGTCTTTAGGTCACCAGGTCACGTAGGACCAACGGTCATCATCATCTCCCTCCCCAAGATTTCTAATGATCATATCTTTTTTTCTCTTTCTCTATTATTTATCTTTATCTCATCCCTCTCTAGCAAAGTAATTTTTTTTTCTTCTGATATTGTGTGCTCTAATGTAGTGCTGGGTTGTGAAATTTCATCAATCACCATCAAAGCTGAAACTGAAGAAATTGGGACTAGAGACTAATTGCAAGAAAATATGTGGGATTACAAACTATTTTATTTTATTTTATTAATTTTTGTTGTTGTTGTAGAATGACATGGCCTGATGACGTGAAATCACATAAAAAACCGGTTACCTTATTGCCTAAAATCTCGCGAAAGTCACGTAAGGGCATTTGTAGGAGTTCAGGTCAAAAATTGACTTCAAATGTGGTTGACCTGTGGTCAAAGCCAAATTGGTGACTAAAATTGAATATTTAAACAAGTTACGGACTAAAGGCTAATATGTGATATGTAAGTGAGACCAAACTCAAAAAATCCCTTGAATATCTTGCTTCTAAATATCTAGAAGGTTAAGTTGAATATCTATCTAAGATGTTTAGCCTTTCTCGTCCAATTTTAATCTCGGTAATGATGTAATTGCCGAGTTTCTACAGACGTGTGTGCGTTCATTTGTCTTGGCATTCTCGTCTCAACATTTTGGATTTGTAGATGAGTTGCAAATCATTTAATCCAGCACGTCTTATTGTATATATTATCCATGAAGTCTTCGAAGTTGTTCAGAACTTTCGAAATGAAATTAAAGAGGCATTAAACTTTTGTAAAATTAAGAGTACGATTACGACTTTGCTATATATTTATGACAAGTGGGAAAAAATAAATTGTATCTTGTTACATTCGCAAAGATATAAAAATTGATGTAAAGTTGCCAATATATTTGAAAGTTTACAATAGTTTTAAGAACAGGTCACCATTGTTTGTCATTAGTTTCCTCCATACATTCTTGCAACGAAACATTATCCTTGAAAATGTTTCGATCAGAGTACTTGCATCACAGTTTTTGTTTGAGAGCATCCATCTTCCAAATAACATGACACCACATGCCCGATGCTTTTGAATATTTATCGATGGTACCAGATTCATGATCGCTGAGCTCAAATTGGTGCCACATGACATGATACACATATGATTGAAGTTTTATACCGTAAATATCAGCGGCCGAACTCAATGTGTTTACGACAAGAGGGACAGCCGAATCCAATCTTGCCAACTGTAGTCGCGAGAAGAGTTGACTCCTCATCAACTCGGATTTTTGAATTTATGCCTAAATGTTTATTTTGATTAATTAATCCTGCCTTGTTCTTTGACTTTTAGTTGGAGTGATAATTTTGAGGCTTCTTAATTTTCACCTTCTAGAGAACTATAAGAGTGGATATTAAACTTATTATCAAATATTAGCTTCTAGAGAGATTTCTTTTCTTAATTGTTTTAGAATATGAAGTACGTTTGCATGATATTTCTAAAGAGAAAAAAAAGAAAAAAAGAATGTACCCGAAGGCGAAGTGTATAAACATTGGTAGGACTATTGAAACCGCCTTTGGAAAGACATTGCACATCCCCAAAAAACTATTGTATAAAACCTTAAAAGCGGTGTTAAATTGCAGAGGCCGTGTTAAGTTATAAGGGTAGAATCACTCGGTCAAGGTTCAAGTATTTTGCCCTTGGACAGGCCCTTACTCTGGCTTTTATTCAAGTCCTATTTACTTAGGTTAACTTCATATAATAATTGTAGTCTCCTAAATCTCTCAAGGGGACGACAATACGTGAAACATCGTTTGGGGCTTGACACGTCTTACAAGAGGAGGGCACCACTCAACAATAGCCCTTACTTTTACAATGAAAATCGATCAGAGCACCCACAACAGCTAAGTATACCCTAACGTGGTGGGTGGATTCTCAAATCCACCCTCTTTCCCTCCCAGCAGCTAGGTGAATTCCTGACGTGGCAACCCAAAAATTCATCCAATGGTGGATTTGGGCGGATTTTCCACCCTGTGGGTGGATTAAGGGGGAATTAATGCAGCGCACATTTTAAACTGCGTGTTGGGTAATGGACGCTCCAGATTGATCCTCGTGGAGAGCCTTTTTTCTTTAATTATGCCGCGCAGTTCAGAACTGCGCGTTAGAAATTTACCTTCAAATTCACCTTCAACTGCTGTGGAATTCACTTGGGTGGATTGGATTCACCCTGCATTTGGGCGAATCCATCCACCCAACTGCTGTGGATGCTCTCAATGAATGAATCCAAAGCTTCTAGTTGAACACCTTTGTTGATCCATACATGTTCATGGTACCAATACCGTATTTATGTTAATTAGCTGGACATGTATTATGCTAGCCACACATCACAAAACCATGTATCTCGATGCATTGTTAAGCTGCCCAAATCATTTCGTCCAGAAAAAGTGAATGCCATCTTTAACCATCTTACGATTATCTTTAGGTTCCGCCATCATGACAATTTAGTCCTATCTTCCATTTGCCGCCTTTTCGACTACATTGCTCGTAAGATAGCTATGCCATATAAGTAATCCTTGTCTCTTGGACTAACACTTTGATAACTGTCTCTGCAAACAAACAAACTTTATTTAACCGCTATTTTTGGCTGGTTTCCATCATATGAAAAAACACTTTTTAAAACTGAATGATTCTATTAAGTAATTTCAATCTGGAAAATGATTATTATTGTATAGACCTATCCCCCGAGCTATCATCAAAACGAACTATCATAATGTCAGGCCCACGCAAAAGCTGAAGGATATGCATCCTAATAATGTTGACACCTATCCCACAAACTAGAAGATGACTTGGCTCGAACCTTTAAAGAACAAAGAAAATTAAGTCGAAGACACCTACCCTACTGTAGGGATTTATCCCTTGATCTTACTCAAAATCAAGCTCATAAAGCTCGATTTACCTCAATCTCAGGCTCACACAATTTTTGAACTTAACACTCCAGTCAACATTCTAAACAACCCCACGAACTACTCAAGAATGTGGATCGAGCTAAACCCGGAAAAAGTTATTCAGTCAAAGACACCTGTCTTCCACGAACTCGTCAGTAATTCAGTCAATCGCCACAAACCATATTATTCAGAAAATGTGTTCCAACACGATAAAGAGATGTGGGAAAAGCCTATATAAGGGAAAAGTTCCAGAAGAGACAAGGACCAGAAAAATTACGCAAATTTCTTATTTACGAGATCAAAAGCATTTCTATATTTAGATATCACTTGTAATAAAGATATCCACTCCAAGCAATAAAGATACTTTTACAAAAATCCTTCATATGAGGTCGTGGTTTTTTTACCTATTCAGAGGTTTTTCGCGCTAAAAATACATGTTTCCATTTCTTACTTTCTATTAGAATATTATTACAGGTTCATCGGTGTGATAGCTAATTCCTAATTGTTTCGAGCTTACGGAATTTGACCATTACATTTGGCGTCGTCTGTGGGAAAGATTGCATTTCCATGATACCCTAAGGAGGTCTTTAATTATAATTTTCAATTATGGTTTATTCCAGGCGACAAGCCGCAAGAACTCAGCTTAAAATTTTTGTGGATTCGGAACAACTCACCGAGTTATGGGCGAATCTCCACGCGGAGGCAGAGAAATACGTTGAACTCGAACTTCAATTGATAAAGGATCACGAGCTCCGAGAGAAGGAGCTCGATGCAGAATGACAAGCTCGTTTAACAGCGCTCAAAGGATACAAAGATCAGATGATGATGATGCAGACTGTACTCGAGGCTCTACAAAATACTCTGCAAGCTCCTCCAACCAGGGGTCACGATCAACTTCCAGAGACCTCCCGCATTTTAGCAAGG
The DNA here is from genome assembly GCA_014058105.1 of Kingdonia uniflora. Taxonomy (NCBI): domain Eukaryota; kingdom Viridiplantae; phylum Streptophyta; class Magnoliopsida; order Ranunculales; family Circaeasteraceae; genus Kingdonia; species Kingdonia uniflora. The sequence continues at coordinate 70,063 of JACGCM010001596.1, forward strand.
GAAAGGTTGGGACCTCAGGGAGTCACCAGTAAAGCCATTTCCAGAAATCTACCACATAGATTGCATCCCTCCTTTCATTTGGGGGGAAAAGTACAATCAAAAGTCAGTCGAGGTCACCCGCTTCCATCCGTCAGGAGGAAGACCAGCGACCTCTACATCAATATCTAGCACGAGATTGCCTGAGTGAAGGTTCGGGAACTCATCGTCCCCTGCCAGCACGTCCAGTGATTCAACCAACACGTCAATACGTCACAAAAGAACTATTCGATAGGGAAATACTGAAAGTTTCCATACTCCCAAAATTCACAAATACAAAGGTATTGACTCGAAGGAGCATATTCAGCAATACCGCGATTCATTGGGGTTGTACTCCAATCTCAACCACATCCTCTGCCTCCTGTTTGCCATAAGTTTACAGGAGGACCTACTCCAATGGTTCCATTCTCTTCCAGAGGAATCTATCTACACGCTTGATCAACTATAGAAATAGTTCATCAAATCATATGCTTACAACAAAGACAAAGAGGAGAACTTTTATTCTCTTATCGGTCTTAAGCAATCACATGGAAAAAGAGAAAAACTTGAAGACTTCTCAAAGAAATTCCTAGAGCTCGTAAGAAATGTGGATAACCTTGACAAAAAAATAGATGCTACAACTTTCATTAATGCTCTCTGGCTCGATTACAAGGCCAAAGATTACCTCTTCCTTAACAAGCCTGCGACGTCAGAGAAGATGATCACCAAAGTCAACGGTTATGTCGACTTGGAGAGGATGATGTCTAAGCGATAAAAGCCTACTAAGTCTGTCCTTTCCACCAAATCCCCACCTGCAGAACGAACCAGCGAGCCTAAGGAGGAAAATGGAGATCAGAAACGCACCAAGGGAAATACTGGATACCCTCGGAGAAGAGGTTTGCAAAACAAACTCGTATTCCCAAAGCTGAACGTCCAAATCTCCATAATTTTTCCATTGCTGTTGAAAGACACGCTCTACCGTGTGTCTCAACTACTGGAGCCCATCGGGAATCGACCATTTTGCCTACACCATAAGGTAAATCATTATTCTACTGACAATTTCTATGCTCTACAGCGGTTGCTCGAGCTCATTTTCAAGGAAGGACGGATGCTCGAATATATTGTTGACCTGAAGTCATTCAAAGATGGCAACTTTAAGAAGCAACTTGAAGTTGTTCAGGTCAATGACAGAGCTGAGGAGAAGCATCTCAACTATATGCAGCTCAGCAACATGATCAAAATCAACCAGATCCCCAATTCTAACTGATCAAATCGCCGAAGGCTCTCTGAATGCAGTGATCTTACACCTCAAGACAAAGAAGCCAAACTTCTTCCCCAGTTGAGTAACCGCTGACTCGAAATCTCCTTCGAGGATTGCGATACTAGCCATGTTAAATTTCCACATCATGATGCATTAGTCATAATGCTGAAGATGAAACAGTTTGTCATGCACACAATGATGATCGATACTGGAAGCGGGATTGAAATTCCTTTTAAGAGTACGATGGACTAGATGGGTTTGGCCGACCAAGTCATTCAGAGTGACAGAGACATCATTGGGTTTAATGACTCCAGGGAGGAACGAGTTGGCAAGATTATCTTACCTATTACCGCAGGACCAGCCACTATCGACATCATTTTCTTGATCATCAATGCCAAGTCTCGCTGTTTTGGGATTATGGGTCGCTGCTAGATGCACAATATAGAAGCAATCGCTTCCACCCATCATCAAGCACTCCGATTCAAACATGACAATGGTATTTATGAGATCAGAGGTAGTTAGAAACTCTTTCGAGCTTGTGAAAATATTGTCTCTGCCATCATAGTTACTTCAGACAGATTGGCCGCATAGAAATTATAGAAAATTGATCACCTCGACGATTAATCACCTACAGAGGAACCCACAGAATATATCAACATTGATAGACCTAGCAGAGGTACGTTCATCTGAACCAAGCTGGTTCAGCATGAGAAAGATGCTCTCATTCAGTTCTTAAACTCAATCGAGACATTTTTGCATGGTCATTTGAAGTAATGTCCAGAGTCGATCTAGTCATGGCTTGCCACAAGTTAGCCATCTACATCAACGCTACAGCAGTCAAACATAAACAACAATGACTTCTACCTCATCTTCGAGATAAAGTTAACACTGATATCAAGAAATTGATCAAAGTAGGATTCATTCGAGAAGCCAAGTATTCGGACTGGATATCCAACATTGTCGTTGTCCCAATGAAGAACAAAAAAATTTGTGTTTGCGTAGATTTTACAGATCTTAAAAAACATACTCCAAAAGGCAGTTTCCCTCTTCCTAACATTTATGAGATCCTCGATTCCACTGCTGGCCATGATCTCCTATCTATGATAGACGCTGCTTTAGGGAATAATCAAATTCCACTTCTAGAAGAAGATCAAGAGAAGACAACATTCATCCCCGAAAGTGGCCTTTAATGTTACAAAGTCATGCCCTTCGGGCTCAAGAACGCAAGTGCCACATATTAGCGATTGATGACTACTATGTTCAAAGCACGCCTGGGAAAAATTGTTGAAGTCTACATCGATGGTCTCTTGTGCAAAAGCGTACAGTCAGATAATCACATCTCAGATCTCAACACAATATTCAATATCCTTCGATCTTACAAAATGCGTATCAACCCTGATAAATGTCAATTCGGGGTACATTCTGGCCGCTTACTAGGCCACCTCATCAGCAAGAAAGGAATTGAGGCCGATCCAGATCAAATTCGTGCTCTCCTTGACATGCCTTCTCCAAAGACAACAAAATACGTTCAAAAACTCGTCGGCAAGATTGCCGTTATCAACTGTTTCATCTCTAAATCTTTAGACCGCTGCCATTGGCTATTCCTATTACTCCATGGATGTACCAAACGAGGAAAGGTTCAGCCAACTGTAGAAGTCACATGGACACCAGAATGCGAAATATCTTTTTAGGATCTCAAAATTTATTTGGGGAGGTCTCCCATTATGAATACCCCAATATGTAATAAGGAACTAATAATCTACCTAGTAGTCACAGATACTTCTCTCAGCTCAGTTCTCATTAGCCTGGAAGGGAAAATAGAGAAACCAGTCCTCTTCATCAGTATAGTACTCACACCAGCAGAAATAAGGTACTCTAAAATTGATAAACTTCTCACCCATGTTTATACTTCGCAGAAACTCAAGCACTACTTCTAAGTACATTCCGTCAAAGTTATGACGAACTACCCACTTTAAAAAGTTCTGTCCAAAAAAGAGAAGTCACGAAGAGTACAACAATGGTCAGTCAGTTTGGGAGAACATGATATCAAGTTGAAACAACGTCATTCTGAAAAAGTTTAGGCCGTTGTCAATTTTATCGCGGATTTTCCAGTGGAGGATTCCAAGTGGGAGGAGCACGACCCAGACCTTACAAAAACTCGCTGGAAAATCCAACCCTCAATCCATTCGACGAAAGAGCAGACTGGATTACTACGTCTGGGTGGAGGCTTCTCACAGATAGATCAACAGGACCCGCAGGGTCAGGAATCAAGATCGTTTTGATAACCCCTTCTAATGACAAAATTGAGAAATCAATCCGCTTGTATTTTGAGGCCGCAAATAATGTCACCGAGTATGAAGCTCTCATTCATAGACTTGACCTTGTACTTGAGCTCAATGTCACCGAACTCTCAGTTTACACCGATTCATTACTCACCGTTCATCATTATTTCAAGCAATACAAGAAGAATGGGAAGATGATCGAATACGTAACCCTCGTTGCAGATAGGATGATGAAGTTCGCGAAAGCATCTCTCGAATATCTTCCTCGAGGTGAAAACAGACAGGCCGATTCCTTGGCATATCTAGCCGGGGTCTTGTGTACAGAAGTTCGATATCTCTAGATCGAAATCATTTCAAACCCCAGCATTGATCGCATATCGGTATGCATGATCAACACTGGATGCGATAAAGGAGGAGACGACGATTAACGAAAGCCTTTCTTAACCTACCTCGGTGTCGACAACAATCGTAACGGACCACTCCCAGGAAATTCAAAAGAGCGCCGACAGCTGATCAACAACTCGAAGCATTACATTATTCAAAATGGTATGCTTTACCACCTTTCCGTTATAGGGCCTTACCTTAAGTACCTCTCAAATTCAAATGCAGGTGAACTACTCTGTGAACTACATAAAGGAACTTGTGGCTCCCACACTGCAGGTAGATCATTAGCGAACTGAGCTATAACTCAAGGAGTATTCTGGCCTAGCATGTGCAAGCAAGCAGAAGAGTATTCTCGTAGGTACGACACCTGCCAAAGTCATGGCATATGATATGCGCCCCTGCGCTCGAACTTCGCAAGCAAGGTTTTCTGGCCATTTAATAGATGGGCACTAGACCTCATCGGTGAATTCCCTAACTCTCCAGGTAATCACCGGGACCTACTTGTGCTACCGATTACTTTACAAAATGGGCAGAAGCAATTCTACTATGTCAAACCATAGAAGAAGATGTCATCTCGTTTATCTAGAACCACATAATCACTCGATTCGGGTGCCCCTACCTAATTCGTATCGATAACAGGCCCCAATTTGTGAGAGATAAAGTCGTAACCTTCCTAAATCACCACAATATCATCCACTTACCATCAAATCTATACTACCCTCAAGGCAATGACCAAGCCAAAATCGCCAACAAAACCATCGTAGATGGATTCAAAAAACGGCTTCACTCACAGAAAAAAGGAAATTGGGTTCGTGAACTACCTCACGTTCTGTGGGCGTATCGAACCACTCCCCGACAATCCACTGGGTGTACCCCATTGCTCCTTGCTTATGGCACTAAGGCAGTGATTCCTTCTAAATATCATCATTCAGTTCGTGATCACGAGCTGGCTGACGAGGAAAATGAGTTTGAATTGGCTTGCAACCTCAATATGATAGATGAGACTAGGGAATGTGCCATCGCTAACATAGGTCAATATCATCATATGCTTTCCAGATCGTATAATATCCGAGTCAGGAGCCGTACTTTCCAAATCAAAGATCTCGTCCTCAAAGAAATTCCTCAACATCGTAAAGTCCCCCACGCTAGAAAATTAGCCAACAATTGAGAGGGTCCATTCATTATCACAGGTCTCTCAGGCCTGGGATCATACTATCTCATGACAAAGGAGGGAATCCCCATTTCAAATCCTTGGAATACTAGACGACTGAAATGGTACTATCGTTCGGCGTCTTACTACTCCATTACTATTGTTCGCTTTTGACTTTCATTTCCAAAAGTGAGATTCTAATCTCATTCCAATGTAAATTCTGAACTTATCAATGAAGGTGTTTTTTAACAATATCACTCTTTTCACAAATATTCGACCACATTCCCTGATTAAAACATAGGTAATACTAGCTTAAATCAGTCTTATCCAAGTTAGGTCAAGGATATCACTTGATTTGGCTTCTTTTACTACATCTTTGAGATTGTAGCAAGTTTAAAAACTTGTTTCATATCAAAGACTCAACCAAACAAGAGATAAGGCAATGATAATACTAGTCTTCATCCTTTTCAACTTGTTTGGATCATTCACATAAGCTGGATCAAGGATAACACTTAGTTTAGCTGACTCTTTACATCTCTGCGATTGTAGCAAGTGTAAAAACTTGTTTCATTTCAAAGACTCAGCCAAATAAGAGATAAGGCAAAGGTAATACTAGTCTTCATCATTTTTAACTTGTTTGGATCATTCATAGAGGCTGGATCAAGGATAACACTTAGTTTAGCTGACTTTTTACATTTCTGTAATTGTTGCAAGTCTAAAAATTTATTTTATATCTAAGACTCAGCCAATCAAGAAATAAGGAAATGTAATACTAGTCTTCATCTTTTTTAACTTGTTTGGATCATTCACATAGGCTGGATCAAGGATAATACTTGGTTTAGCTAACTTTTTACATCTCTGCGATTGTAGCAAGTGTAAAAACTTGTTTCATATCAAAGACTCAGCCAATCAAGAGATAAAACAAAGGTAATACTAGTCTTTATCTTTTTCAACTTGTTTAGATTATTCACATAGGCTGGATCAAGGATAACACTTGGTTTAGCTGACTCTTTACATCTCTACGATTGTAGTAAGTGTAAGAACTTATTTTATATCAAAGACTCAGCCAAGCATTTGATTAGGCAAATGTCATACTAGCTTTCATCTCTTTCAATATGTCTATGACATTTCTGTAGTTCAAATCAAGTTTCAACTTGGTTTAACTCAACCCATTTATGCAATTAAAACAAATGTAAAAAGTTTATTTTATATTAAAGAACCTAGCAGACATAAGATAAGGTAATGGTCATACTAGCTTTCATCTATTTTCAAATATGTCTGCGATAGATACTATTTATTTTCAGGTCAAATTCAAATTACAAAGGATGATTTTCTGCTAATGTAGTGTCAGCAGTGCTTACCCCCACATCAAGAGGTTGAGCTTTCAGTTCGCGGGCCACAACAGCTCTACCTTGTTCTATCGATTCAACAATTCGAGGGCCTAGTTGGGTCTCCATGACGCTCCCTCAATCTATCTTAACTCCACAGATGCATCCCATATCCGACAAAGTTTTGAACAAGGTATCTCGTTCTGACTCAAGTCTTTTTACTTCCTCTACAAAATATGCAGCAATCACCTTTAACAAGTCAGATCGAGATGCATCAAGTACTACCATTGTTGTAAATCTTGCTCTCAATCTCTCGTGGCGTGACTCTAGTCTAGCATAATCATTCTTCATTTCAGTCATTTCCGCATCGACCTTAGCATGGTAGATTACATTTTCTTCCAAATTTGTAATATACTTCGCTGATTTGGCAAGGTTCATGGCTTCTAAGTCTATTACCCGAGCACGAAGTCTCCAAATTTCTCTGTTCAACCCTTCCCTAGCCGGCATATCTTTCAACAATTCTTCTTTCCTCTTTACAAGCGATTCCTTCGCTTTGATCTCCCCTTCCAGAACTTTCTCCTTGATAAGAGCAGCATCTAACTTATGCTGGCATTCCCTCAAATTCGCATTTCCCTTTCTGGACATGCCCCTGAATACGAGATACGTCATTCTCTAGCTCTCTAATTCGACCTGAGAGACTAACTACATCCCCTCAAACTAAAAGAGCCTTAACATCAGTTCTACTTCCCCCTGAACGATCTCTAGCCTTGGCTTTCTTAGCACGAGTAATGGCTTAGCCAGTTTGTCCTTAAGTTGTGCAATCCTCTCGTTTAAATCATTCCACCTTCGTTGCATTTCTCGGAATTCCATATCCTTGGCAGGGAGGGCTGTTTGCAAATGTTCAGCTACGGCTTCCGAAGCCGATAGATTTTCTCGAGCTACCCTCAGCTCGTCATCCTTTTTGACAAATAATCTTATTCGCTCCAGCTCATTCTTACAGTTATGAAGATCATATCGAAATCGTTCCTCTGATTGTTCTTGCACCTGAATACGGTATTGAGCCATGCTGGCCTGCTTGCCCTTCACAGCTAATGCGTCAACTTGACAATGAAGCTTCTCGGCACGTTCTGTTACCTCATTTACTTGATAACTTAATGTTGGTATAACATAAAAGTCAAAAAACCTATTCTGATCTAACCTGCAGCTCTGCTTGCGCAGACAACAAGGCTTTAGAGGTCACTCTTTCCCAGGAAAGTCTAGACTCTAGATCATTTATTCTGAGATTCATCTCTCTAACTGCCTATAAAAGGTTTATAAATAAGGTCAATCTACAAAATTTTTATCCTCACGCACAATTCAAACAACTTATAAATACTTATACAAACACACGTGTCTACCCTACTTTCTCACTACCACCTTCTCGGAGCTCGACGTCATCCCCTTGACTGTCGAGCACCGTATGGCGAGAAATACCATCCAAACCATCCACGACCCCACCGCTTTTGCTTCCTCTTTTTCCCATTTTTCATTCAGATGGTGACACACCGTTATTACCTCTTACATGTTCCCGTTCAATTGAACTGGACATGCCCCAATTGCATTCATAATCCTCTTCGCCAAATCGGCGAGGAGCAGGCTCAACCCATACTCTAATTGAAATAGGTAGCACAAAAAACCCTCCGAGAGATCACTCTGAACATCCCCATCAAAATATTCTAACGAGATTGATTAATCTATCCCCCAATCTCGTTTTTCTACTTCCAAATCTACCAGCAGATAAAAATACTCTTCCACCTCCGCTACCGTACAACTCCTAAACTGCCTACCGAAAAACTCTACACAATTGCCCCACTTCCCTCCTACAACCACCTTAGCTTTACAAAACTCTCTAAAGGAATCAGAACCAGGAGGATAAGATACCAATTGACCAGGGAAACCCAGAAATTATTCCAATCCTACTTCCCCTTCATTATCAGATTCAATTGTCTGACCAGAGGTCGATACCTCATTAACGTACGAACTACCCATCTTAAAACAATTTCTACAGGAACATTTTTGACCTATAGAGATGCCTCTCACGCTCGACCTACATACAGGTTAAGGCCTTTACCATTCTTCCATCTATGTATATATATATATATCCTCAACATATATCTCTGATCAATCATTTATGTATAACATATATATTTAACATATAGAAATACCTCAACATATATCGCATACATCTCAACTAACCTTCAGTATCCGAATGAGAATCAGCACTAGAGCCAAAATTTCCCCTCACAACACTACTGTATTACCACCTACGAGATCCAGAATCTTTTGCCCTCTTCAGCCGTTTATCACCTTCGGATAACTCTTTATTGAATCCCCTGATTTTTCGCCTCTCTCTTTAAGTGTTCTCCAAATTTTTTGAAGTTGTAAAACGTTTGATTGGAGACGAAAAATAACTATTTATCATTTCTCTCTCAAGCGGCGGGCATTTATTGCTCCACACACGAGCCGTCCTCGATTCCAAAACTGAGGCATCCTTTCCACTCTCCATGTCAGACACCTTGTACCTTTTCAATAAAACAATCTTTCCATTATTACAACTCCCCTCATTTTTTAACATATTTTTTCTCCCTATTTCCATATCTTTTCCTGACCTTCCCATACTCATGATGACTCACTATGTACGATGTCAGAGTTCTATTTCCTTTTGCATACAAAATTTTTTGGAAGCTTCTGCATTTTCATATTTTTGTTTCTCTACCCTTGTTTATCATACTTATAGTGATTGACGTTATTTTCTAAACTGTACAAATGTTCAAAATTATTCAAAATGTTTGCTAAAACGGTCTCAAAATAGATTTGCCCCTATAGAGGATCTGATTGACTTATATTATTTATGCTACATACAAAACAATTTTATTATTCATTAGACACACTTTACACAACATCCATCATAGCCTTGGTAACCTAAATAAACATTATCTAATCACATTATTTGTCGATCCACAGATCTTCAAATATGATTTCAACATCAGCAATCAAACTAGCTTGCTTATCTCAATCTACCTAATCCCTCACCAACACACCTCATAGAAATAGCAAGCATTCTCCAGCTCCCTACTTCTTACATCTAACCTTCGAGCTCACATTCCCTCACCGATAGCTTAAGATCATAACAAACGAACCAAAGGACCACTCACGTACTTAAGCAATCATTATAGTCGATCGTCCTTCCACGGCAAGATGAATCCTTTGAGATCGAGCCGTACCATCCTAATCTTTCCTCCATTTTTCTTTCAGCCTACCCATATTTATACGTTTCTTACACACTTTCCCCTGGAATACGTGATTTTTACCTTGTATCTCATAACAGAAACCCAAAATCTTGGAATCAATTATCAGAACTTATCCCCTCACCAGTATACAAAATAGTCATTATACTCGACCTTACGGTACCACGAGTATTACCCCTTTTGACCTGTAGCAGCTCGAGTTCCTACAATTACATATTTCCTACAATTTATATCCCACTCTTGTTAAACATAAATCATTTATATCAGCACGACATTGTCGGCACATATTTATCTCAGCTCGAACAACATTGCAACATTGTTTCATCACTTATAAGTAATTATTCAACCAACACCCAACACAATTCAGTTTAATTCAAAGAAATTTTATCTATATACAGTTTATTGAATATCAACTTTTATTCATGTCAAAGATATTACATACGATTTACAGATAACAAGTTTTCTCCACATCGACCTCAGGGGTATAACAGAATGTTATCCATCCAGCACCAAATACCAGGTACTTTACAGATAACAAGTTTTCCCTGTTTGCTAAAATTCATAGGTCATTCAGGCATGCCGAGGTATCATGTCTTCCAGTTCTTCTTAATTCAGTGATTTTGTACTCTGATGCAAAGAAGACATTGGACACAACAAAAACTCTCCCTCACATGAGCTTGGTCGAAGCCTAATCGAACTTCTAATGGAAGCTATACAAGCAGTGGACTCGGTGTTGGCCCCCACAAAACAAGATGAAGGTCTCCTGAGCGTAAAAACACGATGGAAATGCGTCAGCAGACTCCCACTTCTCGTCATCATCCTCCACTGTTATCACCGCCTCTTCTATAACCACCACCACCAAAGAGTTGGTAGAGATGAAGAGGGCCTAACCTTAGAATCCATGGCGACACAAGAAATTAGCATATCTGCCCCGCAGATACATCTATCCCTACATATAAAGTCCTAACCCTATCTTCTGCAAGAGTGCAAAGACAGGACCAACGTTCCTTGCCTGTCAAGATGAAGACATGAAATCTCCACTTATAGTAGAAATCTTCCACGGCTTCAACCGCTTCCTCTCCCAACAAGCCTTGGTATGTCAGAGGAATAGAGGCGGGCATCGCCATTTACAAGGAATGATCACCAAAGTATTTTAACTTCGATCTGTGCATTTTAGGCGCAATCCTCTCTTCAAGAACCATCCTCCCAATTTTCACCATCTCAGAGAAATTTACGCATGCAAGAATTGCTTCAAAGATTTGCTACAGGTACTCTTTATATAACCCTAAATTTATTGTACAGGTACATTTTCCCAAGCATCATCATTCATTACGGACGTGACTATTCAAATGTAATCGTCACATACATCTGCATTATCATTTAATACCCATCACTTCCCAATATTACCTAACTTCCACCAAGTCAAATGCCATCATTACTCCGTTTCAAATTTTAAACTTTTAACACATTCATTCTCAACCAAAGCCACTCGTGACTTCAGTTACAAGGGGGCGATTATAGGGACTTATCCCTCGATCTCATTCAAAATCGAGCTCGGAAAGCTCGATTTACCTCCATCTTAGGCTCACACAATTTTAGCACTTAATACTCCAGTAAACATTCTCAACAGCCCTACGAACTACTTAAGAACGTGGATCGAGTTAAACCCAAAAAACATTATCCAGTCAAAGATACCTGTCTCCCACAAACTCGTTAGTTATTCAGCCAACCGCCACTAACCATATTATTCAGAAAATGTGTTCCAACACGGCAAAGAGCTGTGGGAAAAGCCTATATAAGGGAAAAGTTCCAAAAGAGACAGGGACCAGAAAAATTACTCAAACTTCTTATTTAAGAGATCAAAAACATTTCTATATTTAGAGATCACTTGTAATAAAGATATCCACTCCAAGTAATAAAGATACTTTTACAAAAATTCTCCATACGAGGTCGTGGTTTTTTACCTATTCAGAGGTTTTCCACGCTAAAAATACCTGTTTCTATTTCTTACTTTCCATTAGAATATTATTACAGGTTCATTGGTATTATAGTTAACTCATAATCGTTTTGAGCTTACAGAGTTTGGTCATTGCACCTACGAGCGTACAATTATAGGAATGGTCTCCGAAAGATCTACTGCTCTTTCCCCTAATCTGGGAGAATATGCTGATGCCCACGGGCTTGGAAGGACATCTATGAATAGGATGTAGATGCCAGAAAACAAATATAAGTTTTGGGAGAGATAAAATATCAAATCAGTCAAATTCCAGAGTACTAACATTTGTAACTTGTAATATCCAAGCAATAAATATATTCTTTTAAATCCTCAAGAAGAGGTTGTGGTTTTTAATTTCCTATTCAAATATTTCTACGCTAAATTTACGTCACTTTGCATTACTTGTTTATAATTATTTGTGTTCTAGGTACATTTGGTGTAAAAGACTAATTCGAGCTATGAATTTAGGTCCTTACATTTTGTTTTGTCTGTGGGAATTGATACTTGCCATAAAATTATAAGACCAACAGTTACTCAAATATTGTCAATAGAAATCATGGTGAATGTCAAAGAGGTAGCTTAAAACAATTCAACCGGAAGTCACGTCGACAAAAAGCGGGCCAGTTGGCAGAATTAAAGGCAAACCCTAATGCCAAAACGATGAAAAAAAATGATCTTGCATGCCAGTTGATTCATGATCAAAAAATTTATAGCAAAGAGCTGGACGAAGAACAAAAAGCCTGACAGCTAGAATCCAAGTTGTATGAAGAACAAATGACCATTCTATAGGTCGCCTTGGAAGCATTACAAGACAATCAATGGGACCAGCTCCCAGAGATAAAGATGTCATGCTTGGTCTTTCCAAAATATCAGCGCGCGACAGACTGGGACCTCGATATGCCAAGAGTGGAAAAGTTTTTAGGCAACTGTACAATAATCTATAGGAACCGGAAGCCTCAATTCATTGGGGTAAGATGATCAACCCAAAGTAAATAGAGGATACCGACACTTAAAACTTTAAAATGAGGACCAACGACCTCTAGCTAGGGTACCAGTTAGGGGAAGATTGAGCGAGGGATGCGACAACCATAGCCCAAGACTAGCTCACAATCTATTCCAGTAACACAAGAACACATGGACCAACAAATTTGAGAGCCGCTAGAAGCGCAAACTCTCTATAACAAAAATGAGTTAATAAAATTTCAGGGAAATCTGATTGTTAAAGAACTAATTAAAATGGAAGTTCCTGCAGGATTCCACACTCTGAAGATTCGCAAGTACAAAGGCACCGATCCTGGAAAATATGTCTAACAGTTTCGCGATTCTCTGGGGTTGTATTTGTAATACAATATTTCCCAGCATCGACAACTACAAGCCTGAAGATCTTAGTCGAAGGTCCATTACAGACGGACTACAAGCATCGAACACTGATCTCAAACACAAGCCTGATGAAGATAGTCGAAGATATCATAAACACTTTAGATGGAACAATGGTAGCAAACATTCTTCTCAATCAAGACCTATCAAAGGCCACTGCAACTTCATAGTTCTCAAAGTTACTGTAGCAATTCAAAGGTCAAACTTCATACAACTTCACAGTTCTCGAACTTCAGATCTTGAAGATATCCGATCAACAACCGTTACGCCCAGTCAGCCGGTCGTTACGGAAAGTCCGCGAAAAACTCCAACTAAACACAAAATCCGAAAATGGGTTGACTTTGTAACTGCCTGTATCCACTATAAATACAGGCAGGACCCTTTGAAAATAGGATCGGACTCCCAACACTCAGAAACAACAACCCACACTTACTCCAAGCCTCGCTCTTTCCTTTACTCACTATCCAAAAATTGTAATAGTTAGCATAATATTGAATTTTCTTCCAAAACCCTCTATGAGGTCGTGGTTTTACTCAGGTTAGTTTGAGTTTTCCACGTAAAATTCAATGTTATAGCTACCAATTATTCATTTTTCTCTGAAAGTATTGGCAAATATTCTCTGTCCGGAAAATCCGCCATTACAATTAACTCCGTCTGTGGGAATCCACACCTCTTTACCAAACTGAGACTTCAAAAAAAAAAAAAAAACCCGATGACCAACATGAATCTCCGAAGCACCTCAACTCTGAGAAACCAGGAGGTCAATATAGCACCAGAGATTATCGACTTGCACGGTGCTGTGGTCGAGTTACAGAAACAGATGGAGCGTGGCCGGATTCAAAGAATAGAAGACCAAACAGTTCATGCTCAAGCTCTCCAAATCGAAAGGGATGCAAGGCAGAAAGCTTTGGATCAGCAAAGCCGGATGCATCAGAAGGAAATGAAGAACTTGCGCAGAGCAAAGTTCTCCGGGCTCACAACAACCACCGTTCGAGAGCAAGCCACAGAGAAGAACAACCAAGGGAAGATCAAACGCGAGTCTTGCGGTCCAGATCAAGAAATCCTGAAGGAGGTTCCCGACATTTTGGACTTACGTCCTCTTCATCTACAATAGGAAGTCGTCGAAATTGCCAACGTTCGCCGCTACCACCGGCAAGACGACCTCTGAGGGAGCGGTTAGGACCTGAGGGACACGGCAATTTTGATCCCCAGGTACAAGTCGAACCAGCCCAACCACCGCAATGCATCACACTAGATGATTTCAACACCCGGATTCGGGCAATTAATTCGAAAGTACCTGGTCGAATATCTGCATTGGATAGGATCGAAACAAATCCCATATCTATGCATCTCGAAGCTATGGCCATTCCAGATAATTTCCATATGCCGAAGTTCATCCAGTACGTAGGTCTCACCGACCCTCTGACACACGTCAGACATTCGAAAGCTTTGGTAGGATTGTACTCGAAGCTGGATCACATGCTCTGTAGGCTTTTTAACATGAGTCTAAAAGAAGAACCCCTTAGGTGGTTTTACACTTTACCTGAGGGTTCTATCACCATATTCGCTCAGCTACAGCGCCTCTTAGAGTCCAACTACGCTCATGCCAAAGAACGAGAAATTACAGTGGATTCCCTTTTCTTCTTCGAACAAGGAGCAAAGGAGTCCCTAGCCAGCTTCTATAAGCGATTCTTGCAAGAGGCACGAAAAATTGGCAATTCCGATCCAAAAATCGTCGTTCTTGCGTTCACTTCAACGTTACACTTCGACTCTAAAGTTCGAGAAGAACTGACCCTTCACAAACCTCGAGCAGTACCAGAGATGATAGATGTAGTTAACAACTATATCGAACTCGAAAGGTCAAAGAAAGATAAGATGAAAAGCTCTGTCGCAATCTAGTCCTCTGATTCGACACCATTCTAACCAAGAAAAATAGCCACCCCAGGAGAAAAACCATGTGGAAGGAACAGCGACAATACTAGAAGGTGAGAAGAAAAAATAGACAGACCAATTCTAAATCTACCTCCTCTGACAACAACTCTTTCGGCTATCTTCACAGTGATTAAGGGTGATAAATTTTATCGAGAAGCTCAGACGATCCCCGACAGACCAGGGCAACCTTTCTGCCTGTACTATAATGTACACAACCACGAAACTGACAACTGTTATTCACTCATTCGCATCTTCAACCGCATTATATCAGCTGGACGAATCCAAAATTATGTGGTTGATATCCAAAAATTTCTCAACGAAGAAGCTCATAGGAACGATCCTGGCGTAGTTAACGAACAAGGAGAAGCTCGACATCTTTATATGATCGAGATAGAAAAAGGGAAGAAAAGAAAGCAGGACGACCGAATTACGTCCTGTTGCAAAATGACGTCTTCCGACAAATCAACAAAACTCCTTCCAAGTTCTAGCAAATCTAAACGTTCGTACTCCATCTCCTTCGAAGACTGTGACACTAGCCACGTTACATATCCCCACGATGATCCACTTGTGATAATGCTAAAGGTAGGACAAGATTATCTTCACACGATGCTTGTTGATACCGGAAGCGCCACTAACGTCTTGTTCCGGAGAGCAATACAACTACTGGGTCTGACAAATTCTGTGAAAGCTTCAATAACAACAATATCGAGCTTCAATGGTTCGATAGAATCTGCCGCTGGCAAAATCACCTTGCTAGTACAAGCAGGATCTGAAACAACATTCGTCAAGTTCTTAGTCATCGACGCAGAATCCAAATATCTTGGTATTCTGGGCCGAAGTTAGCTGTACTCAATAAAAGCAGTTCCATCAACTTATCATCTTTCTCTTCGATTCCTAACTGACCATGGTATCTACGAGATCAAGGGCAGCCAAGCAGTCGTACGAATGTACGAGAACACCACGATTAACTCTCATTCTCAAAAACTACTCAAAGCATAGCAATTACAGTCAGAATCACCACCCATCTTCGAGCAGCATGATACTGAAACTGCTGACTCCATTGAGATCGATGTCTCCAGTCGTCATACATTTATCGGTTTCAAATTATCAGCCGAAGAGAAAGAAACAATGATTCAGCTCCTCAAAAAGAACGTCGATATCTTCGCATGGGCTTTTTAAGAAATGCCGGGAATCGACCCAACTGTCGCATGCCATAAGCTCAACCTCCTGCCGGATACTAAAGCAGTTGTACAAAAATGCCAGAATCTTGCTCCACGGCTTCGTGAAGCCGTCAATGAAGAGATTGACAAACTCCTTCGTGTTGGTTTCATTCGGGAAGCCAAGTATCCAAAATGGGTTTCTAATATTGTGGCCGTCCCGAAGAAAAATGGGAAAATAAGAGTCTGTGTCGACTTTACAGAACCAAACAAGTTCACACCAAAGGATAATTTTCCTCTCCCATTGATACCACAACTCATCGACTCAGTTGCAGGCCACGAGCTTCTTTCTATGATGGATGCAGCCTCAGGTTACAACCCAGTTCCTCTCGCAATAGAAGATCAAGAAAAAACTACTTTCATCACTGAAAGAGGCTTGTACTACTACACAGTAATGCCATTTGGTTTGAAGAACGCTGGGGAAACCTACTAGAGACTTGTTACTTGAATGTTCAAAGACCATTTGGGAAAAATCATAGAAGTCTACATCGACGACATGATATGCAAAAGCTTAAAACGCGAAGATCATTTCAATAATCTCCAAACCATCTTCGACATTCATCAAAATTACCAAATGAAACTCAGCCCCGAAAAATGCCAATTTGGAGTCGCAGCTGGCATATTTCTGAGACATTTGGTCAGCAAAAGAGGTATCAAAATAGATCCCGTACAGATCTAAGCACTCATGCCAATGTCGTCACCTCGATCAAAGAACGATGTTCAAAAGTTCGCTGGCAAAATTGCCGCCCTCTACAGATTCATTTCAAAATCTTCTGATCGATGTAAACTACTGTATCTCCTTCTTCGTGGTAATCCTACCTTACATTCCAAAAAGAAGCCAAATGAAATCGCCTGGACTTCAGACTGTGAGCTAGCCTTTCAAGATCTTAAACGATACCTGGGAAGACCTCTGATCATGAGCACACCAGTTGACAGCAAAATACTTACTATGTATCTGTCCACCACAGAAGAATCTATCATTTCCGTTCTCATTTGAGAAGATAATTACATCGAGAAACAAATTTACTTCATCAGCAAAGCTCTCGTACAAGCTGAACATAATTATGCATCAACAGAAAAACAGCTACTTGCATTGGTCTACAGTTCACAGAAACTACGTCCTTATTTTTAGGCTCACCCTATCAAGGTAATCACAATGTACCCTCTAAAACTTGTCCTCTCAAAAAAGGAAAATTCTCGACGAGTTTAGCAATGGTCTATTTTTCTCGGAGAGTACGACATATCCTTCGAACCTCTGATTTCTTGTAAAGGACAGGCAGTTGCTGACCTTTTAGCTAACATTCCTGTCGAAGACCCCGAATGGGATGAAATTGAAGAAGTACTTACAGATGACGCAATTGCAGAACCAGATGCCTGGTCAAGAAGCACAGGATGGAGACTCTTCACAGATGCATCGGTAGGACCACGAGGATCCGGGATTAGAATAGTCCTCGTTACACCATCTAATCTTCAAATCGAGAAAGTAATTAAACTCAAGTTTTATGCCACCAACAACGAAGCCGAATACAAAGCTATCCTTCATGGATTAGAACTCGTAATCATACTTGGGGCGACACACATAGCGGTCTATGTCGACACACTGCTTGTCGCCAATCATTACAATAAAACCTTCAAGACCTCAGGCAAAATGGTTAGTTATGCAGCTCTAGTCTAAGAAAAATGCTCATGTTCCAATCCTCATCAATCTCCTACCTCCCTCGGGCAAAAAATAGACATGCAGGCGCCTTGGCATACGTCGCCGCTATGCTCGAAGACAGTGAAAGTAGACAGCTTGAAATCCAAGTTCTTGAACACTCAAGCCTCGACATTACAAATACTATGAAAATCACAGCTACTGAAGACGAATACAAATATGACTGGAGAAAACCATTTCTCGAATACATCAATTCCAACATTCTCCCAAGCAATAAAGAGGAAGCTCGATCACTACTGGCCAGATGCATACGGTTCACAGTTCAAGATAAATTACTGTACCGAATAACAGGTGGTGGACCCCTCATCGAATGTATTTCTCAGCAGGAAGCCAGCATCAAGATCAAAGAATTACATGAAGGGATATGTGGAGCACACATATCTGGTCGTTCTTTAGCACAGTGAACATTTACTCAAGGACTATATTGGCCGAAGATGGGACAAGATTGTGAAGATTTCGTCCGCAAGTGCTATAAATGCCAAATACATGCACAAGACATCAAAAGCCCCCGTACTCGACTTGCATATCAGCAATGTCCTCTAGCCGTTCAAAAGATGGGGCATCGACATAATTGGTTCTTTTCACCCAGCATCAGGAAATCGCAAGTTCGTCCTCGTCGCTACGGACTATTTCACCAAATGGGCCGAAACAGTTCCCCTTTGCCACACCGATGAAAATGCAGTAATGAAGTTCCTCTAGGAAAACATCATTACTAGGTTCGGTTGTCCACAAATGATTAGATCAGACAACGGAAAACAGTTCATCAGCAACAAAGTTCTATTATTCCTCCAGAAGTACAAAATACAGCTCTCTACATCGATACCCTACTACCCTCAAGGAAACTGTTAAGTAGAAGCCATCAATAAAAGTATCAAATCTGGGTTACGCAAACGATTAGACGAGAAAAAAGGAAGATGGGTCGATGAATTACTCAGTGTCCTCTGGGCTTACAGAACTACTCCACGGACCTCCACTGGCTGTACTCCCTTTATGATGGCTTTGGTACTAAAGCTGTCATACCCTCTGAATTGGACTTACCACACAGTCGGAAGAAGGTTACAGATGAAGAAAACGAGTCAGGATTACTTTGCAACCTTAATTAGATTGAAGAAACTCGAGATCAAGCAATCGTAAACTTGGGGCGATACCACGATAAACTCAGAAAAGCGTACAACAAAAAAGTTCGCAAGAGACAATTTAACATAGGTGAACTCGTCCTTCGTCGAATACAAGATAGTACTCGACCCAAGAATTCAGGAAAATTATCCGAAAACCGGGAAGGGCCCTACATCATCAGCGACAAAACAGAGTGCGGAACTTACTGGCTGATGGCAGAAGATGAAGTTCAGCTTGAATGTCCCTGGAATACAACACATCTCAAATTGTTCTATCGATAAGTAATGTACCTCTTTGACTACTATTAATAAAGGCTCATTCTTTTCATCTTTCTCTACAGTCACATCTTACAGAAATGATTCTCCTTCTTTACTATCACGCAGTATCAATGCCTGTTTTTATGTACGCATCAACACTACGATACTATATTTCTATAAACCACATCTTTAAAATTGGTTTTTTCAAATCCAGGTATCCCATCGAGGAGAAACACCTGGTATTCATTTAGCATTGACCACACTTTAAACAGTATGGGTCTGGGCTAAAACTTTTACTACATTTCTACAAACCATATCTTTAAGATTGGTTTTTTCAAATCTAGGTATCCCATCTAGGAGCAACACCTGGTATTCATTTAGCATTGACCACACTTTCAATAGTATGGATCCAGGTTAAACTCTTACTACATTTTTACAAACCACATCTTTATGATTGGTTTTTTCAAATCCAGGTATCCCATCGAGGAGAAACACCTGGTATTCACTTAGTATTGACCACACTTTAAACAATATGGATCCGGGCTAAATTCTTACTACATTTCTACAAACCACATCTTTATGATTGGTTTTTCCCAATCCAAGTATCCAATTGAGGAGAAACACCTGGTCCTCGTTCCTATTTACATCAATAACTACCTTTTCGATACACAAGTTCTATATTTGATTCACTATTATCTATTAGCAATTTTTATGCAAAAACTGCTTACTTCGATAAAAATTCTACTGTTAACCAAAATGTATCGGCCCCACTGGCTATTTTTAGAAAATTTATCAAATAAAATATTGTCTTAGCCCCACTGGCCATTTGTTATAAATTCCACTTCAATGCAGAGACGCTTACTCAATGGGTAAATCAGTACCATTTCCTTCGACTCCAGCACTATCTGCCAAATCAAATAGAACTTCAGCTTTGACACCAGAAGGAACAGTTAACGCGGGTTCCTCGACCACCTCACACTCCTTTTCAACATTAGGAGAACCCCCCGATGATTTATCCTCTGAATCTACAAAGGGCAGCAAATTCTCCTTAACGATATTCTTGTAATATTTTTTCCAAAGATTCTCATCCTCGTAGTCTCCATCTAATTGTTTCCTCAAATTCACAAACTTTCCTAAATACTCTTGCCGAAGATTTTCTAGAGCATTATTGCGCTCCTCGTTTGCCGCCTCGATTGCCACCTCCCTAGCTGCCTTAGAAGCTTCCTTCAACTTCGTGATCTCCTCATCTTTCTCCTTCCTCACCACAGCAATTGCAGCTTTCTTCGACTTATCAGCATCCACCTAATACCTGTTAAGCGTCGAATTCAGTTTATCTTTCTCTTTTATCAATCTTTCCTTTTCCTCCGTCAATTCCTTTTTGAGGATCTGGTACCCCTTCAATTGATTCACGATATCCCTGGCACTCATAATGCGCGGCCTCGCCTCGGCAACGATTTCCTTAATCTACAATAATTTCATAAAAGAGGTATTCACATTGGGAACTAAATTCATTAACCTCGGTAAACATGATAAATTCCTCACTTTCTTCAAACTCGATTGACCCTCGCCGAAGAAGCTCATTAAGCTATCCAAATTGACCATGCAGTCATCCGAACGATCTCCCAACAATGCTGAGCCTACAGCAACTAAATCGAAATTTGCCGCAATCTCTACTTCAGATTGAACAGCATAATTTGGGTCGGAGTCATCCGCACTTTTCTTCTTCGATACATTTCCTGCTTTCTTCGAAGTGCCACTTACCGACCCAAGGGGAGGCTTATCTATAAAACTTCAAGTTACAAGTTTACGCCCATCAGCAGTGCCATTCTTTCGAGAAAGCCGCTTTGGATCTTGTAAATCATCCACTGCGTCGCTAGGAGCAACCCTCTTCTTCGGCACCTTCCTCGAAGGAACATTGCACAGAGCCTCTATCTCACTATTTGTATCAGCCGTATATCCCGCCAACGACTGATTCTCCAATGGCAAACCAACATCGGCACTTTTCTTGTTCTGCGCTAACATCCTACCGTCAATAAGAGAGACTACTGATCCTGTTGTTCTTAATCTCTTTAAACCAGCCTCCTCGAACAAAATAGACAAACCCTCTTGGTCAGCTGCCAACTCGTCGATCCTCCCAATATATCCCTTCTTGAGGTTGTATAGCCGCTCGTTAAACCTCGAGTTCCTATCGACTTCTTTCAGAGCTGAAAAAAAGATAATTAGAAAGTCACACAACAGTTAACATAATTCTCAAGAGTAGATATCAGCAACTATTAACTAGATAAAAAGCTTTCCTTTTCAAAGACTCCCCATAAACATTAACATCGAACTCATAGTTCCCTGTTACTAAAAGACGCTCATCACAGTACTTCCCACCAGTCGATGCCATCTCATAAAACATAGGTCTCTTAGCGAACCTCGCTAGATATCGATTTCCTACTTTAGCCGAATTTACTCTCAGCATATAGTATACGTAAATGTCATCGACAGTTATTAAAGCTTCTCCACTCTTCTACAATTGGCCATTCAGAGCCTCACATACTCGAAACAAGTCGTATACATTCGGGTTGAATTGCCAAGGAGCCACATCAAAGTAATTAAGCAACTTCTTTTGATCAGCCGGCAGAGGCAACTTCAAACCTTTTCTTATCTGTTCTCGATGTACCAAAATCCCACCTAGAGTAACATTTTGGTCATCCATCTCATGTGCATACTCTTCCAGCCTTACATCTTTAGGAATACCAAATTTTCTTTTAAACTTAAGAATTTCAGACGTTCCTTTGCCCATCCCAAAACTAGCATGTCTACTATCACACACATCACCTTGACCATCACCATCACCATCTCAACCACTAGATTGGGGCAATTGCTCGACATCAGTCTCGGTAACTTCGTCATCAGATACTTCAACATGACCGGGTCTAGTACCTGCCTGCCTAACATTACCAACTCCCCCTGCGCAATATTCCCTACCTAACCTCTACACACACGTGGTTACATCCACTCGCAAAGGAATAACGTGAATAAGATTTTTGGTTATTGAGTTCTCAGGATTGAAAATTGGTTCAGCCATTTTTTATGAACCTAAAAATCAGATCCGAGTTTTTTCTTAACAAATTAGCTTATAACATGACATATATTACATACGTTCTATTATTTCGTTTAGAAGATTCATTCTGATCATTTAATTTACTTATAATAACTTTCTCAGTCTAGCATTGTCGAGTAATTCTCCAACAATTTCTTTCTTACTTACAGCTGACATATCTCGAACTTAAATATCAATTATTAGTTCATGAGTTGCAAGAATTGTTTGAAGTTATCGACCATCGAGAACATTTTATCTAACTTCATTATCGGTAACTAATTATGTTCATTTGCAACAACCCATCTTCTCAAAGGAAATAACAGTTATGATTTTCCCGCCAAAATCGATAACAACCTAACCGTTTCAAAATCAATTTCCGACTCCAAACACCAAAATCATGGCCATATAACCCAACGGAACTGAATGACAAACTCCATACACATTACCGACGACGACAGTCCACATAAACGGCAGCAATGCACCAAACAAACTCTTTCTTCCAATTTTTCAACCATACCAACAACTATTTTCAAACATTTTTATTTCCTATATTCTAACAGTCTTCTCTCCAATTCATCAGACATTCACCTAGTCTACAACGAGTTTACAAAACAGATAAAATTAATCGAAACACAAAAATAATCACTTACCGTGCAACCTCACTGCTTCTACGTTCCTCTCCTTGGCAAGTTTTGCCCTTTCAATCAACAAGCTTATCTCCTCCCTCCCAATTGTGGAAAGAAATTCAAATAAACGATTGGACAGTTTGCAGAGGTGAAGAAAAATTGGCAAAAGTTCAAAATATGAACAGTCGGCCACTGCAGGGTTACTTATAGACCCCAGGTGTCCGTTACGTATAACTACATCCGACGGTTCGCAATCCCTAACTTTTCATCTTCACCTATCCTTCTCGACTTCCTCAAATTCTTTCCTTCTCGACAAAAGTAAAACCTACACCTACATTTCCGCAAAATAATACATTCGACTAAAAATAATTCGACAACAGCAAAAACCTATGTTTTACACATCATTAAACTTCCTCAATAATTCATTCGAGAAACAGTATACATTCAGGTATACCTAGAAACCATTACAAATTTGTCCTTACAGGGTCCTTCCTTCCTTTACCAATGCCTTCGCACACTGAACAATCATCGCTTCCCGACCAAGAACATACACCATAGATTGAAGACTGCAATGAAAAAGAAGATCCTTTTCCCAAAAAGAAGCTTCAGATTCATCCATCCCTTTATAGTTCACCTCACGTGGAGACAACGCTGGAGCACACAGGTCCTAACAGCCGTAATAGCGCATCAACAAGGCACAATACATCTTTTCATTATGCCGAGAAATAATCTCTCGCAGAGTCTGACTCCTGGTCTTCGCCATTCTTCCTTGCTTATTTACACCTACAACGTTGGTATTTATAGTCTCACAACATTTAATGGTACAATCAAATGATTGAAACTAGAAATCCTAGTCACATCACTCATTATGACACCAAATAGTAGGACCCCCAACTCTAACCAATCTTATTCGAAACAACCTTCTATTATACTTTGAATCCTAATCAACAAGAAAAATATCTCGAACAATTTATTTTTATTAATTAACTTCTCAAGTACAGTTTACATTAGACATAACTCTTGTTCGACATCTAACAAATACAGTTACATTTTTATTACACAGTTCGATACAGTTCTTCAAGTCCTTCATTCGACAGGCCTAGAATAGTTTTGGGAGCTCGAAACTTTTCCCGGCCGCGACAATGCTGATCTTCCAAAAACAAGCTCAGACACACTGCCCCGATCTTTTATCTGATGAAAGAGCCACGTCCTTCAAGTAACTCAATGAATCTTAAGTCACTAAAAGTTGAATTCAAAAGATACCTTCTGACAACAACACTGATACTCGCCTGATAACTGCCTTAAAAACTACGTACTTGACCAACAAACACCGTTATGGCACCGTTTCCAAAATAATAAGATCCAACAGCAACGCCTACAATAACAACATTTCAGCCCAATCCATCACTATTTAACCACACACAAACTAAAATCTCTTCACTCCGATAGCCAAACCCCCAGAATAACGTACCTTACCATCCATGATTCACACTCTGACCTCCTCACAGCAAAATAACAACACGTGACATTTAATTAATAAATGAAATAACCCACTCCCTATGTATATAGACTTGCATTTATTGTTGTATTTATTGCACCTCGAGAACACCATGTCCAAGTTCAACGCATCTGACATCGGAAGATACAAAGCAACCATTCTTCAAACTTCGACAACTTTTCATTTTCTGCATATTATTCTCGACAAAAATACAAGTGCTTCTGTCAAGAATGGGGCGACTGTAATACCATATTTCCCAACATCGACAACTGCAAGCTTGAAGATCTTAGTCGAAGGTCCATTACAGACGGACTAAATGCGTCGAACACTGATCTCGAACACTAGCCTGAAGAGGATAGTCAAAGATATCATAAATACTTCAGATGGGACAATGGTAACAAACATTCTTCTCGATCAAGACCTATCAAAGGCCACTGCAACTTCATAGTTCCCAAAGTTACTGTAGCAGTTCAAAGGTCGAACTTCATACAACTTCACAGTTCTTGAACTTCAGATCTCGAAGATATCTGATCAACAACCGTTACGCTCAGTCAGCCGGTCGTTGCAGAATGTCCGCGAAGATCTCCAACTGAACACAAAATCCAAAAATGGGTTGACTTTGTAACTGCCTGTATCCACTATAAATACAGGCAGGACCCTTTGAAAACAGGATCGGACTCCTAACACTCAGAAATAGCAACCCACACTTACTCCAAGCCTCACTCTTCCAAAAATTGTAATAGCTTGCATAATATTAGATTTTCTCCCAAAACCCTCTACGAGGTCGTGGTTTTACTCAGGTTAGTCTGAGTTTTCCATGTAAAATTTAGTGTTATAGCTACCAATTATTCCTTTTTCTCTAAAGTATTGGTGAATATTCTCCGTTCGGAAAATCCGCCATTACAGTATTCAAACTTAAATAAGATTCTTTGTCAATTGTTCACGACAATCCTTCAAAGAGATCCACTCTAATTATTCTACTCCCTACCTGAAGATTCAATCTATACATTCGACAAGTTAAAAAAATCTTCATGAAGACTAATGCTCATAACAAAGATAAGAAGGAGAATTTGTACACTTTCATCAGTTTCAAACAAGCCAAGGGAGATAAGCTTAAAGTTTTTACTTAATAATTTCTCGAACTGGCTAGAAAGGTGGATAACTTAGATCATAAAACTGCTATATCAGCCTTCACCAATGCTCTGCAGATTGAATGCTGAGATAAAGAGCTTTTATTTTTTGGCAAACCTGCTACCTTGGAAAAAAATGATTGAAAAGGTAAATGGATATATCGACCTGAAAAGGATGATGGGCAAAAGGCATAAATAATCTAAAAATATCCTAACCACGATAGGTCCAAACCCATATAGGAACAGTGATCAAAGTAGTACTGAACGAGGCGATAAGAAGCGAGCTAAGACAGGGGAAGGAAAGACACGAAAAGGAAACTTATTGCCAAAGCCCATCCTTCTAAAGTTAAATGTTAATCTCTCAAAGATTTACCCAATACTGATAAAAGAAAATTTTGTCCGTAACGCTTAACCTCTAAAACCAATTGAAAGTATACCTTACTACAAGCACCACAAAGTGAAAGATCGTGACATTGAAAGATGCTACACCATTCAGAAATTAATGGAATACATCTTGAAAGATGGAAGGATGCACAGATACATTATTGACCTAGAAGGATGCAAGAATTAAAGCTACAAGAAGGAGGTGGATATCGTTCAAGTCAAAAGGGAACCTGAGGAGAAATACTTATATCACCTCTACATCAATCACATGATTGAGATACATTAGATCAGCAATTCAACCAAATTTTAGATAAGTAGATTGACACAATGCCACGATCTCACAGTAATGGATAAAGAGGAAAAATTGCTACCATAATCAAGCCAAAGGCAATTAGGTATATCGTTTAAAGATTACAATATAGGGCATGTGAAGTTCCCACATCACGATGCGTTGGTCATCATGTTGAAGATGAAAAACATTGGCATGCATACTACGCTGGTAGATACAAGAAATGCTACCGAAGTCCTTTTTCAGAGTATAATAAATCATATGGGGCTTACAGATAATTTAGAGATTATCGATATGGAGATCAGTGGATTCAATGATTCAAGGAAGAGAGGGTGAAAAAATCGTTCCACCAATAACAGCTAGACCCAAAATTCTTGATATCACTTTTTATATAATCGACGTAAAATCAAGATACTTAGATACTGAAAGGCACTGCTGGTTGCCTAACATGAAGGAAATACCTTCTATGAACTACCAAGCACATCGTTTTAAATGAAATTAAGGAATATATGAAATCAAAGAAAGTCAGAAACTTACTCGTGCTTAGGAGAATACAGTATCAAACATAATCGTCACATCAAAGAAATTTACTTTTATAACAATTACAAAAAGTTGATCACGTCAAAGATCAACCTCTCACATTCAAACCCACAGAATGCATTGAGATTGATGGACAAGATAGAGAAACATTTACTAGCACAAGGCTCAATTATAAGGAAAAAGAAGCCTTAGAACAACAACTTCAAGCTAATAAAGATGTATTTGTATGAACATTTAAGGAAAAGCCAAGAGTTTACCCCGAGTTTTGCTTGCCATAGGCTCAGTGTAAAGGATAAAGTCACAACAATCAAATATAAACAAAGAAGGCAATCTCCTCGACTCAAAGACGAGATAAACAAGAAACAAAGAAGGTTATCTCCTCGATAGAAACAAAGAAGGATATCTCCTTGACTCAAATAATGATCAAAGAGAAACAAAACCAAAGAAGGTTATTTCCTCGACTCAAAGATGAGGTAAATAAGGAAGTCGATAAATTAATCAAAGTAGGTTTCATCAAGGAAGCCAAGTACCCAGATTGGATCTCAAATATCATAGTTGTTCTAAAAAAGAATGGGAAAGTCTATATTTTGGTAGATTTTATAAATCTAAAACAAACATATTCTAAAGGACAGTTTCCTTATTTCAATCATTCATCAAATATTAGACTCAACCACGAGGCACAAGCTACTATCCATAGCAGACGTTGCTTTGGGATATAATCCGATATCGCTCTTTGATGAAGACCAGGAAAAAACTGTATTAATCTCCAAGAGATACCTCTATTGTTACAAAGTCATGTCATTTGGGCTGAATAATGCGGGAGCAACTTACCAATGGTTATTAACAAATATGTTCAAAGAACATTTGGGGAAAACCATAAAAGTATACATTGATGACATGCTCTGTAAAAGCTTAAAAAAAGATCATGTTATAGACCTTGGAACTGTCATCAACATTTTACGATTGTACATAATGAAGCTCAATCCAGACAAAGGTCAATTCAGAGTTCACTCTAGAAAATTTATTGGACATTTGATTAGTAAGAAAAGGATAGAAGCAAGCCCATAATAGATTTGAGCTCTAATGACCATGCCATCACCAAAGAATAAGAAAAATATGTAAAAACTATCTGGAAAAATCGCAGCTATTAACATATTCATTTCCAAATCATCATATCATTATCGATGGTTGTTTTTGCTAATCCATAGATCTACCAGGAAAGGAAAGCAGAATGAAGATATCAATTGGACATAAAAATGTGATGCATCATTTCAAGAGTTAAAGAAGCACTTGGGAAGGACTCCAGTGATATGTACACCAATAGGAGATGAAGAGTTGATATTCAATTTCACAGTGGAAAAAAACTCTCTAAGTTTTGTCCATATTTGATTAGAAGGCAAGAACGAGAAACCAGTATATTTCATAAGAAAGACGCTTACTCCAATAGAGACGAGATACTCTAAAATTGAGAAGCTTCTCCTAACATTTGTTTACACGTTAGAGAAGCTAAAGCACTACTTTCAAGCACATTCCATGAGGGTTATCACGAACTATCCCCTTTGAGGGGTACTATCAGAAAGGAGAAGATATGTCGAGTACCATAATGGTCAATAAGTTTGGGGGAGCACGACATTAGATTCGATCAGAGAACATTAGAGAAGGGGCAAGCCGTAGCCGATTTCTCAGTAGAAGATTTAAATTGAGAAGAAAATGACCCTAAAATAATAGAAGAGCATAATGTTGAACAGCCTGACAAACCCTTTGATGATAGGGCCGAGTGGGTAACTAAAATTGGTTAGAGATTACTTCTAGATGGATCAGCAGGACCTGCAGGGTCAAGAGTGGGAATTGCTCTAATTACTCAATCTAACAATAGAATTGAAAAGTCAATAAGACTCCATTTCAAAGCCTCAAATAATATCACAGAGCACGAGGCCATAATCTGCGGACTGGATATCGCATTAGGGATCGGGGATCCTAAAATATCAGTATACACTGACCCGTTTCATATAGTTTACCACTACTCTGAAAAATATTGGATGAATGGGAAGATGGTCGATTATGCTACATTGGTGGCCGAAAGAATGAGAAAATTTAAGAAGGCGACGCTCGAATGCTTACCTCGTGGAGAAAATTAACATGCAGACTCACTAGCTTACATAGCTTGTGTATTTGGTACACAAGGTAAATTTATCAAGATCAAAGTGGTGTCAATCCCCAATATCAATTATATGTGCAATCAGTACTGCTGGCAATGAAAGAGAGGAAGACGATTGAAGAAAGACCTTCCTAAGATAATAGGGCCAAAAAATAATATTTACGGTGACCTCCCTGATAATTCGAAAGAAGGTAATTAATTAAAATTTTGAAACGTTCCATAGTGGTAAAGAATAGGTTATACAGAAGGTCGGTTACTAGGCCTTATCTAAAATGCCTCTCACAAAAAGATACTGCTGGAATGATTAAAGAATTACAAGAAGGAATGTATGAATCTCATGATACATGACGCTCGCTCGCGAACAGAGCAATCATTCACGCAAGGAGTGTTCCGGCCAAAAATGAGAAAATAGAATGAAGAATATTCACGAAAGTATGATGTTTGTCAATGACACAGACATACAATCAGAGCCCCAGCACAAGAACTACATACGAGTAAGCTATTTTGGACATTTAAACGATGGTTTCCTAACTTGGTAGGAGAATTTTCCAACACGTCGGGCAACAGAAAATTCCTACTCATGGTAACAGATTACTTTACTATGTAGGTCGAAGCAGTTCCACTTTGTCAAAATAGGGAAGAAAAAGTAATCAAGTTCGTATGGGAAAAAATTATCACAAGATTTGGCTGCCCGCATCTTATTTGAATTGACAATGGGCCCTAGTTTGTTTGAAAAAAAGTGGTTAGCTTCCTAAAAAAGTATAACATTATACATTCACCATCAAATCTATACTACCCCCAAGGGAATGGACATGCCCAAATTATTAACAAAGCCATAGTTAATGGTCTTAAGAAGTGACTAGAAACATAAAAGAAATGAAATTAGATAAGGGAATTTCCGTATGTCCTATGGGTTTACATGATGACACCAAGACAATCAACAAGATGCTATCTATTTCTACTAGTATACGATAATGAGGTCATAATCCCAATATAGTATCATCACCCACTTAAATATCATAAACTAAATGAAAAAGAAAATGAGTTTCAGTTAGCATGTCACATGAATTGGATAGATGAGACAAGTGATCAAGTTGTGGCAAATCTAGGCAGGTACCACAACATGTTGGCAAATTTATACAGCAGAAGGGTTCGAAATCATGAGTTTGAGATCAATGATTTATTACTCAAGGAAATCACAAAAAGTAGAAAAGAACTAAATATCGAGAAGCTGACAAAGAACAGGGAAGGACCATTTATAATAGTAGGAAGATCTGGATTGGGTTCGTACTATTTAATAACAGAGGAAGGAACCAGGATTCTGAATCCTTGGGACACAAGGAGATTAAATACATACTATCATTAGTTAGATTGTTTTCTTATCTACTTAACAATATGCAATTTAATATACAGTTTGTATAGTCAATTTACTTCAAAAAGTGAGATTTAATCTCCAATTGTATGTACATTCTAGTCTCATCAATGAAAACTATTAAAGTTTTTTCCCGCATTTTTGTATACTATAATCTAATAAATATACCTGATGATTAAGCAAAGGTAAAACTAGCTTCAATCTTTTGACAAATTTTCTATACATTTATAAGAATCGACCTACTTTTTATTTTTTTCCTTAACATTCCATAGGTTGAATTCATTTTTATCACACTCGAAGATCCAATAGAAACTTCTGGATCCCTGGAAGTAACGACCTCTCTACCAGTTTCTGTTTGACTTTTCTTAATAGGAACCACAACAAACACAGAGTTGCCAACATTAAAATCAGTCTGATTTATGTAATCAGCATGAATTATGCCCACATTGCAAGTAACTCCATCCTCGACCATCAAAAAGTACGTAAGTGTGTTAAAAAGCTATTACAGCCTCGACCATCCCTCTCTTCTTTAATCCATTTTGTTTTGCTACCATAAAATGCTATTTTAGACTCCAAATGCCTCCCGTGAGGGTCTCCAAAGGCAAGTTTTTTGGCAGTAGGCTGCAACAAGTCTACCATATGTCCATGACTTTTACTTAGAAACTCACGAGATCTTTTTCAGCGATCCTCTAGAATTTTCTTTGAAAGTCTTTCATTTCCTAAGTCGACCTCAAACTTCATATTGAGTTTAGTAGCATTTTCTAAAGCAATTCGGGGAGTTTTTAAATCATAACTCAACACAGATCAATCCATCATAATATTCTTCAGCATATTATAAAATATATTCCTCATAGATCACAATTTCTACACAAGATTGTTCTACATAAATACATATACATTATCACAACCACATAATCATAAATAAATCATTAAAACACTAGCTCAAATTGAGCAATCTTTAGCCTTAAGGTTGTGCAAATTTATAACCCTGGTCACTAAAGTTTCAATGGTAGTAGGGTCAGGATGCAGTCCGTTTTCTTCAAAAACTTTGAGATAAGCCTCCTTTAGCCCCCTCTCACTATCTATTCGGGCTTAAGGAATAAAGTTAATATCATAAGGTCTTTTAGTAGTGAATGGAGTGTTCTCTCTAATACCACCAGGCAAGAAAAGTTGAATCTTAATAAACCTTTCTTTACTTTTACTAACAACTTCATCCCGTTCTATTTTTTATTTTTCCCAACTGGGTTGCACATCACATAAATTTTTCCAATGAGCATCACTAAGAGCTTTGTATTCTCTCTCCTGACCCTTAGTCTGTAGAATGACATGATTTGCTGTGACCAATTAGTTTTTTGTCCTAGAAATCTCTTTCCTCAAAGTATCAACAAACAACCTTAATTCAAGAACATCCTACGCGTAAGAGTCTTATATCAATTATGGAACAGAGTAAACCATCCATTCAAATAGAGTACTACCCAAACTTTTGCAACAAAAAAAAACTTACAGCTGACCTTATCCCCAAAAAATAATAATGTCAAAGCAACAAGATTAAGCTACCTTGTCCTAAACATTTGTCTTACGAGCCTGTGCCTACTCGAGAGGTACATTCCCGTCAAGACTAGAAATAGTCTGTAATCCTTTTCGAACAAGATCAGCATTCTCTTTGGCCTCTTCAAAAATAGGACCAACAACGTCATCAAAACGACGTTCGAACAGAGTAATATTATCAGCCAAAGATTAGCTATCTTCTAGGAGATGCTGGGAAAATATGTTTCGTACCCTGCTCACCTGCTCCATGTTCATTGCCAAGTTTCCCCCAAGCTGGGTAACAATATGTTGGTATTGGGCCTTCAATTTGGCCTTATCCTTAACTGATGTGGCCCTTTCCTCAACCAACACCTTATCAAAGTCGAAGATCTTCTGCTATATTATAGTTCATGACCATAAGCAAATGACAGATCGAGCTTAACATTCTCTACGCTAAGCACAATCCCATTAAGCATCTGGGAGATCTGTAAAAAGTAATACAAGGTTAGTACGAGCTCAAAGAATGATATAAATATATTTATAAGATACACCTACCTTCTGGACCTTTGTTTTTTCATATCTGGCCCAGCAGTAGTAGTAAGCTTGCGAAAGCTCGCGTCCACATCCTTTAGATCTACCGACTCCTGGATCTTTAAGGCTACAACATATTCAATGATAACGACCTCGGAAGGAATGACCTTGGAAGGCAAGGGTAGGTGATCTCCCAACTACCTCCTCTTCAAATTACTTTTAGCTTTGTCATTATCAGCATTAATGAGCTCCGTATTCTGAGATTTGGAAGGATGTTGCTTCAAAGTTTTTCAGCGAACAGAAGTAGTCGACCCAGAAGTTATGTTAAGTGGCTTCAAGGGATAACCGTGACAAAAGCAACAACAAGATTACTCAGACCGGTACCCGAAGTAGTAGCCATAACAGGGGGAGAAGCGACAGAGGTAGACCCAACCATCCATCTCTTAGCCTGAGCTTTCTGAACATTCAAACTAAAAAATTACATAGAAGATATTTTACAACAATTTTTATTCCAACTAATATACAATCACAAATTACATATGTGATGATGATATGATTGCAAGCACTACACTTACAGTGAAACATGTCTTATTGCACCTTATATAAATTTACCTCTCTAAATGCACCTAAAACTTTAGTCCCTAAATGCAAATCATTTTTAATTACGGCCAATATATTTGCACACTCTTTGATAGTCTCAAGGATATATGTTTATCTATGTTTCATTGTACCTCTATTTATGAACTTCTTAAACTGACATTCCCTTCAACTAAGTTTCTCATTCAGTAAATAATGTTCTCTCTAGAATCAACACCAGCCTTATCAAATTCGGATGGACACACAACACACACAACAACGATTACTTTTATGCAGTTAATTGCTATCATCTATAGGGGCATCTTAATTGGATTTAGTAACCCGTGTGATAAGTTCCTCATCAACTTTAAGTAACCCCTCGACCAAAATAAGTCTATATTTATATTTCTGTACTGGTCCTTACTTTTACAACACATCACATAGTAAAACACCCTTGTTCCCGCCTAACACAATCTCTTACTTGACACACTATTCTAAGACTGTGTGGCCGACTCACACCCAACTAGAACAAAAAAGGTTTGAGATCAGCCAAACTTGAACAAACTCACACCATGCTTGAGATATGATACTCTAAATAGTAGGTGCATAGTTAAATTGTTTGCCTAAAGAAAAAGTGATCTTTCTAACTTTACTACCCTCTTTTACTAAAGCACTACCTAGAGGAGTCTTCCTTGGGTATATAACTTAAGGATCTGGTTTCGTGGACTCACCAATTCTTACTCAGACTTTTACTCACAATCTACACCATTCATACAAGTTAATCCAATCAATTTAATAATATAATTTCCCACGCATATGTAGTAACGATTCTAGGACTGCCATGTCATCCTTTCTTGAATAATTATATTTAGCCACGTAAGCATTTCTCCCATCGTGATTTATTGCCATATAAGGACATTTTGGCAAGAGCAATTCTATGGAGAGACTATGAAACATAGCAAATTCTAACTCTCTATTCTCTTTACGCTTTTCCCTCTTCCTTGATTTGAAATATTGCAACTTTTAATTCATAATTCATTTGAGTTTCATTTGAGATTTACATTATTACCCACACAATCAACGTAACTTCTCGAAACAAATTCAAAACAAATCTCAAATATGAATCAAAACCTTCTGAACTTCTTAAACAAATTCAAAACAAGTTATTGCTTGAGCGATCTGTGGTGCAAGGAGCTAAAATCGTCAATCACACTTGTAGGGACATATACCTCAATTAAACCCAATTCGATCTAACCCAATACAAACTATTTCCAATGTAAACTACCTCCATAAGAGAATCATGTATTTTTACACGTGACATGAACAGTCAACAGTGTCTCCCAACCCACGAATAGATAAAAATATGGATCGGGCACAAACAGAAAACAATGAACAAGTCAAAAACACCTGTCTCTCACGAACTCAGTAGTTACTCAGTCAACCACCATTTCCCACATTATTCAGAGAACATGCTTCAGCACAATAACGAACTGCATGCAAGGACTATATAAGAGAAAAGTTTTATAAGAGACAAGGAACAAAAATATATACGAGAAATTACCAAGAAATCCATATTTTCTAGATTCTCAAATACCAAATTTCTTATTTACAAGATCAAGTATTTCTAGTTCGAGAGATCACTTGTTATAAGATTTCAGCCTCAAGCAATAGAAATTATTGTTACAAAAACTCTTAACCCGTGGTCATAGTTTTTTTACCTATTAAGAGGTTTTACAGGCTAAATCATCTGTGTCATTTCTTACTTTACATTAGCTTTTGTCACAGGAACATTGGTATAAGAGCTAATTCCGAGCCATCTCGAGCTTATGAAATTAGGCCATTACAACATTTTCTACTCATCCGAAGTATTTCCAGAGTTCATTTAAGTTTAATTTGGGATTATGATATTATGTAAATATCAATAACTGTTTGTATATGTTTCCTAATCGATATTAAAATTGGTAACATAATATCAATCGCAGATCGTCCTATAATAAATTGGTAAGATAGAAATAAATTTAACTTAACAATATCAGAACTTGTTTGTATTTTTATTTAATTGGAATAGTAATATGTTAATGTATTGAGTTTGATTATAAACCTAAAAAACTCCTATATATATAATTTAAATTTCATTATCATGTCAATTATATATTAATTTTTCTATATTACAAACAATTATGCACACGCTAGCGTGTGCAAGCACACTATTTTTAAGATTAAAGTTGGGGTTGAATATAATTATTTGATATTTTACTTAATTTTGAATGCAAAGATATGTTGCTGGTTTTGTGTTTGAATATTATGGATTCTGTAATGATTTTCTCCATTCTTGTGATATATTATATTAAGCGCACTATTTTTAAGATTAAAGTTGGGTTGAATATAATTATTTGATATTTTACTTAATTTTGAATGTAAAGATATGTTACTGGTTTTGTGTTTGAATATTATGGATTCTGTAATGATTTTCACCATTCTTGTGATATATTATATTAGAAACAAAAATGGATCTATTTGGCAATGGCATAATAGACCTATTTATCACCTAATGATTGATACATTTTGGTTTTCTAAAATTATTTTGGGGGAATGGTATTTGCAATTTTTGACCAGGCTTACTCATTTGTTGATGCAGAACACAAAATAATCTATAACCTTTCTTTTCAAAAACCTGAAGATAGACCTTTTTTAAGTTTGGTGTTCCAGTTTGTATAAGAAAAAATTAATGGGAAAAAGTTATGAGTAATTTTACAAGTATTTTTCTTTGTGGAATTTGCTCAAGGATTGTATTTTGATTTTATGTATGTGTTTTGTAATATTCTAATGTAGCTCATACTGAACTGGTTTAAAAATTGTTATGTATATAATATTGTAATCAATTAGATTATGTGATTTGCATATATAGAAGGAACTTGATTGTTATTTGCTTAATGGGTATCGTTACCATCACCTTTTTCTTACTAAGTGAAAGGCCAAAAAAGAGGCAATTGGTAGAAATCACTACCTCAAAAACAGGCCTTTCTATTAAAGTTATTATTTTTTAAACTTGAGATGCTTCAATTCTTATTTTCCGATGAAACTATTATGCTTAAAAGGATATAGGATGTAAGGATAAAGATAAGGTTATTCACTTTTGCGATTTAGTGATAGAGGCAGAGATTTCTTCTTCATTTAATTTTTCAGTTTTGAATAGTAATAAAATGGTAAGAAGAGAGAGAGAGAGAAAAAAAATAAACTTCAAATATAACCAATAAAACTAGTTACCCAGTTTCAACTTTGCAGTTGTTAAAGTTTAATATGTGGCTCATCCCTGACTCAACAATTAGGGGCTGACTTGCCTAACTTGGAAGTAGGACTCGTTCCTTTAGAGAGCAGATCAATTTCATGCCAAGTTGCCAAACTTCCAATGTTATATGTTCTAAAGTTTTCATATTTCCAATACTGATATTATTCGTGCACAAAAGCAAAAACATTTTGACAAAAAGAAAATAAATTGTTTTTTCAAGGAACATTATACTACACATTTCAGCACACCTAGTTACTTATTTTTACCTTTCATATACCAGAATCATTAATCTTCATAGCTTATCTATAAAAATCATTTGCATCAAACATACACTGTACTCCAACTTTTGAGTGCTTTGACGTTCCATTTCTCGTCTAGGCGATTAAAAAGTGTACCTGTAAAACACTTCATTTAGATCCTGATGTGCATAGCTACTTCCTGTAAAAGCGGGAACTATAGACACTTGATTATGCAAAAGTAATTAAGAATAAATTAAAAGAACTTTACCCGAAAGAGAAAAATGCAAAAAATAGATTGTAAGTACTAATTCAAGCTGAATCTTAAATTAATAATCATGCAAATGTAAAATCTTAGAGAAAAACATAATCACAACTACACATGGACTGGTAATTTGAGAATTCGGGATACATCATCAACCAAAAGGCGACCAAGTTCCAAATAATTATTAAAGTTGAACAAAGTACTCTGCACCAATGTAAAGCTTTCTCATTTTTGCATATTGTGTACTACTTGTTTATAAGGAAACATTCACTAAAATAAAAAATAAACACATATAATAGCATTCGAAAAATGCTATAAAAAGCTACGATAGCTTTTTTTATCCGCTGTATAATGCAATACTATCCTTTTTTCAATAGCATTTTTGCGCATGCTATAAAAGCATAACATTCTTAGAATGTTATTGTAAACTTTATAATAGCTGTCGTTTTCTTATAATAGCAGTCAAAAACACTATGAAAATGTTACGATAGTATTTTTCGTATGATGTAATATGCAATGTTGTCCTTTTTATAATAGTTGTTTTCTACATGCTATGAATGCATAACATTCACGGAATGCTATTAAAATTGTTTTTAACAGTGTATATTGGTTGTTATTGTTTACTTAACATAGCATTTAATTAATGTTATTACAAATTGACAATAGATAACATTTACATTGTGTTATTGAAACTCTTTCATTAGCGTTTAGTAAATGTTATCGTCTACTTATAATAGCATTTGTAAACACCATCATATATCCCCTGCAATAATATTTTCGATTTTACAGGTATTTTGTAATATATTATGGCAAAAATAATAATCAATACAAAAAATTGTAATAATTTTATTTCTGCTATAATAGTCAAGCGGATCAAGATCGATTCGAACCATCATCTTCTCAAACTATGAGTGCTTTTACCGCTTTAAGCTTGAGGCTTTTGTAAAGAAGTTTTTGGAGCTCGCGTGTAAAGTAGACAATCTCAATCATAAAACAACTACTACTACTTTCACCAACGTACTCTAGCTTGACTACAAGGCCAAAAAACACCCCTTCCTCAAAAAACCTTCGACCTTGGTGGATATGATCACCAAGGTCAATGGATATGTCAACTTGGAAAGGATAATGTCAAAAAGGTATAAATCTACTAAATTGTCATAACCATAAAAGGTCCAACTACAAATGGAAATAATGAACCAAAGGAGGATCAAGGTGTTCAATAGCATTCTAAAGGTAACACTGGCAATCCTCGAAAAGGCTGTACATTACCTAAACCGGTTCTCCCAAAGATGAATGTTTGAATCTCAATAATTTTTCCAATCCTATCTAAGGATAAGCTATACTGTCCCTCTTAACCATTAGAGCCAATCGACAACCGCCTATATTGCATGCATCACAAGGTAAACCATCTCGCTACTAACAACTGCTAGGATTTACAGAGGTTAATGGAATTCATTTTCAAGGAGGGATAGATGTACAAATACGTTATCGACCTTGAATCATGTAAGCATAATGGCAGCTATAAGAAATAGCTCGATGAGATCCAGGTCAAAGATCAAGCTGAGGAGAAACATCCCTACCATAAGTACTATAGTAACATGATCGAAATTCATCAGATCAACAACTCTTGCCGATTCAAGAGTAGAAAACTGTCAAAATGCAGTGATCTCACACTTAAAGATAAATAAGCCAAGCTTCTACCAGAGTCGAGCAATCATCGGCCTGGGATCTCATTCGAAGATTATGACATTAGTCATGCAAAATTTCTACATCATGATGTATTAGTCGTAATGCTCAAGATGAAGAAGTTTGTCATGCATACAATAATGACCGATACTGGAAGCGGTATTGAGATTCTCTTTAAGAGCACAATCAGCCAGATGGGACTGGCCAATCAAGTTATTCAAAGCGACATAGATATCAATGGATTTAATGGTTCAAAAGAAGAGCGAGTAGGCAAAATTATCTTACCTATTGCCGCAGGA
The DNA here is from genome assembly GCA_014058105.1 of Kingdonia uniflora. Lineage (NCBI taxonomy): Eukaryota > Viridiplantae > Streptophyta > Magnoliopsida > Ranunculales > Circaeasteraceae > Kingdonia > Kingdonia uniflora. The sequence goes on from JACGCM010001596.1 coordinate 108,873, forward strand.
CCAGCCACAATCGACGTTGTCTTCTACGTCATCAAGGCCAAATCTCGTTATCTCAGGATTATGGGCCGCTGCTAGATTCACAACATGGAAACAATCACTTCCACCTATCATCAATTATTCCATTTCAAACGCAATGATGGTATCTATGATATTAAAGGTAATCAAAAGCTTTCTCGAGCTTGCGAGATTATCGTCTCTGCCATTCTAGATACCTTAGACAAATACATTATATAACAATTACATAAAGTTGATCACCTTGATGATTAGCCTTCAACAAAAGAGCCTTATGACATAATCGATACATTTTTGCGTGGACTTTCGCAGAGATGCCTGTGATCAATCCGACCAAGGCATGTCACAAATTGGCATTTAACATCAATGCTACGATGGTCAAATAGAAATAGCGACGCCTCTCACCTCATCTTCGGGATGAAGTCAACATTGAGATCGAGAAATTAATTAAAGTGGGATTCATTCGAGAAGCCAAGTACCCAAATTGGATAACCAACATCGTCGTTGTACGAAAGAAGAATGGAAAAGTCTGAGTTTATGTAGATTTTACCGATCTAAACAAACACACTCCAAAGGATAGTTTCCCTCTTCCCAACATCAATTAAATTCTTAATTACACGGTAAGACATGAACTCATATCTATGATGGACACTGCTTCTGGATACAATGAGATTCCTTTCTTGGAAGAAGATCAAGAAAAACCACTTTCATCACTGAAAGAGGACTTTGCTACTCCAAAGTCATGCCCTTCAAACTCAAAAATGCAGGCGCGACTTATCAGCAGTTGATGACTTCTGTGTTCAAAGCACATCTTGGTAAAATCGTAGAAGTCTACATTGATAATCTCTTCTGCAAGAGCATATAGTCAATCAACCACATCACATATCTTAACATAATATTCAACATTTTTTGATCTTACAGAATGTAACTCAATCCTGATAAGTATCAATTCAAAATACATTCAGACCGATTTCTCGGCCATCTAATCAGCAAAAAAGGGATTGAGGCCGATCCCGATCAAATTCGAGCACTCCTCAACATGCCATCTCCAAAGACAATGAAAGACGCACAAAAACTTGCCGGCAAAATTGCCGCTATCAACTGATTCATTTCTAAATCTTCATATCGCTATCGTTGGTTGTTCCTACTACTCTGCGGTTGTACCAAACGAGGAAGAGTTTAGCCCATTGCAGAGATTTAATTGACATCAGAATACGAGGCAACATTTTAGGAACTCAAAACCTATTTGGGGAAGTCTCCCATCGTGAGTACCCTAGTAGATAATGAGGAAATAATCATCTACCTGGCAGTAACATATATTTCTATCAGCTCGATTCTCATTCGACTTGAAGGAAAGACCGAGAAACTAGTCAACTTCATTAAAAAAATCCTCACTCCAATGGAAATGAGGTATTCTAAAATCGAGAGACACCTTCAAACTTTTGTTTACACTTCACAGAAAATTAAGCACTATTTCCAAGCTCATTCAGTCAATTCCTAACGAACTACCCACTCTGGAAAATTTTGTCAAAGAAGGAGAAATCCAGGAGAGTACAACAATGGTCAATTAGTTAGGGAGAACATGATATCAAGTTTGAACAACGACATTCAAAAAAGGGTCAGGCCATTGCCGATATTCTCACAGATTTTCCAGTGGAAGATCCCGAGTGGAGAAGCACGATCCTGACCTTACAAACAAAATTATAGAAGGTCCACCCACCATAGCATTTTACGTGCGAGCAGAATGAGTTACAGAGAAAGGGTAGAATTTTTTTATAGATGGTTCTGCTGGACCCGCAGGGCCATGAATTGGAATCGTATTGATTACCCCTTCCAGCGACACAATTAAAAAATCAATCTGTCTAAATTTTGAAGCCTCTAACAATGTCACCGAATACGAAGCTCTCAACTGTGGACTCGACCTTGCACTTGAGCTCGGCATCCCAAAGTTCACTGTCTACACAGATTCTTTACTTATCATCCACCATTACTCTGAGAACTACAAGAAGAATGGCAAGGTGATCGAGTATGCAGTTCTCATTCCAGATAGAGTGGGCCAGTTTAGGAAAGTAGCTCTCAATTATCTTCCTCGAGGTGAAATTAGACATACCGATTCCTTGACTTATCTAGCAGAGGTCTTGGGTACAGAAGCTAGATATCTCCAGATTGAAGTAATATCAACCCCCAACATTGATCGTCATTCTATATGCACGATCAACACTGGGGGAGTTAAAAAGGAGGACGACGATTGGCAAAAGCCATTCCTTGCCTACCTTGGCACTAACAATGAATACAAATGGCCCCTTCCAACAGATCCAAAAGAGCACTGACAGTTGCTCAAAAACTCAAAGCGCTACACAAATCAAAACTGTTTTTTATATCGCCGTTCAATCACAGGGCCTTACCTTAAGTGCCTCTCCAGAAAGAAAGCTGACGAGGCACTCACAGATTTATATGAGGGTACTTGTGGCTCCCATGCCGCAGGCTGATCACTCGTCAGCAGAGTAATTATACATGGTATATTCTGGTCAGGCATGCACAAGTAAGCAGAAGAGTACTCATACAAATGCGATACATATCAACGACATGGACACATGATCCGCACCCCTGCACTCGAGCTACATGCAATCAAGGTGTTTTAGCCATTCAAGTGGTGGGCATTCGATCTCATCGGGAAATTTCCTAATACTCCAGATTACCGATGATGCCTATCAGTAGCTACATATTATTTTACAAAATGAGCAGAAGCAGTTCCACTCTATCGAACTAGAGAAGAAGAGCTCATCTCTTTTATCTAGGAATACATCATCATTCGGTTTGGCTGCCCCCAGCTAATTCGAATCGATAATGGGCCACAATTCATTAAAGAGAGAGTCGTAGCTTCCTCAACAAACACAACATTATCCATTCACCATCCAATCTCTACTACCCTCAAGACAATAGTCATGCCAAAATTACCAACATAACCATCGTGGATGGAGTCAAGAAAAGGCTTCACTCACAGAAAAAAAAGGAACTAGATACGAGAGCTTTATCATGTCTTATGGGCATATCGTACCACACCACGTCAATCAACCGGCTGTACCCCATTCCTTCGTGCATATGGCACAAAAGTCATCAATCCAACAAAATACCACCATTCAGTCAAAGATCACGAGCTTACCGATGAAGAGAGCGAGTTCGAATTGGCTTGCAACATGAATTGGATTGTTGAAACTAGGGAACATGCTATTATCAACCTAGGTCGATATCTCCATATGCTAGCAGTTCGCTCAACAGAATAGTCAAAAGCCATACTTTCCAAATTGATGATCTTGTCCTCAGAGAAATCCTTCAACATAGAAAAGAGCCACATGCTGGGAAACTGGCAGAAAATGGGAGGATCCATTCCTAATTGATTTTTAAACTGGTTTGGGATCATATTATCTCATACAACAGGGAGTTCGAATCCCAAATCTATTGAATACTAGGCGACTGAAATGATACTATCGTTAAGTCCCTCACTATACCATTTCAAATTCTCATTCTTTCTATTCTAAAAGTGAGATCTCCATCTCTATACAATGTACATTCAACTCTATTCAACAAATATTTCCAAGTTTTTTTCCTAACATGACTCTCTACTCACGTAGACAATACATAGATTAAAGTAAATGTAATACTAGCTTTTATTCCACCTCTATTACGGTTAAATCAAATGTAAAACTAGCTTTCAACACCGTACTCTATACATACTCTGTGATTAAAACAAAGGTAATACTAGTTTTTAATCAATGAACACTACCATAGATAAGATAAAGTAAAGGTCAAACTAGTTTTTAATCAAACTCTACCAGACATAAGATAAAGCAAAAGTAAAACTAGTTTTTATCTCTCAATATGTCTCCGATAGATACTTTTACAAGTTACATATACAGCCACTACAAAGGATTCTTCTCGGCTGATGGGAGGTCAGCTACACTTTCCCTTACAACAGGACGACGATCAGCCATAAAATTTCGAGCTCGAGCAGCTACAGTAACCGTGCCTTGCTCTACCATTTCAGAAAGTTGAGAACCTAACTCCATTTCCATGGATTTTATACAGTTTTCTCAATCTAGATCAGCTCAGCAAATACATCCTCTATTCGACAAACAGCCGTGCAAGGTATCAATTTCTAATACGAGCCTTATGACCTCCTCAACAAAATAGGCAATAACTGCCATTGGCATCTCTGAGCGCGATACCTCAGGCATTACCGCCTTTGAAAAATTTACTCTCACTTTCTGAAGATGCTCCTACAATTTCTTGTACCGTGTTTGATGTTATTCCATTTAACTATCTGCGCAGGACATAAGATTTATATGCTCCCTCGCCTTCTCATCTGCTTTATCTAACTCAGCTTGGAGCATCGTCCTCAATTTTGTCACCAGAGCATAAAGTTCCTCAAGCTCCTTGTCTACGCCTTCCTTGGTAGGAAATTTCTTTAACAATTCATCATTTTTCCTTATCAAAATATCCTTACCTCTAATCACCTGCTCCAACTCCTGTTCCCTGATGAGAGCAGTATCCAACTTACCTTGGCACTCCCTTAACCGCTCATTTCCTTTTTGTACATGAGCTTGAGTACGGGCTACATCTGCCTTCAGCTCTCTAATTTGAGCTTATAGGCTAACCACACCCTCTTGAACAATGGAGACCCTGTCATCACCTTTATTCTTCCTCGAGCGCTCTCCAGACTCGGTATTTGTAATACGAGAATTGGCCAGAGTGAAATTGGATTTTAATTGTGCTACCCTCTCATTCAACTCGTCGCATTTTTTTGTACCAACCGGAACTCAATATTTTTAGCAGGTAAAATTGTATTCAACTGCTCAACCGCAATTTCGGAGTTAGATAGGTCATCTCGAGCTCTCTTCAACTTGCTATCTTTCTCAATCATTTTATTCTTCATTCGACATAGTTCACTCCTAGCACTCACTAAATCAGCTCGAGCCTATTCTTGTTTGTTTGTTTTGCTAATCATTTGGTCCTTCAAATTGGCCACAAAATGGCGTAACTCTTTCTTTGACGTTTCCAAAGCTTGAATAAGGTTGCAAATCGTGTTCACCTCCTTACTCTTTACCATCAACACATCATTATGGCTTTTGAGCTTTGTTATTTTTTCTTTCACCTCCGTAAGCTCTTTTTGCACCTTATTAATTATGGCATCTTTACCCTCAATCAGCCGACTGAGGTCATCAGCAGTTTGTGTCACCTCGACGTACTTGAAATGTACCTTGACGTGTTGATCCTCCCTATCTTTATTTTCCTCACTCATTCTTTCAAACTCCACTACAAACTCTTGGCTATACTGGCGTGTCTTTTCTTCGCTCAAGCGAGCTGACTCCAGCTCAACCTACACATCACAGAGACAATATTTCAAGTTCGATTAAAGACTCAATCGATACGTACAGGAATCATATTTCTAACAAATTTATATTTTTTGTCATCTACTGTGTGAAACTGCTTCTAAACTTGAGGTCGAAGTATGATCCCAATTCGATAAACAATAACATAAACTTCTAATTCCAAGGTACACATTCTCTATATTCTAACTTTTTCAGTACTTTGATATTATCTATACACGGTTGAGTACCATTACCCTTAAACTGTTAACAAGTTTTTGGTCTGTCCCTACACTCTAATTTTTACTTTGTAACTCTAGAGTAATGAAGCATAAAAGTTAAATATTTTTTACTCTTTTCTAATATGTACCTCCGTTTGCAAAGATAACAGGGACGCTGAGGCGTCTTTCTTCTTAACAAGCTCATTCTCTAAGTCTTTTATTCTGAGGTCCATACCTTACATTCCTACAAACAAGATTTACAAACATAACTTAGCCTACAGAAATTTATTCTATAATGATCCAAACAATTACAGTTCACAAATCTCTCTTATCACACAACCAAAGAGTCAACAATTTTCTCTACCTTCTCATTCTCATTCTCATTCTCTGGGTTTACCATGTCATCCACTTGGTTTTCTCACTCAATTTGGGGAGAGACGCCATTCAGCCCTCTTACAACTCTAGCCCCATCAGCTTTATCCTCCTCCTCTTCAACGAAGTATCTTCCATAATATCTTTCACCTCAGTTTTGGAGTACCCCATTTTGAGAAGATGGCGCCCCAAGTCTATCGCGCTGGACTACCACCTCTTTTAAATTCTTCCCCGCTTCTTCTGTCAGCTAGCTAATTTCCACCTCTTGGGTAGCCTTCACAGAATTTTATCGCTTCCCCTCCCGAACTAAATTGGATTTTAATCGAGCTACCTCCTTCTCGAGCTCAGCCTTCCCACTTCTGAGCTCGACTTTCTCCTCCTCCATCCCGAGGTAGAACCCCTTCATCAAATGAGCAGCCTACAGAAAACAAATCAAACACATATTTTAATCGAATCACTATATAGAATTCAGAGAACATTTAAATAATCAAACTTACCACTTTGCTCATCTCTTCCACACCCATACGAGTTGTAAGCCTCGCCCTATCTTCTACAACTTTTAACTCATCTTCTATATCAGGTCGATTCTCTATGACCTTTACCCCAATCAATTCAGAAGAAAGATCTACCCTTCTCTTTTTCACCCCTCCCTCGACCTCACCACTCCCCATAGTTCCAGAGGTCAAGCCGCACTTCAACATCCTCCTCTTCAAAAATGTCTGAACTAGCTTGCTCGACGTGGTAGACTCTGGTATGTCTGCAAAATCTACTCTAGAAGCCTTTGGAAAATCCACTCGTATTATCCATCAGCTTTCCTCTTCTTATTGCCGCCAACACCCATCATAAGTCTTGTTGCTTGCGACTTTTAAACTTTCTCGGACCTGATATTAGCACGTTAATTTCTATTAATACCGAGGTCATTCAGTACTATCTCGAGCTCAACCCCTTCTTAAGAAACATTATCTAACAGAGACTTCTTCTTCACCTTCGATGAAAGAACTGTCAAACAACACCAACACATTATCAACAACAGAACAACATTCAATTTCAGGAGTTCAATTTAATACATTATTACACTTACTTTTCTTCACAGTTCTATACAAAAGTTCTATGGGTTCTTCATCATCTCTCTGAAGGCAATCCCCTTTCACCTAAATAACATTATCATTCCATATTTGACCTGCTAAATCCAGATCAAAGAAAAGTGGTCAAGACGAACTCATAAATAAATATGCCCCTCTACTTGTAGAATAATTCTTCACCCCATAAAGCTGCAACACATCTTCAGAAGATATTCTCCTCTCTACCTCATTCTTCTCCCATAATTTATTCAAAATCTTACATACATATATTACCTACCACATGTTCCCGCTCAATTAGGCAGGACATGCCCCAATGATATTCATTATCCCTTTCGCAAGATTGCTAAGGGGCAAAATCAGCCCATTCTCCAACTGAGATAGGGGTAACACAGAAAACCCTCTTCCAGGTTGCTCTGAACATTTCCATCATAATACTCCAAAGAGATCGATTCATCTATTACCCTGTCCAATTTTTCCTTATCTATATCAACCAACAAAAATAAATGTTCCTCCCCAGATCTTACAATATAACTTTGAAACTGCCTACCAGTATGTTCTAGAAAGTTATCCCATCTTCCCCTTATAAGAGCCTTGGATTTATAAAACTCTCTAAACATATCAGAGTTCGGAGGGTAAGATATCAATTGTCCAGGGAAATCTAAAAATTGAGCCACTCCTACTTCGTCCTCCTTATCAGATTCTATATTATCAGATTCAGCCGGACAACCAGGGGTCGAGGAATCCATCACTGGAGAAGTCCCCATCTTAACAACAAATCTAAAATGAGGTTTGAATCTATATAAATACTCCTCCCGCTCGACCTATACATAGGTCCAGGTATACTATTATTATCTTTTATACATACATCATACATATACATATATCATTCATATCTCTTTTATACACATATATCAAACAAATTTTTATAGGTTACTTTAGTAGTAATTATTTGAAATTTGAAAACCACAAAAATCTTTCAAAAAATACACATCAACAGTATCACAAAAACATTCTACTAACCTTCAACATCTAAAAAAGAGTCTGACGTAGCGTCAAATCTTTCCTTCACAACATTGCTATGCAACCACCTTCGTGACTCAGTCTCCGCAACCTTCTCTCGCCTTGCCTGTTGATCACTCTAGTCTAATCTCTTATAAGAATCTCTGCTATTTTTTTGTTTCCTCTCAGTCTGCTCTTCAATTTTTCAGAATTTGATAAACATTTCAATGAAGGAGATGAAATATTATCTTTAGTTTCTCTCTCAAACTGCTGGCAGTTATTGGGCCTTGTATGAGCCACCCTCGGTTTTGGAATCAAGGCGTCTCATCTATAATTAATGACAAACATTTTACACCATTTTGGTGAAAATACCTTCCCATCAATGTCCCTTGCCCTATATTTTATTTTAATCTCATCTCTCCTACACAAATCCCTCTCTGACCTTACCACACTCATGATGACTCAACAATTAAATGCAGTCAAACTTTCTCTGCACTAACACAAAAGACAAAAACTTGAAGCTACCTATTTTTTCCATTCTTGCTTCTACAACTTATAGAAATGCTGACATCATTTCCAAAGCTCTCACATTTCAAAATTTTAAATTCTTTATTCAAAGCACTCAAGAAACATTTGTAATAAAGAAGAACAAATTCAAAACTCCATTATACCTTAACAGTTATTTGACCTCATACAAATCACTCCTTTACATATAATTATACATGAAGCATCCCAGATGTCCGGGAGAGCCACATTTAATCAGTTCGCCTCCAGCTATCCTCATGTCTTTCAACTAAATCTTTTCTTCAACAATTAGACTCACAGCCTCTTTTTGAGCTGAAGGCTCCATAATCACTTCCCGGAATAGCTCCTCGTAGAAGCGGCATTCTAACTCGAGTTCCCTACCCATCCAATCCAAACCTTCAAACTGATACTCAGATACTAGCAAGTTAGCATCATAATCTAGCAAGCCAAAGATTCATCCTTGCACTTTAACTATCTTAATCGCCAATCGTCCCTCAACGGCATAATGAATTCTCTCAGATCGAGTCCACAAAATCTTCTGTCTTATTCCTATCCACACTCATTTCCCCTATTTATGCAGTTTTCTATATTACTTCAAATCCCCCACAATTTGTATTTATATTTTGTTTTTTTACAACAACAAACCCTAGTATCCTGAGTATAAATTATTTGAACTTATCTATCCACATCGACCTCAGTGAATTCGGCCTACTTCAGTTCGAACTCATTTTCTCCAAATCTAATATTTCAAAAAGATCTCCCTGAGCTCGAAATTCTAATCTTCTGTAATTATCTCCCCCAATAATTCTAAGTTCTTCAGTTCGAAATAAAAAATTACATCTTTTATTACACAAACATATTTTTATAGCTCAATTGCTATAATAAACTTTGTAGTTTAATCTTTTATATTGCATTTCATCCTCTATTCATACATCCTTAAATTATTTATAGCTCGATTACGATCACAATAGTTAATTCTATCTATCAGCACAGAGTTTGAATAAACATTTTTTTTAAGCTCGAATGTAAATTCCAAGTACTTTACAGATAACAAGTCTTTCAGGTACCCTGAAACAATAAATCCTTCAATTCATTTATCTTCAATAATGTTTCAGTCCAAGAATCTTCTGAAGCAAAGCAGGCATTAAAAAATGCTGAGCATCCTCTATCCTATGAGTTTGGTCAAAGTCTAGACATAGAGCCAAACTTCAAGTGGAAACTATAGAGGAAAGGAAGTCAGTACTTGAACCAACTTTTCAAATAAAAGTTCCTCTTAGAGCCAAGAAATTATTATGGTACAGAAGCAGATTTCCACCCTATGTTTCCCTTCTCCACTACCACCATTGCCTCCTCTATAACCACGACCATCAAAGAGTTGGTGGAGATAAAGAAGGCCCTCCCTTATAATCCAATCCTATGCAAGATACCGGCGATACTGCTTCGCAGTTACATTGTCCCCCACAACTGTCTCCTTAACCTTGTCCTCCGCAAGGATGAAGAGACACTTCCAACGTTGCTCGCCTGTTAAGATAACATAATAAAATCTCCACATACAATAAAAAATTCTTCAGCTTTAGCTGCTTCTTCTTCTGACATGCCCTGATACGTCAGTGGAACGGGAATGTGGGTGGGCATCTCCAATGATTGGTCACCAAAGTATCTCAATTGGAATTTCTGCATATCCATAAAAGCTCTCTCTTCATAAACCATTCTCCAAGACTTTACCATCATCAATCTAGACTTTTAAAGAATTTTTGAAACATACAGGGTACTTTTCCAGAATCCTCGGCACATGTACCATTTATATAACCCTCATATTTAATGCGTAGGTACATTTCCAAAACATTCATCAATCAATACAAAGCCACTCCCATAATCGCAAGCATTACATAGATCAATACTTTTAATATCACTCAAGGAAGATATATCCCCCCACATAAAACAAATACCCATTTTCCAAACCAGTCATATCAACATTAATACGTTATTTTTTTTTCAACTTCCAGCAACATAACTTTATAGATTCTTTTTCAACCAAAGCCACACATAACTTTAGTGGTGAGGGAGCAATTATAGGGACCTATCCTTCAATCTATCCCAATTCAAACTATTTCCAATGTGAACTGCCTCCATATTGGACTTGTACATTTTTATACGTGACAGGAACTGGCAATAGTATCTCCTAGCCCATGAACTGATAGAGAATGTGGATTGAGCACAAATTAAAAACTATGAACAAGTCATAGAAACTTGTCTCTCATGAACTCAACAGTTACTCAGTCAACCACCACTTATCACATTGTTCGGAGAATATGCTTCAGTATGATAACGAACAGCGTGCAAGGCCTATATAAGAAAAAAAGTTTAAGGAGAGACAAGGACCAAAAATATATATGAGAAATCACCAAGAAAACCATATTTTTTAGATTCTCAAACACCAAATTTATTATTTACAAGATCAAGTATTTCTAGTTCGAGAGATTACTTGTAATAAGATATCAGACTCAAGCAATAAAAGTTATTATTAATAAAACCCTTAATCCGAGGTCGTAGTTTGTTACCTATTCAGAGGCTTTCTACGCTAAATCACCTGCGTCATTTCTTACTTTATATTAGCTTTTCTCACAGGAACATTGGTGTAAGAGATAATTCTGAGCTATCTCGAGCTTACGGAATTAGGCCATTACAATATTATTTACTCATCCAAAGTATTTTCAGAGTTCATTTAAGTTTAATTTGGGATTATGATATTCGGTAAATATCAATAACTGTTTGTAAATGTTTCTTAATCAATATTAAAATAGGTAACATAACAATATCAATCGCGGATCATCCTGCAATAAATTGGTAAGATAATAATAAATTTAACTTAACAATATCAGAACTTGTTTGTATTTTTATTTAATTGGAATAGTAATATGTTACTGTATTGAGTTTGATTATAAAACTCAAAAACTCTTATATATATAATTCAAATTTCATTATGATGTCAAATATCTATTACTTTTTCTATATTACGAACAATTATGCACACAGTAGCGCGTGCAAGCGCACTATTTTTTAGGTTAAAGTTGGGGTCGAGTGTAATTATTTAATATTTTACTTAATTTTGAATGTAAAGATATGTTGCTGGTTTTGCGTTTAAAAATTATCGATTTTGTAATGATTTTCTCCATTCTTGTGATATATTATATTAGAAACAAAAATAGATCTATTTGGCAATGGCAGAATAGACCTGTTTATCTCCTAATGGTTGATACATTTTGGTTTTCTAAAATTATTTTGGGGGAATGGTATTTGCTATTTTTGACAAAGCTTACTCATTTGTTGATGCAGAACAAAAAAGAATCTATAACCTTTCTTTTCAAAAACCTGAAGATAGACCTTTCTTAAGTTTGGTGTTCCAGTTTGTATAAGAAAAAATTAATGGGAAAAAGTTTTGATGGATTTTACAAGTATTTGTCTTTGTGAAATTTGCTCAAGGATTGTATTTTGATTTTATGTATGTATTTACTAATATTCTAATGCAGTTCACACTGAATTGGTTTAAAAACTGTTGTGCATATAATATTGTAATCAATTAGATAGTGTTATTTGCATATATAGAAGGAACTTAATTGTTATTTTCTTAATGAGTACCGTTATCATCATCTTTTTCTTACTAAGTGAAAGGCTAAAAAAGAGCTAATTGGTAGAAATCACTACCTCAAAAATAGGTCTTTCTTATATATTTATTGGGCATTTGATAATATATATTTCAGCCTTTTGTCTACATCAATGGAATTCAAGGCTGTAGGTTAGCTGCATAAATCATTAAACACAACCATATCATTATTATTAAATTTTATACACTGAAGAAATAAAATATTTTAAATTGAAAGACATATCAAGTTTAAATGTTTGTAGCCTCAATTGTACTTAATCTATCAGAGTTAACAAAATTATCACTGATAATAATAATTGACATTGGCAAAAATTGTAGCATAACACACCTAACCATTGGAAGGACAACTTTCCGAAATCGACTATTATAATCAAATCAAATTCAATAGACCTACAACAGAGGTTCTAAAGGACTTAAACCCTAATGAAATCGACTATTATAATCCCCATCAACTTTAATACCTCTACAACAATAATATGCAAACTCGTAAACCCTAACCCTTAATGGTTAATCAAATCAAAGTATAAATAATGTATTACAGTCCTAAATCAATTAGATAGTAGTGATTAGAAACCAAACCTGCAACAACAGTACACAAACCTGTAATAACAATGCCCAAGCCCTATGACTGTAAACCCTCTACTCACCCCTACTTCAGTCGATCTACAACATCAATTAAGCAACTCTTAAACCCTAAACAAATCAAATAAAAAACTGTAAAAGAATGATAATCATAACCATTAGAGAGAGATACATATTAAAGATTACCTCGTAGATTTGGAAGAAAGTTTGATTTGTAAAGATATATGGGGAAGAAATCTTGATTTGTAGAAGGAGGAGATAAAAACCAAAATTTGCCATTTAATTAGGCAATTAAGGGTTGAACGACCCAGATCATTTCTATGTATCAAAAGTAACATCAAATGCATTAGGGCCATCCAATGTCCACATCATTATTCGTATTGGTGAAATCAACGGTTAAGACCCAACCTAAAAATTAGGTCTTATTTTTCTTATTATAGACTAGTACTACCCATTACTATGCAAGAGGAAGTGCGTCGACACACCATTAGCGCTAACTATATAAATTTGTGACACCCCGTTATCATTAGAGGATAATGGCCAAAATTAGTTGGAATCTTTGTTCATAAAATGTTTTACGGTAAATTGGCAATATTCTCAAAACCCTTGTTCTTATTGTGTATGGAAAGTGGAAACATAATATGTTCACATCAACATATAAAATGAAGCAAAAAATGTATTTCATCAAAGAAATAGTTATTAAATTTGATAAGAAATGAACATTTTGCTAAAAAATAAAGCTAATAATAAAAGCCAACAATTGATTTAAGAGTCCTAATTAGCTAACCCATGGGGAACTTAGATATCTACCCCGTGAATAGAATTTCGCCACCTCACATCAACTTAAATGGTTACCGTCTTAGGATTTTTTTGGAAAAAATTTAGTAAAATATATCCAAAAACAAGTGTACAAGATGAGGAAAAGTCATCCATGCCACACACTAGTACATGACACTAGGACATATGCATATAAGGTTCTCTACGAAAATTAAGAAATACATAAGTAAATAAGCCATGAACTTGCATGCATCATTGCTAGTTCGTTCAAACGAGTCTAGTGGCGTTCAAACGACAGGAGCGTATCTTGTTCGAACGACCTACAATGTTGTTCGAACAAAAATTTGAAAAACCTTCGAAATGTCGTCTAACTCGACAAGTTGAAAAAAGCCAGTGTTGAGGTTAACGTGCAATTCATTAGAACGACTTCCAAGTCTGTTCCAACGACCTGCTGAAACTTGCCTTCGAATTGTCGTCTGAATCGACATGTTGAAATTTTTGCCAATTCGTTTGAACGACCATCTATGTCGTTCGAACGACTTTCCTAATTCTATAGTACTCCGTACAATGATCTTCGATTTTCTCTAGATATTTTGGTTTGTTGTTTGTCCATTCTTCCATTGGTTGGTTTGGGTCTGAGCCTCTCTGTACAAGATTATCTGCCGAAAAGTTACATTCCCTTCACACATGGCTAAACAGGATATTTAGAATAAGGGGAGTAATAAGGTTCCAAGTAGTTCTGAGTGCCCATGAGATTCTGTCTTTGGTGAAGGCTTTAATAACCGCAACAGAGTCTAAAGCAACCCACAAATTCTTCCACCCTTTTGTGATAGCTCTGTGAATTCCTTGAATAATTGTCGTGATCTCAGTGATAAAGTTCAAAGCGTGATCATTGGATTCAGTATATGTACCCAAAACTTCACCAGTGTTGTTTCTGTAGATAATACCTATACCAGCTTCTTCTGGATTGTCGAGAGCTGAACCATCACAATTTTTTTTATTTCGTTTGGTATTAGAGGCCCCCCATCTGCAGTTCTCTTTGGTGCTGCCTTATCTTGGTTTGCAGTGAACATTTAGCACCTTTATAATCTTTAGGTCCTTAACGGTGTTGGGCATGAGATTTTTAGAGAGGTGAGCCACATCTGCTATGTCTGTAAGGATATTCAGCGTTATTTTCTGATGATTACGTTCTTAGGAGGTTATAACCCCTTTTCTCATATTAAATAAGAACCCATATTGGTCGTTCCCCATTTTAATCGGAGCGGCAACAAATTTTCAAAACCATGTCGAAGCGATTATTCTCCATTTCTTTGGGTAAAGAAAAAAATTATAAGAAAACTTGAGAAACCTAGAGAATAGGTCTCCAGATTGTAGCTGCCTTATTGGACCAATCAGAATGAACGGGTTAGCTAGCTAGCTCCCCCGTGGGCTAGCTATTCATTTTCCTTGATTTAAAGTAAGTAGAGACATCATGAAAAGTAGCTTTAATACTACACGCTTATCCTGCAATCTCTCCCGTATCACCCGTCTCATAATATTCACCTTACATATGTTACACATTCTATATTGTTTTAGTCATTTGGAGTTTATTGTGGTTACACCGTAGTCTTGAAGCAGTGCTCTACATATTTTCTCATGTTGCATCTTTAGTTTACTGCACCAATATAGTTTTTCATGGTGTTTGTTTTTCTTTTGTCATGGTTTTGGAAAGTAAACAAAAATATATGGAGTGTATACATTTATTAATCGTAAGATAACAATGCCTTTAGGGAAATACTATCCTCACCACTATTTGCTGAGGGAGAGCTCAACTACCTAAAATTAAGGGACGTGTGAAATAATAAAACTGGGAACCGGAACTCCCTTTTTCACTTTCTCTCTCTACACTTCAAAAAAAAATTTCTCTATGTCCTCTCATCCCTCTCTTAAACCTCAAAAAACCCATTCTCTTTCTATTTCACTTTGTTCACATTTTTAATGATAATGTGACCGAAAGTATCCCGTCTCCATTTATTTTTCAATATCCAATTCTCCATTAAAATTGTTGGAGTAAATTGATTCCTCCAATTGTTGTTGAACAGTAAATTAAAATTTTCCAATAGGTGTTTTTTGAAATGAATTGATATTGTGTGATTAACTTGATTAAGAGCCATTACTGCACTTCGATTTTATTATTTTTTAAACTTGAGATGCTTCGATTATTATTTTTCAACGAAACTATTGTGCTTAAAGGGATATAGGATGTAAGGATAAAGATAAGGTCATTTTCTTTTGTGATTTGGTAATAGAGGCAGGGATTTCTTCTTCATGAATTGTTTTAGTTTTGAATATTAATAAAATGGTAAGAAGAGAAAGAGAGAGAGATAGAGGAAATAAACTTCAAATTGTAACCGTTAAAACTAGTTACCCAGTTTTTACTTTACAGTTGTTAAAGTTTAATAGGTGGCTCACCCCTGACTGTATAATTAGGGGCTGACAGAAGTAGAACTCATACCTTTAGAGAACAAATCTATTTCATGCCGAGTTGCCTAACTTCCAATGTTGTATGTTCTAAAGTTTTCAAAATTTCCAATACTGATATCATTCGTGCACAAAAGTAAAAACATTTAGACAAAAAGGAAATAAATTATTTTTTCAAGGAACATTATACTCCACCTTTTAGCATACCTAGTTACTTATTTTTACCTTTCACATACCAGAATCATTAATCTTCATAGCTTATCTATAAAAATCATTTACATCAAACATACACTGTACTCCAACTTTTAAGTGCTTCGACGTTCCATTTCCCAGCTAGGCTATTAAAAAGTGTACATGTAAAACACTTCATTTAGATCCTGATGTGCATAGTTATTGTCACTCCCCAAAATCCAGTAATCGGTAACTTGACAAATTACTAGACTCTAAGTAGTGCAGGTCGGGGAATCCAAAGATTCTACCCCATAAATAGCCAAGCCGTAGACAAATTCTGGCTCGGCTATTCACATATTGCAATAATCATCAGAGTAAAGAAATAGCGATACAACAATATAACAATACAACGCGGAAGCAAAAGACATAAATATACATATCATGTTAAAACGTGATACAATATCTCGAATACAAGCTCAACTACATATGCCGAGAACACCTACAGAATCTGGAACTAAAGGAAATCTGCAGCGGCAAAATCTGTCTCTGGACCGGCTACACACGCGACAGTCCAAGCTAGTCAACCTCTGAAAATGTTTAAATGCGAGAGTGAGCAAACAACGAGCTCACTAATCCAACAGAACTAAATAACTTACTAATAATAGGTACTTAAAATAGAGTAGAGATGAGTGTGATAAGAAACAAGTGACAAAGCAATTCTAACAATATCATCAGTAACCATCAATGAAATAAGAAATCAATATGGAAGGGAGGATTGAGTTGATAAGAGAATGGAGAATAGAGTTAACGTGGAGAGAGAGTGGAGTGGATTCAGAAAGGGAATAGAGTTAAGAATATATGAGGAGGGAGATGATGATTGGATATGTAATGCTATGGCATGAAGTGATGACTAGGATAATCCCATACTTATCATAGATGCAACGCTATGATATGGCGTGATGAACAGGGATATTCCAATAAATATCCCCTAATGCAAATGCTGATACTAACGTTTAATGCTATCTTAAAGAGATTCGGTAAAGGAATACACTGGTACGATTTGTTTAAGCTCGAATAAGCTAGGATGGTCGTACTTGATCATAGTGGAAGGGTGGATCAAACCCACGGAACATCATGTCCAAAACATTTCAAGGAATTTTAACATCAACAAGGCTAAGTTTGGGATCACCAGGACTCTGTCTCATACCAATCCACACTCCGGGGTGGTTTTGCTAGGTATGATAGTGCCGTTCCCAATCTCACCTGCCTCTTTTAACCCGATCTCACGGACTCCTTGGATCCTGTCGGAGGTCAACCGAAATAGAGTATTTGTGTATCCAATCTCAATAAGTTTGAAAAATGCATTAAGTTATAATGTGTAACCGGTGCCCAAGCACAACACAGTTTCCGCTAACCTGGCAACCCAAACAGGATCGATAGGGACTCGGTTGCACCGAGTCTGCATAGCCGAAACAATAATCCAATTGATGCCTGTATCCAAACCAACAATCTCTTATGGCTGGAAGGGGCATTCCTGTGTAAACCACGGAACACGAACCCCAACCACCACTAACTAACCCCAGGTTTTATACAAACCAAAATCCAACTCCGGAATCATTACCATCCCACCAACGGTTAATAACTACAACCCAACCACAGGTTAACAACTAAACAGATAATCTCTAAGTTAAACTAAAGTAAATCACAACCTATCACTAAGTTCAATACTACTCTCTAAAACAATATACTGGAACTATTAAAGAAACATAGTAAAGTTGGAATATGAACTCGCCTGATAACAAACCCGAGTCCTGCGGAAATCCAACTCAGAAATCTAATCAAAATCCGCAGAAACGACAGTGGAACGCCTGATAATCTAATGCCAACAATAGAGAACAACAAATAACCAATCAATTAAAGGATACGACAATAAAACTAAAACCATAGAAATTCAACCTACGCCAAATCAAGCGAAATTGACGGAAGGGAATCAGAAATTACTTACCCAAGATAGGAGAGATGATCGCGGCGAAGCTCGGCAAGGATCCGCGAGCGATGGGGAAGATTGGGTGAAGAGTATTGAGGTGAGGGGATTAGGTTAGGGAGAGGGGAGGATGATGATGAAGATAAGGAGGTGAAGAATGGGGGTGATGGGGATGATTGGGGGGGGGGGAAGAATCCTCTCTCAAGAACTCTTTATCTCTCTCTCAAATCGTCCTAAGCAGCGCCTCGCAGAAAAACCAATCAAAAGAAATGAGGAAGAAAGACTTAAGTAGTCAGAATATACGAAAGCCGTTCGAACGAGTTCGAAGGTTGTTCGAACGACTAAGAGGTCTTGGGCCAAATTCCTGGAGGTTAGTCAACTCGTTCGAACGACAATAAATCACGTTCAAACGATAATTCTGTCCAATGGCCAAAACGTCTGGAAGATGCAGAAAATGATCAGAAAACACAAAGATTCGTTCGAACGACTAGGAAACTCGTTCGAACGACAATCTGGGAAATCTACTTTGAGGTCCTCTTGAACCACACATACAACACCAAGACCCTCTGAAGGCTGAAACCACTCGAGCAACCACCACAAAGGGATCTCAAGGTCTAACACCACCTCAACCGTTTAACGGCCACCAAAACTCTTAAAACTCAAAAAAGGACGGCTAGAAACTTAGCTGAAAGGAATAAAATGGATGGAAGGAGTCCGATGACGGTCTGATAGGCATCGAGAAATTAGGGGTAGCTAATCCCTGTTTTTCCACCCCAGAACAAAAATTGAAAATGCCAGAAATGTCCAGAATCGAAAATACTATAACCCACGTGAAGGAAAGAATGGAAAACCCCTTTCGGATATAGAAACCGCTCTCCGAACACACCCCACACAATCAAACTAAAACGCCCAAACGCCAATTACCAAAACTATCAAACCACCAAAAATCCACCAAAAAGAAATCCATATCAAACCTAGCACCATGAACAATATAGATGCATTAAGATATGAGAATATGCAGGTGCATGATGCAGAGGAATATGCGGAAGTTAAAGAATAGGAATATGCAGATTTGGAATATGCGGAGTGTTGCGACGGAGAGTATACTAATAGCTAAATTAGAAAAAAAAAAAATTGGGGTCATTACAGTTATTTCCTGTAAAAGCGGGAACTATAGACACTTGATTATGCAAAATTAAATAAGAATAAATTAAAAGAACTTCGCCCGAAAGAGAAAAATGCAAAAAAGAGATTGCAAGTACTAATTCAAGTTGAATCTTAAATCAGTAATCAAGCAAATGTAAAATCTTAGAGAAAAACATAATCACAACTATACATGGATTGTCTTCGAAACATCCTCTGTCCTGATCCTCAACTGATGATAACCCGATCTGAGTTCAATCTTCAAAAGAACTACGATCCTCGAAGCTGGTCAAACAAGTACTCGATCCTCGACAACGGATATCTGTTCTTGATCGTGACTTTGTTCAACTCGCGGTAGTCAATACACAAACGCATCGAACCATCTTTCATCTTTGCAAATAAGACTGGAGCTTCCCACGGCGAAGTACTCGGTCTAATAAAACCCTGATTCATCAACTCAGAAATCTGATCCTTCAGCTCTTTCAGCTCAATAGGTGCCATACGGTACGGTGCCTTTGAAATCGGCGCTATACCAGGAACAATATCTATGCCAAAGTCAATCGCTCTCATCGGTGGTAAACCGGAAATCTGCTGAAAAATGTTGGAATAATCGCAAACTACTGGAATAAGGCTAACGTCCACGCTCGAGGACTCTAACTCTAAGAAAGCTAATAAGCCGTCCCCTGTCTGCATAAGTTTTGAACTAGAGAACACGAATCGTCTCTCACCGGGAATACGAGAGGTGGTCGTCTTCTCAAAGCTGTCTAAAGTGACTCGGTGCGCCGACAACCAATCCATGCCTAGGATGATGTGAAACTCATGCATCGGCAAAACTAATAGGTCTGCTGATAGGACACGACCACAAACAACTATCGGGAAATCTCTACATATACGTGAGATAGACACCGAGGAATCTAAAGGAGTACCCACAGAAATCTCATCAATAAATAAAGAAGACTCAAAGACAATAATGCAGAGGAATGCAAGATACAATGAATGAATGCGATGCACCAGAATCGAAAAGGATATGAGCAGGCGAATAAGAGATATGGATCGTACCTTTTACCACAGGTCGTGCGGTGTGAGAGTCTCGCCTTCCTACTATAAGCACTCTGCCCTGACCACGGCCCTAGGCCTGCTGCTGTGTTGGATACTGCGGCCACTACACCCTGAGGACCCAGAACCATCTGTCTACCCTGTGGACCCTGAAACTGCCTCTGAGGAAACTTCTTGACTTGAGGAACCCGTTGTGGTCTTGGCTGGTAACCAACTAGACCTTGGAAATTTCGTAGCGACTGCTGACCTCTGTCATGTTTGGGACAGAACCTACTAACATGCCCATTCCCCCCGCAGTTCCAACAAGTGTGAGAAGGAAGTTGTGCTCTCTACAAGTACTGTCTGCCCGTAGATCTAGCTGATGTACTCTCGAATCTTTGTCTCTTCGGGCCTAAATTATTGTACTGAGTCTAAACTGCCTTGCCCTTATCGGGTCTTGAATCCTGTCTCGCTGGGTTCCTCGTGTCTCTGGACCTGCGATCCTCTGCTTCATTTTGTTCCAAAGCTAACGCTTTAGACAAAACCTCCCCGTAAGTACTGGCACCGGAGGAGATCAAGAACCTCCAAAAGAATGGACGAAGGCCTTTTAAAAATTTCATCTTTTTTTGTTCCTCGTCCTAAACAACAAACGGAACGAGCGAGCTCATTGAACCTCTGATCATAGCGAGCCACACTCATATCACCCTGCTCAATTGCGTAGAACTCAGAAATACATGCATCTCTGTAGCTCCGTAGAAAATACTGATCGAAGAAACGATCCCGGAATGATGGCCAAAGAATAGGAGACCCCAAAACCGCCCTCTTGGCCATATCCCACCAATAATCTGCCTCGCCCTGAAGCAAGTAGGCTGCAAGTATCACCCGCTGATCGTCGGGACACTTCATCGTGTCCGAGGTCTTCTCTACAGATCTGAACCATGCCTCGGCCTCTGAAGGAATCAATGTGCCGAAAAAAGTAGGGTGCTTGTATCTCTGAAGTTGCTCTAAGTAACTATGCTCCCTGGGTACTGGGCTCCTAGCCTGCTGAAAGGAAGTGACAAAACTGTCCATAAACTGCTTCATCTCCGCTGAAACACCTGAAGCTGCCGGAACGGTAAGACACCTGGATGCCCTGGAAGCACTGAAGGAGGTGGGGTATCCTGGTGAATCTGAACCCCTGGTACTACTCCCACACCAATCCCAGCCTCAAAAACTATATGCTCTGTCTGTAGGATTGAAACAGACCCTGAACTCTCCTGACCAGTTGCTCATCAGCCCCAGCGTCACTGCGCAATCCCTGGCGAACACCCTCTCAGATACCCCCACGGGTTCTAGCACGACCTCTGCCTCTGCCACCTCTAGCCATAGAAATAGAAATAAAAATAGAAATCTGTCATGAATAGGGAAACACAATTCAGGAACGGATAGGAATGGATTAGGAATAGGAAAGGAATACGATAAATATAAAATCCAAAAAGAATCGATTCTAACTTTGTCTAAAGAATAACTCGTCATGTGATTTGCCATAGCGGAGAAAAGGATTAACCTTACGCTCTGATACCAAGTCTGTCACGTCCTAAAATCTAATAATCGGTAACTTAACCAATTACTAGACTATAAGTAGTACAGGTCGGGGAATCCAAAGATTCTGCCCCACAAATAGCCAAGCCGTAGACAAATTTTGGCTCGGCTATTCACATATAGCAATAATCATTAGATTAAAAAATAACAATACAACAATATAACAATACAACGCGGAAGCAAAAGACATATATATATACATATCATGTCAAAATGTGATACAATATCTCGAATACAAGCTCAGCAACATATGTTGAGAACACCAACAGAATCTGGAACTAAAGGAAATCTGTAGCGGCAAAATCTGTATCTGGACTGGCTACACACGCGGCAGTCCAAGCTAGTCAATCTCTGAAAATATTTAAATGCGAGAGTGAGCAAGCAACGAGCTCACTAATCCAACAGAACTAAATAACTTACTAATAATAGGTACTTAAAATAGAGTAGAGACGAGTGTGATAAGAAACAAGTGACAAAGCAATTATAACAATATCATCAGTAACCATCAATGAAAAAAGAAATCAATATGGAAGGGAGGATTGAGTTGATAAGAGAATGGAGAATAGAGTTAATGCAGAGAGAGAGTGGAGTGGATTTGGAAAAAGAATAGAGTTAAGAATATGAGAGGAGGGAGATGATGATTGGATATGCAATGCTATAGCGTGAAGTGATGACTAGGATAATCCCATACTTATTCTAGATGCAATGCTATGATACGGCGTGATGAACAGGGATATTCCCATAAATATCCCCTAATGCAAATGCTGATACTAACGTCTAATGCTATCTTAAGGAGATTTGGAAAAGGGATACACTGGTATAATTTGTTTAAGCTCGACCAAGATAGGATGGTCGTACTTGATCATAGTGGAAGGGTGGATCAAACCCGCGGAGCATCATGTCCAAAACATTTCAAGGAATTTCAACCTAAATGAGGCTAAGTTTGGCATCACCAGGACTCTGTCGCATACCAATCCACATTCCAGGGTGGTTTTGCTAGGTATGATAGTGCCATTCCCAATCTCACCTGCCTCTTTTAACCTTGATCTCACGGACTCCTTGGATCCTGTCGCAGGTCAACTGAAATAGAGTGTTTGTGTATCCAATCTCAATAAGTTTGAAAAATACGTTAAGTTATAATGTGTAACCGGTGCCAAAGCACAACACAGTTACCGCTAACCTGGCAACCCAAACAGGATCGATTGGGACTCGGTTGCACCGACTCTGCATAGCCCAAACAGCAACCCAACCGTCACCTACATCCAAACCAACAATCTCTTATGGCTGGAAGGGGCATTCCTGGGTAAACCACGGAACGCGAACCCCAACCACCACTAACTAACCTCAGGTTCTATACAAACCAAAATCCAACTCCGGAATCATTACCATCCAACCACAGGTTAACAACTAAACAGGATAATCTCTAAGTTAAACTATAGTAAATCACAGCCCATCTCTAAGTTCAATACTACTCTCTAAAACAATATACTGGAACTAGTAAAGAAACTTAGTAAAGTTGGAATATGAACTCGCCTGATAACAAACCCGAGTCCTGCAGAAATCCAACTCAGAAATCTAATCAAAATCTACAGAAACGACAGCGGAACTCCTGATAATCTAATGCCAACAATAGAGAACAACAAATAACCAATCAATTAAAGGATACGACAATAAAACCCAAACCCTAGAAATTCAACCTACGTTAAATCAAACGAAATTGACGGAAGGGAATAAGAAATTACTTACCCAAGATAGGAGAGATGATCGCGGCGAAGCTCGGCAAGGATCCGCGAGCGATGGGGAAGATTGGGTGAAGAGTATTGAGGTGAGGGGATTAGGTTAGGGAGAGGGGAGGATGATGATGAAGATGAGGAGGAGGTGATGAATGGGGGTGATGGGGATGATTGGGGGAGAAGAATCTTCTCTCAAGAACTCTCTCTCTCTCTCTCAAATTATCCTAAGCAGCGCCTCACAGAAAAACCAACCAAAAGAAATGAGGAAGAAAGACTTAAGTAGTCAAAATATACGAAAGTCGTTTGAACGAGTTTGAAAGTTGTTCGAACGACTTAGAGGTCTTGGGCCAAATTCCAGGAGGTTAGTCAACTAGTTCGAGCGACAATAAATCTCGTTCGAACGACAATTCTGTCCAATGGCCGAAACGTCCAAAAATGCAGAAAATGATCAGAAAAAACAAAGATTCGTTCGAACTACTAGGAAACTCGTTCGAACGACAATCTGGGAAATCTACTCAGAGGTCCTCCTGATCCACACACACAACACCAAGACCCTCTGAAGACTGGAACCACCTGAGCAACCACCACAAAGGGTTCTCAAGGTCTAACACCACCTCTACCGCTTAACGGCCACCAAAAATCCTAAAACTCAAAAGAGGATGGCTAGAAACATAGCCGAAAGGAATAAAATGGATGGAAGGAGTTCGACGACGGTCTGGTAGGCATTGAGAAATCAGGGGTAGCTAATCCCTGTTTCTCCACCCCATATCAAAAATCGGAAATGCCAGAAATGTCCAGAATTGAAAACACTATAACCCACGCGAAGGAGAGAAGCGGAAAACCCCTTTCGAATATAAAAACTGCTCTCCGAACACACACCACACAATCAAACTAAACTGCCCAAACGCCAACTACCAAAACCATCAATCCACCAAAACTCTACCAAAGTGGAATCCATACCAAACCTAGCACCAAGAACAATATAGATGCATTAAGGATAGGAAAATATGCAGGTGCATGATGCAGAGGAATATGCGGAAGTTAAAGAATAGGAATATGCAGATTTGGAATATGCGGAGTGTTGCAATGGAAAGTATACTAATAGCTAAATTGGAAAATAAAAAAAACGGGGTCCTTATAGTTATTTCCTGTAAAAGCGGGAACTATAGACACTTGATTATGCTAAAGTAAATAAGAATAAATTAAAATAACTTTGCCCGAAAGAGAAAAATGCAAAAAAAAGATTGTAAGTACTAATTCAAGTTGAATCTTAAATCAGTAATCATGCATATGTAAAATCTTAGAGAAAAACATAAATCACAACTACACATGGACTGGTATTTTGAGAATGCGGGATAAATCATCAGCCAAAAGGCGACCAAGTTCCAAATAATTATTAGAGTTAAACGAAGTACTCTGCACCAATGGAAAGCTTTCTCTTTTTGCATATTGTATACTACTTGTTTATCAAGGAACATTCACAATAATAAATAAAACACATATGCATTCGAAAAGCGCTATGAAAAGCTATGATAGCTTTTTTCGTCCGCTGTATAATGCAATGCTATCCTTTTTCAATAGCATTTTTGCGCATGCTATAAAAGCATAGAATTCTTAGAATATTATTGTAAACTTTTTAATAGTTATTGTCTGCTTATAATAGCAGTTAAAAAATGCTATGAAAATGTTACAATAGTATTTTTCGTATGATGTAATATGCAATGTCGTCCTTTTGGTAATAGTTGTTTTCTACATGCTATGAATGCATAACATTCGCGGAATGTTATTAAAAGCATTTTTAACAGTGTATACTGGTTGTTATTGTTAACTTAACATAGAATTTAATTAAAGTTATTGCAAATCAACAATTGATAGCATTTACTTTGTGTTCACAACAAGAAAATAGGGCAGTTGCCACGGAGGTCTTTTAGTTTTTTCCATAACTTTATCAATCTTAAATTACCACAGTTAACACCGTGGCTAATAGATCAAAATAGTGGCTAAAGCTTTTTTTAAAAAAACAAAAATAAAACAACTGATTAGTTTGGAGAAAACGGTGGCATAAGTTCAGAAATTATTTTAGTTCCCGCCTTTTTTCCTGCACTCAATTTGAGCATTGAACCAATTGTAAGAGAAATCACTTTATTCTCTCATCTCTCTGCTCGGTTCATCAAAGAAGAATTCACAGGTACCTCTCTCTCTCTCTTCTCCTTCTCTCTTTATCTCATTTCTCTCAATTACAAATAAATCTTAATAAATTTATCTGTTTCTCTCTCTGTGATCTCTCTCTAATGGAGAATTTGAGAGTTTGATTCGCAGTGCATTAGGATTTCAGTTGAATTTGAAGGTGTCATTGGCAGAGCTTTTAAGTTTTAGTCAACAATACGTCCCTGAATATCGTCTTTGGTGATCTCTTTTCCCTAAATCTCTTATTTTTGATTTATTGTTCTTATCTAGGGTTTACCATCTTCTTAGTTTTTCCCTAATTTGATATCTATTTTAGGGTTTTTTGAATTTTTAGTGGTTTTGATTGATATTTTGTTTTGTATATGGGTCCCTAATTTGATATCCGTTTTGGGGATTTAATTGATTGATTCGTTGTTGTTTTTGTATCCGGGGTTCCCAATTTGATATCTATTTTAAGGGTTTTGATTGATTGATTGGTAGTTTAAGTTGTTAATCAATCTAAAACCCTTGATTATGGCTGTATTAGTTTGGGGTTTATCAGATTTTCATAATTAATCATTCTTATTCATTCTCTTTGATGGGGTTTTTTTGTTGCTTAATTGGGTTCATATATTTCTCTAGAAGACCCTCTTTAAAAACACCATAGATTAACTATGCTTCCTCTTGTTCTTTACAAACAAAATGATATAATGAGATTACATGTAATCTTTTTATTATAGAAGAAATTTACCCAAAATCCCTAATTTTCTAAGAACATATACCTCAAGCCAGAGTCCCTCAATTTTATAAATTGGTACTTTCAAAGATGGGTGAGTATTTAGAGTTAAATGGGGAGATTTAGGAGATTATAAATGCAATTTTTTGAATTTTAATTTTGGGGAAATTTGAGTACTTATGAGTTTGAAAGCTTGGCAAGCAAGATAATCGTAGGGGAAATGGCTAAGGGGAAACGGAGGTATCGATTCGCCAATCTACTTCTGACTCAGATGGTGTATGGAACTTAGGAAAAGATAGTGACATGGATTCAAGAGATTCGTCTAATAATACCCATGGTGTTTGTTGTTGTTGTTGTTGTTATAGACTTGTAGCTGTACAAATCTGTGAATAATTCATGTATAGGGTTCTTCAGATGTGATTTTAGAAGTAATGGTCGAACTACTGTAGATTACGTGGCTTTGATTGTATTAGAGAGTTGGCAGTTTGGGTGAAATTGTTGGGTTGTGTATAATTTGGGTGCCAGGAATAATTGGTGGTATTAAAATCAGTTGGGTTGTGTTTGATTTGAAGATATAATATTAAGATTAGCATAGTAGGATTTTTTTTCCAATTGACAATTCTTTGTGTTTTCAAAACTTGGGTTTCCATGGGATTCCTTTTTCGTGTTTCTTCGGTTTGATGTCTTGATACTGTTTTGCACTTATCTTGATTTGAAATATTCATTTGAAGTGGAGAGACAAAAGTGCAGAGAGTATAGAGAGCTTATAGAGAATGTTGGTTGGGTATTCCACATTGTTGTTGCCTAGGGATATATATATCAAGGAGTGAGGTGCCAGAGCAATTTAAGACTTGTAACTACCCATTTCCATACATCAATGAGTACCCAGAGATTAGATATTCCATGTAATTTTCCTTGGAAAGAATCCCCTTGACAACCCAGTCTATAAAACTCGTCGTCAATCTCTCTATAGATAAGCCAATAGAAGCAAAGGGTAGCTGCTCAGTTTGGCCAAATAATCGTCTTTTTTCCATCAATTAGTGTTGCACAATCTATGTTGTGGGATATGGAAGGAGACAGATTGAGTATTGGGAGGAAAATAAAAAGAACTTGAAGAGATTTGATGATCTGAGTTAATTCGATGAGTCCTTGACTAACAGACCCAAGAAAAGAAGGAGTAACATTAGTAGTACTGATAGCACACCATGTTAGGATTTGTTAATGAGGGAAAAGTTGAGCGCTAATGACTTGACCAGCAGATTCCCCCAAAATATACCCATCAGCGCCATCCTTCTCTATAAGGTCCATGCCGCTGAGCTGTAAACCTTCCCAATCGGGGATATAGTAAGAATTGATAGAGGGGGGAAGGTAAGGCAGCAGAATATTTGTTGACCAATTCTAACCAAAATAGGCTTGAGATAACTGCTAGGCCTAGCGTTTTTCCAAAGAAAAATTAACAATACTAACAATGAAGGGATGAATCAGGCTCCTATTAATGGTATCAGAATAAATCAGGATCCTATGGATCTAAAAGGAATGAATCAGGATCCTATTGATGTTAATGGTGTTTTTAAAAGTAAAGCAATGTTCGAGCATTCTTTGAAGCGTTCGAAATCTATTGTAGATAGTGTTAGTTGCACTAATCCTTATTTGGGTTTAAGAAATGCGAGAATGGATTTTAAAAACCCATATCTGCTATGCTCATACTATGAACTGATAGTATTGGCTATAATGCAGCTATTATTAAAGTATGCTTACAGTCAGGAGTTCAAGTATGCTAAGTTTACAATAGGGTATGTCATGAAAGTACCGTCAGGTTCAGGTAAGGTCTCCTATACTATTGGTTCAGCTATTATTTTAAATGACTCTAGCGGGAAAGCTCATCCTAACATTACTATTTATGAGCAAATTCAAAATTTCTTGAAAGTTAAGGCAGAGAATTATGAAGGCTTATTTCTCTCAGGTGTATACATTAGAGTGTACTCTATAGATATGGTTGTAAAAGAGTTGGATCTTACCTCAGATGTAATCGATTCCCAAATTTGGGATCTATTAAAAACAGGTGTAGCAGGTGGAATACCTCAAGAGGTTCAAACTATAGCTGGGGGAAAGAGGCGTAGTTACACAAATTATATAACAGCTATAAAGCTTTTGATAAAAGAGATAAAGTCTTTCATTGTAGACGATATAAAGACTATTCTTATCAATTCTATTCACAAGCCTTACGCAGCTGGTTTCGTAGTGGTAGAACAGGGGATTGATATTGATTCCTTAAAAGATTCTAAATTTAAGACCTTTTTTAGCAAGAACTGCTACCATTTTATGCCAGCCTTTGAAGATAGAAGTAATAGAACTATGTTTGGCTTTCTAGAGAGTTTAGAAAACGTAGACAATATTATAGGTATTAGAATAGTATACTTCCATAATTTCTCATGATTCGATGGTATTCTAATATTGAAGTACTCTACTTCCAATGGGGGTATCTACACCATCAAACCTCTCATGAGGAATCTGAGGATTTACGAGCTAGTGGTATTTAGGGACAATAAAAAGATTTTGATCTTTCGGGATTCTCTTACCCTTCTTCCAGGAAGTCTAGCTGAACTGGCTAAGAACCTATGTCCTCACTTAGGTGTCAAAGGATCGATCCAACATGATAAACTGAGGGTATCGATGCTTCAGAATCAGAGAGATCAATTACTTGACTATATGAGACAGGATATACGCCTTTTAGCAGGGGTTGTAATAAAGGCTCAAGAGATATATTGGACTGATACAACATAGACATTACTTCGTGCTTAACCCTGTCTTCGCTAGCTATGAAGATCTTTAGATCTAGGTATTACAATGACAAGGAATTCCCGATCCATATTCCAAACAGGAACGAAGATGAGTTTTTACGAAGTGGTTACTATGGCGGGCATGCAGACATGTATAAACCTTACAGATAAAATCTTTACTACTATGATGTAAACTCATTGTATCCATTCGTCATGAAAACCTATCCTATGCCTTGTGGTACACCATTCTAGAATGGGAATATGCAAGGTATTGATCTATCTGAAATCTTTGGCTTCGTTCAAGCTTATATCATTACCACTAAGAACATTGACAAGCTTTTTTTGCCCATAAGAGACAAGAATTGTACTTTACTCTTTCCAGAAGGGAAGTTCGTTGGCGTGTATTTAAGCGAAGATTTGATATATGCATAGAAGCATATTCCTCCTAAAGGGTTATACTTTTGAGAAGAAACAGAGTCTTTTCAAGAACTTTATTTCTGAAGTCTACGAGAGCCGACTCAAAGCTAAGAAAAGCGGTGATGATGCTATGTCGTATGGATATAAGATTCTAATGAACTCTCTTTACGGGAGATTCCGTATCAATCCTGAAAGCACTATCACAGAAATTTGCAAGAGGAAAAGATACGGCGAATTGATACAGAGGGAGAAAATCATAATGGGGGATAAACTGAGCGATGATTACTACATCGTCAGTTATATAGGAATGCAGGATTTGTTAAAGATTCTGACTGGAAACCTCCAAAGAACTTTGTTGTTCAAATAGCCGCTGCCATCATTGCTTATGCCCGCATTTATATGTACCAATTTACGTCAAGAGACAACTGTTATTACACCGATATAGATTCAACTATTCTAGGCAAACCCCTTCTTGAAGAACTAGTATCATCCACTGTATTTGGTTTATTAAAGTTAGAGTGTTTTGTAAAGAAAAGTATATTCTTAGCACCAAAGTGTTATAAATTGGTAATAGAAGATGATAAAAGCGTTATAAAACATAAGGGTCCTATAAAGAACTATGTTAATGCCGATTGGTTTCAGTCGCAATATGAAAAACCATCTACCACTCAAAACATCAGCATTGAATCTAACTTCAGAATAGATTGGCATACCCTAAACATAGCAATGAAGGTAACTCAACTCAGCCTGAGACTCTAAATGGGTAATAAAAGGGATCCAGTGAATGATGAGAACGACTTATGGATAGAAACGGTACCTAAGGAAATCCTAGATTTAGCGGGTGAAGATACTAGTGTTCTTAAAATAGATTTGCAGATGGTTGAGGATGAGCTAGATAATAAAAATAAAGAACTAGCTATCAAATGTAGCTATTTCCTTATCCTTCCCCTTCATATTCCTCCTTAGCATGCTTTGATATAATGCTATAGGAGGAAGAGATTCTCGTATCAGGAATAGGTCATTTCAATGAAGTATGGAAGGTGGTAGCTAACAAGCTTGGGAACCCCCAAGTTTGTCCTAGTATCAATCGCGTAGCTGACCTTGGATTCCTGGTTCTTAGATTCACTGGTTCCCAGGTTCCCAGATTTTTAGCTCAACCATGCTTCTGAACTAGTTAAAGTTGCTACGTAACTCCTTTTTTATCTGCTAGCATAACAACTATCAGGCTTTAAAGGCTTTATAACTCTTGCTATACCTTCAACTCCTCACTCGCATATCGGCCTTGCTCCGATAGCTTTAGCAACCCTTTCGGCTTCAACTACTTCTTTACACCTCTCTTTAAAGGTGCCCTACCACACACTAGGATCCTCGCCTCCTTTTTAAAACTTTCTGGCAACCTAGCTTTTTAATACCCTATACCATTCTTATGATAGCCTAGGATTCATGTTTCGTGGTATCCATTTTATAAATGCTTATGATATTTTGCAGTTCTTAATACAATACTTAGACGCATGGCTCATTACAATCCTTTTGATAACTTGCAATCACCTGGTGATAACTCAAATACTGTTGATACAGGTTAGATTTATTATTTCTTATCATTTTAAAATCAATTCATATTTCATTAATAATATTACTCAATGTTGAAATTTATTTTATTTTTTCAGGAAATAATTCTTCATCTAATGCATCTTCCAAAAAGAAAAGAGGATTAACACGAGGTTCAAAACCCCTACCAAATGAAAGAAGAAAAAGATTGACGTAAATTCATGGGGTCAACCAAATCAAACAAATTCGGAAACGAATACCTATACTTCAGATATAGGATTCTAAGTTCGCATGCACCTTCCTATTATTTATGAAAGCTTTAAGCATGTCCCTAATGATCGTATTGCATTAGTAGTAAAGGGGCTGGAGATAAACTTTTATAAGTTCAATGTTATAATTTTCTAAATGGTTACCAAGATCTTCACTTTTTTATTAATTTGATTGTTTGTTTTTCTTGTATCTGTAGGAATGTTACGATATCTCTCATGTTGCCTGGTTTGATTTAAAAGAAAAAATTAAAGATGCTTGGAGAAGGTATAAGTATCGTTTAAATACCACATTGATCGTAGGAAATAATCCAGGAGATGTGAAAGCTTCTCCAACCCCTGAATTTGTTCCAATGGAGGATTGGGTGAAGTTTGTTGATTACTGTAATTCGGAGAAGTTTCTGGTATATGTTTATGTTATACATACTTATCCTTGTATAAGAGTTTTTTTTTCTTTTCATTTGAGCGATTATCGTGATATTTATACTTCAGTTATATTTGACTAATTTCAGGTTAAAAGTAAAAGGAACAAAGAAAATTGGGCAAAACTAATAGTGTCGTGCACTCTTGGTAGAACTAGTATGCCAATTACTCGTCATAAATTGGTAAGACACACATGTTTATGTATCTACGTTTTCTACTCTTTCTTTTAAGTAATAATTAAATACGCTTTAAATGGATAGGCTGAGGAAAGAGGTGTTACAGATGAGGAGATTGGTAGGGCTGAAGTATACATACCAGCCCATACCAAAAAAGATAAGACCATTCAATGCCCTGATGTTATTGTAAGTATATCTCTTTTAACTCTTAAATACTCTTAAAATATAGCTTAGAAATGCATGTATTGTTAACTTTGTTATTATTTAACGAACGAAAACATTTGTAGGCGGAACTGCAAAATACTATGCGGAAAGACCCTAAAAGTATTCGAACGGGACCCAATGATGCTATTGCTCAGGTTTTTAATGTGATTGAATTAATTTTAGAAATATACTACTATTTGTCAATTTATAGTTATATTCATATCTACGCAAAAATTTGGCAAAGAGAGGAAAGGTGGAACTCAGGGTATGGGTGCGGGCATGAGCATATCCTTGGTGGAAAAAGTTGGTCACATTGTCAACGAGAATGAAGAGCTGCGATCTAACAATAACGAATTGAAGTTTGCCACTGAGAAGTTAAGAAAAGATTTGGATGCACTGGCCAAATAGGTTGGAAACATTCCGGTAAGGCATTTAATTGGGTTTTATGTTGCAAATGCAGTTTATTCTTTATGTTATTGTTACATGCTATTAAGTGAGTAAAAATTATATGTGAGCAAAGAAAATGGCAAAACATTACATTCTAATTTCCATTATCTCTTGCCACACACCACCATACTTAGATGAGACTGCCTATCTTATTATACCAATTTGCAATAATTAGAGAATCAGTTTCAACCTCCAATGGATACCATCCATTTTGTTTACAGCGCTTTAGACCAATTAGAAGATTATACAACTCTCCAATGTTGTTAGTGCCTGGACCAAGACTAACAGAAAAGGCGTATATGAGCCTGCCTTGGTGGTCTCTAATCACTCCTCCACACCCAACACAAACTTGTAGAGCCTCTAGAAAAGCCATCAATATTCATTTTAAAGTAGTGTACATGTGGCTTAATCAATCTGACCACTTTAATTGGTTTGTATCTAACTGCCTTTTTGCAATTCTGAGAATCTGGAGAGACGTGGTTGGGAGGAGATTGTTTGAGGGAATGGTGGTAAGAGACGTGGTTTCGTGGAATACGTTGGTGTCTGGGTATTCATTGTGTGGGGATGTTGATGCGACGAGATGGGTGTTTGATCAAATTGAGGAAAAGAATTTGGTTACTTGGTCTACGATGGCAACGGGTTATACTCGAGTGGGTAAACTTGATGTAGCGCGTTGGCTTTTTTATGTCATGCCAGAGAGAAATGTGGTTTCTTTGAATGCTATTATTGCTGGGTACACGCAAAATGAGAAGTATTCGGAGGTTATTGACTTATTTTACCAAATGCTAGAAGTGGGTGATGGTGGAAGAGGAAGAAGAGTGAAACCGAATAATGTTACTCTTGTGAGTGTGTTATCGTCTTGTGCACTTGATCTTGGAAAGTGGATTGATAGGTTTATTAATCAGAACAAAATGGAGTTGAATGTTTTCTTAGGGAATGCATTGGCAGACATGTTTGCAAAGTGTGGATGCGTAGAAGAGTGTAAGAGAGTTCTTGAGAAAATATGGGAGAGAGATGTAATCTCTTGGAGTATAATTATTTCAGGGTTTGCTATGTATGGCCAAGTGGAGGAAGCATTCAGGTATTTCCTGAAGATGCTTGAATGTAGAGTAAAACCTAATGAGATTACATTCATGGGGTGTTATTGGCATGTACTCATGCAGGAATGGTAGAAAAGGGACTCGAGTATTTTAATCAAATGGAGAATGAGTATGGAGTTACTCCCAGGGTTGAGCAATATTGGTGCATCGTGGATCTTCTAAGCCGTGCTGGGTGTCTCAATGATGCAGAGGATATGATTAATCCTATGCCCATTAGACCCAATGTTATTGTTTGGGGTGCATTGCTTGGTGGTTGTCGGATCCATAAAGATATTAGTCGTGGAGTTCATGTTGTCCAACGTATGCTCGAAATCAACTATGATCACTCTGGAAGTTATGTTTATCTGGCTAATGTTTATGCTTCAATGGGTAGGCTAGAAGATGCAACTCTTTGTAGACTAAGAATGTGGGATAATTGTGTGAAGAGAACTCCTGGATGCAGTTGGATAGAGGTTAATAACACCGTTCATGAATTATTCATGGGGACAGGTCTCACCCTCTAACAGACAGGATATACTTAATGCTTAGTGAATTGGGAACGAGACTGAAACTGGCTGGGTATGAACCTGTACACGAGGAAGAGAAGGAAGATGCACTATTTACTCAGCGAAAAGTTGGCAATTGCCTTTGGGATTATTAGAACCAGCCATGGATCCACGATTTGAATTGTGAAGAACTTGAGAGTTTGTACTGATTACCATGAAGCCACGAAGATCATATCGAAGATTGTTAGTCGAGAGATTATAGTCCGGGACAGGAGTCGCTTTCATCTTTTCAATGATGGGAAGTGTTCTTGTAATGATTATTGGTGATCAAGGAATTATAAAGTAGACCATAACAGACACATGTTCCTTGAGATCACCTTTAAATCATTGATGATGCTAATTCAAGTTGAGCTCACTTGCTGAACAAGAAAAGCAGTTTACACAGATCATTTCTCAACCACTGAGTACAAACCCAATTCTGTAAGCAAGAACTTGCAAATGGATTTTAACTTAGTCTGTAGCGCTTTCTTCATTTGAGGAAATGGTTTGAGATGGTTTCTTCCAGGATATGATTTATTGTAATTATCAAAAAATGGTGGATCATCATACAGTGCTCGAAATCACAATAGATAAGCGGGGTTGAAGCAGTTCACATCAAGACCTGAGAAATAATTTATTGATAGAAGTTATGCAACAGATATAATCTTTGTTTTGCACCATACGTCATCTATAACTTTTGATAATATGGAGAAAACAATGAGACTTCTATTTCAGAGAAAGGCTTCCCAATTATGCTCTCAAAGATAACCATATTGGTGAAATATTTCAGTCAATCTTTTGGGTCCTCTATTGTTGATGGAAGGCCTAATTTTTGGAAATATGAGGTTACGACTGGAGTTCACATATGAGAGGTATGTCTTATTTGAGCAATTAAAAAGAAAGAATCTGGAGAGATAAACTATCTGAGAAGTCACATTGCTTTAAACATTTGAGTTTAGGCATAAGAGATTGAAGAGAACCAACAACTCTGTGAATAATATTCTCAGCAACCATTTGGCAGCTATCAAACCTAGCTGCACAACAAGCTTTCCATATTTCCCAGCTAATGATAGAAGGAAGCATACCGGTAATGATTCCCATTTGTGATTTATGTGAGGCCTTAGAGAACCACATACCCTGCCTTGCAAATTAATTTTGATTAGAGACACATCTAACTCCACAAGCTTTGCCAAAGTACTCCCAAACATGTGTGGCTATATCACTATGAACCAACAAGTGATATAAATCCTCGATGCATCGTCTTGAACAACAGCTGCACATTGAAACAAAACTGATAGGTCTGAATCAAACTATCCACTGTGACCACTCCTTTCCATACCTTCTAATTAAATACTTGTACTTTCTTTGGCAATGCCTTGAACCATAACCACTTCATTTTGTCAATCTTAGCATTAGAGATTCTCCAGAAGTCCTATGCTATTTTTATAGAAAAATTCCCATCATCAGAGAGAGCCCATGTAGCTTGATCATCTGCAGTCCTCAATTTATATGTGTTTTAGAATGCTTTTCCAAGTCTCAGGTATTTCCTCATGTAGTTTATCTCAATACCAGTCCCCATCATTATTAATGACTTCTTTCACTTGTATTTGTTGGTGCACCCCAACATTAAGAATGTCAGCTAATGTGCCCTCCCCAGACCAGTCAGTGTTCCAAAAATCAATTTCACCTTTGCAAATTGCCCAATTGGTATTAGCAGATATTGTATCAATGAGATCAAACATATTTCTCCAGAGCTTTGATATTCCAGTACCTTCACAAGACAGTGCCTCATTTTTGGTATATTTACTATGCATGAACTTACTCCAAAGATTCTTCTTGTGCAACAGGTTCAACACTTCTTCCGGAGGAAGCTATATCTCAAGTCACTAAGATCACTTAATAGTATGCTACTTAATACTAACTTTCTAATATTTTTGTACTCAGGTTATATCACCGACGGATAACTTTCCTTCTCAACAAGAAACTTCATCATCGCAACGTGAACAAGTATTAAATAAGTTTTAGTTGATATAGAGTATTAGTAATTTGGGACTTAAAAGCTCATCAATGAAAATTTTAAACTGTAGGAAAAATACCAACATATTGACAAAGAATGTATGTTGGTGGGTTGCCCTTGGAGGATAGTTGCGCATGGTGTCATCGTTGGTGTTAATTCAACTGACATGTGTCATTTAGTTGCCTTGGGCGACGACTTTTATAAAGTCGCAATCTATGATATTGTTGATGCTAATGCTTTGTTGTTCAGGCCCAACAGTAATATTAAGCGACTCTTAGATGTGGGCATCGGAAGCTTTGTTGCATGGCCCAAAAACATGATTACCTTTTAGAATATGAACTTTTTTAGTTAATTAGATCTTGTTAGTTTTCCTTTTTGTAAACATGGGACAGTGTTAGTTACTTTTGCATAGACATAACTAGCTTTTAATAGTTATAATCATGTTTCTTAGCTTCTTTTCTATTGAAAGATATGATTGTCAAGTATTAACATGTATAAAATTACTTATTTTACGCAATTAGGTAAACCTTTTTTAACTCTGCCTATGCAAAGTTGTTATAGCTTTGCATAGCCGGTTCCAAGCCCGGGTAAAGGAGGAGGGAAAGAGGTGAGCTTATATACTTGTGACTGTCCCATATGTAAATTGCTTATTCATATTGATTACTATGTGTTTTAATATATGTGCTCACTTTCTGATGGTCATTATAATTATGAAGGTTGGAAATAAAGCAAACATCAGAGGAAAGGAAACCCCTGGTATGGTCGAAGCTCAAGTTTATAGCAGGGATGAAGTATGGGAGCAACTCATAAGAAGCCAAAAAAGAGCAGTTGGATCAACCAATGCTAATGAGCTCAGCAGCCGTAATGACGATTGACGTGGCAAACAACAAAATGGCAGATCGATAGAGATATTTGGTGGTAAGTCAGTGGAGTTGATTTGATGTATGATCTGCTATAATTTAGGAATTAATACTTTATCTGTAGTTAATAGCGCTTGGTCCTATATGTCTATAATCACCTGCATATAATAAAGTCAATCTGATATCGAGAAAACATTTACAAGAAATATCGCAAGGGCCATAGTTTCTAAGGGTTTCTATCTTCGAGATTTTGGCAGGTATAAAGATGATCAAGATGTTAGGTCTGCATCAGATATGGTTTTCCGGAGTGAAGGACTATTACATGTTTCTAAGCTCAAATGCCGCGTAAGTGCAGCAATATCTTTAATTTGATTTGTAGAAATTGCTAGATTATGGCCAATGAAGCTACCTGAGCAATTATTTTATTTGTAAATTCATAGTTCATTAGTATGTCGATATCCTTAAGGCCGTACCTTTTCACAATGTGAATGCAGGTTGTAGGAGCTTACTTTGAAAAAACTAGATCAAAAGCTTCTACAGTTTATTCAATTGTTTTGACAAATGCATAAAACAAAACTTGGTTCGTGAAAAGAAGGTATTTTTATCCATCCATTTTTCTTAAAGTTAAGTACAAGCAAAAGTTACTTCCTCAAAGACTTTCCATTGTCCTTGCCTTGCATCTCATGGCGGTTATTGTGCTTATATGACTTACAAAAGCAACATGCTCTGAGAATGCCTATATAAGCATCTTTAACTGTTTTGTGAAAGTGTTTAGTTGCATCTTTAACTGCTTTGAGAGTGTCTGGAGAGCAGGATCCAAAAAAGAATGTCATTGTATTTAAGGTGGCTGTCCCAACCATTTTCTGAACAAAATTGTGTTGGTAGGCAACTATTTTGTTGCTTCCTTTTGCTCAATTTTTGTTGAGGTTCTGAACATGCTTTTGTAATATTGTTGTAGCTTGAAGTTCTGCCAGCTATAAGAGGCACAGATTAATTGGGCAGAAACTTCAAAGTTTTTGTTATCCATTTTTTGAACAAAGATAAGCGCTTGAGATAACTGCTTCTGCATTCTTTTCCATCCGTTTTCTGGATAGCTCGAATCTGCTGGTGTAAGTCTGTTGCTTTCTTCTGCCCCATTTTTTATGAGGTTCTCAAAATCTTTCATATGCATCTTTATGTGAGTTGCGGTTGTGACTGTAAGCATCTTTATGTGGCTATCTCCAGATGATTGCAGCTCTATCTACAGTTTATAGTTATTCACTAATCATTTGTACTTACAAATGACAGATACATAAATTTTGAGAGATTGCACCGGCATCTTAAAGATATACCGAACTATACACTGTATTTTCCACCCAAAAGATTTCTCTCATCTAGTATTAATGATAGTTTTGTTCATCAACGTTGCATTCAACTTGATCGATACTTACAAGTATGATTTCTCGGTTTAACCTTTCCTTAGTCAAGTGTGTATTTTGTTGGTCTATCATTTTCTCGTTTGTTTTTTGTCAGGATCTCTTGTAAATAGCTAACATTGCTGAACAACATGAAGTATGGGATTTTCTTAGTGTTTCATCAAAGGTGTGCGTCCTTAGTTATACAACTCTTCTTTATTGATGATGAATTACAATGGACATGGTTTATGACACTTTTTTCTTGTAAAGAGCTATTCTTTTGGAAAATTTGCCTTAGTAATGAAGACCTTGGTTGGTAAGTGGAATCTTCTTTTGTGATTACAAAATTCTAGTTAGGTCTTTGTTTGTAGGTTGATGTACGTGCTAATGGAAGGCATCCAACATCTATCACATCCAATCTTATCATGCATATTTTTTCCTTATTTATCTTTATATCATTGATTTGGTATTGTTCTTTATAACACACTCATATTCTATTTTTCTTGCAGTGGACGCCACCCAATGTTAGTGTGCCTCTGTTGAATTTAGTGGATAAGATATTTTAGCTAAACAGACGAGGTTGGCTAAGGTGAGAAAGTTAATACATTACGTTCTTAATGTATATTTTTTTCATGATATGTTACCAATTTATCATTTGAATCAACGACATGTAGTCATCCTGTTAGTAACATGCGCAATTTTTTCTGACTTATTGGTAGAGTTGAGACATCATCTTATAGCTTCTAAGGAACTTCATCCCGCATTGTTATCTCCTTGAGTATAAGTACAAGGTGTGAGTGGTAAATTCTTTTACTTTTTGCCATCTGCTTTAATATATGTCTCAGTGCTTATAGCTCTTCTTGGTTGTTCAGGTTCTTCAACGGCTAATGGGTGGAGTATTGGCTGCAGTACTAAGACCGCGAAAAGCTTAATGGCCCCTGGTTAGATCCATTAGAAGAGACCTTTTAACTTGTTTGGAGAACTCATCAGCGTTTGTTATATGGATTTATCGTATATTTTTTATCGGAGAAACAAGTTTATAATTTATTTATGTTTTAGCCACGGATTATGTTGTAGTGAAAGTAGGCTTTTGACACGGATTTTGCAATAGCAAAAAATTGATCATTTGCCACGGATTATGTTGTGATGAAAGTATGCTTTTGCCACGGCTTTTGCAATAGCAAAAAAATGATCATTTGCCACGGATTATATTGTGGTAATAATAGTCTTTTGCAACGGATTCTTACATATACCGCGATAAATTCTGTGGCAAATAAGAGCTTTTGCCACAACAGTAGCCACCGTAAAAGTTATGGCAATTGAGAAACTTTTTGCCACGGTAATAACTGTGCCAAAGCTTTGGCCACCCCATCTACGGGCACGATGCCTGCTACGATAAAAATTGTAGTAAAAACCTTTTTGCCACAGAATTTTCCGTGGCAAATACCATTTATTCTTGTAGTGGTTATTGAAACTCTTTCAATAGCGTTTAGTAAATGTTATCGTCTACTTAAAATAGCATTTGTAAACACTATCATATATCCCCTGCAATAATATTTTTGATTTTACAGGTATTTTGAAATATATTATGGCAAAAAAAGTAATCAATGCAAAAATTTGTAATACTTTTATTTCTGCTATAATAATCAAGCGGATCCAGATAGATTCAAACCATCATCTTCTCAAACTATGAGTGCTCTTACCACTTTAAGTTATAGATCCATCAACATACAAGTACAACTCATATAAGTACTTAACCTTATAGAAGATTCTTAATAACTCTAGAAACTTCAATAACTAATACTTAATAAAATCCAAACTCTCTATTTACATCAAGTAACCAAAAAATAGACAGATGTACACATACACTGAAAGAATACCCAATTATCTAAAGATATTTTTAAACTGGTTCACCACATATTATCACAACCAACTATGAAAAAACACTATAATCATCATCGATCGATATTTGCTATACATGAAGAAAAAAACTACAAATAGAACTGAAGGTACCTCTGTGAATGTAGATATAACAATATCTTTAGACCCATTCTATCGTATTGGTAATAGATTTTTAATTAAGATTGTCTAGCCTACACAAAAACAAAGAATGCCAGTAAGACTTGGGTATTAGTTGTTAAAATACATTAAAATAAGAGACGAAAAAATTGTACCTTTCAATATAATGAAATTCTTTCAAAATAAAATACAATAAAAAATTTGGGGTGTTGGTTATCCAATGTGTGAAGTAACCTTCAACTTACTTTTAGTATAAGCATATCGGCTTCGCCCTTTAGGAGAAGTTAAAGTAATATTTTACCACAAGAAAGTCTTACTCCCAGCCCTTATAATAATTTAAAAAGATGTAATAATGGTACGTCTCTGGATTACTAAGAACCAGTTATACATGCCCTTTTATATATATAGATCCTGCATGATTTTGAGGGTCGTCTTAGTTGTTTCTCATGATAAGAAGAAGAATGTAGGAGTAACTTACGATGGAAGATCGTTGGTTGCTCGTTGCAAGAGAGAGCTTCCTTTCTCAGGGTCCATCAAAGTATACAAAACTAGTTGTGGCATACTGATTGAGTGAGAAAGTCTTGACAAAGGTGATGAAGATGCATGTCCATCATAGTATACAAAATTCTAGCTGCTCAAGTACGGCATGAAATGAGGT
Source organism: Kingdonia uniflora (assembly GCA_014058105.1). Classification (NCBI taxonomy): domain Eukaryota; kingdom Viridiplantae; phylum Streptophyta; class Magnoliopsida; order Ranunculales; family Circaeasteraceae; genus Kingdonia; species Kingdonia uniflora. The sequence continues at coordinate 150,315 of JACGCM010001596.1, forward strand.
TGATTTCATAAGATGGATTCTTGCAATTGCATTGAGCCACAATGGCCAACAAACAAACTGCTGATGAAGTATCAATACTGTAAGGACCTATCCCTCGATCTAACCTAATTCAAACTACCTCCATATCATACTCACGCATTTTATACATAACATGAACAATAAGCATTAATACCTACACCACGAACTAATTAAAAACGTGGATCGAGCACAATAGAAGTGACAGGGACCAGAAAAATTTATGAGAAATCACCAAGAAAACATATTTTCTAGATTCTTAAACACCAAACTTCTTATTTACAGGATCAAGTATTTCTAGTTTGAGAGATCAATTGTAATAAGATATCAGCCTCAAGCAATAAAAGTTACTGTTACTAAAACCCTCAACTTAAGATTGTGGTTTTTTACCTATTCAAAGATTTTCTACGCTAAATCACCTGTATCATTTCTTGATCTATATTAGTTTTTGTCACAGGAGCATTAGTATAAGGGCTAATTCCAAGCCATCTTGAGCATACTGATTAGGCCACTACATTTGGTACCGTCTGTGGGAAAGAAGACATTTCTACGATATCCTAAGGCATACATTCACTCTACTATCAATCTACAATCATTGTCACTTCCAGACGACAAGTAACCAGAATCCAGCTCGACCGTCCAGTTGAGCTGGGCCAGTTATAAAACTACGGGCGAATCTCCACGCCGAAATAGAGAAACATAATGAGCTCTAACGTCAGTTAACTCTTAACCGAGGGCGTCATGAGAAGGGGATCATAACCGAGCGACAAGCTCATTTGACAGGCTGCAAAGAAAATGAAGATCACATAATAACCATGTAGATTGTGTTACAGGCTCTGCAGAATACTCAACAGGCTCCCCAAACTAGATATCGTGATCAAATATTAGAGACCTCCTGGGTTTCTGCGCAGAAAGATTGAGACCTCGAGGAGCCGTCAGCAAAGTTATTTCTCAGAATGTTTAGCACGAGCCTTAACCTTCAATTCTTTTGGGTGGTGAAGTTTAATATAATATCAACAGAGGTCCCCGGCCTTCCAAATGTCAAGAAGAAGAAAAACAACCTCCACCTTGAATTCCAGCGAGTGACCGTTTGAGTGTAGGCACCGGTACTCATAATCCTCAGCCACCTCATCAAGCTACACAACCGACACGTCAATAGGTCACATAAGAGCATATGGATCAGCACATCAAGGAGTTGATTTAAGCACAAGTTTTTGGCACTACAGACGACCTTACCAAGATACAAAGAAGTTCGATTGCCAAATAACTATTCGATATGGAAATACCAAAAGGTTTCCATATTGCAAAAATTCATTAATATAAGGGCATCAATCAAAAGGAACACATTCAACAATACCGTAATTCATTGGGATTGTACTCCAAACTCAACCACATCCTCTGCCATCTGTTCGCAACAAATCTACAGGAAGAATCGCTCCGGTGGATCCACTCTTTACCTGAAGATTATATACTCACATTTGATCAGCTACAGAAATAATTAATCAAGACGTATGCTCACAACAGAGACAAGGAGGAGAATTTATATTCTCTTATTAGTCTTAAACAACTACACGAGAGAAGCTTGAGGCTTTTGCAAAGATGTTTTTGAAGCTCACGCGTAAAGTAGATAATCTCAATCATAAAAACCAAGGTTAATGGATATGTCAACCTGGAAAGGATGATGTCTGAAAGAAATAAATCTACAAAATCTGTTCTAACCACTAAAGGTCCAACTACATATCAAATCACTGAACTGAAGAAGGATCAGGGTCATCAAAATCATTCTAAAGGCAACACTGGCAATCCTCAGAAAGGCAGTACATCACCTAAATAGGTCCTTCCAAAGATAATGTTTGAATCTCCACAATTTTTCTAATTATATCCAAAGATAAGCAATACAGTGCATCTCAACCAATGGAACCAATCGAAAGTCACCCATACTGTATGCATCACAAGGTAAATCATCATTCTAATAATAACGGCTATGTTTACAGAAGTTGCTGGAATTCATTTTAAAGGAAGGGCGGATGTATGAATATATTATCGACCAGGAGTCTTACAAAGATGGCAGCTATGAGAAGCAGCTCAAGGTAGTCCAGGTCGAAGATCAAGCTGAGGAGAAACATCTCTACCATATATACCACAGCAACATGATCAAAATTTATTAGATCAAAACTCTTGCAGATTCGAGCATAGGAGACTATCAGAATGCTGCGATCTCACGCCTCAAGATAAAGAAGCCAAGCTTCTACCTGTGTCGAGCAATCACCAGCTTGGGATCACATTCAAAGATTATGATATTAGTCATGTAAGTCATAATGCTCAAGATGAAGAATCTTATCATGCATACAATGATGATCGATACAGGAAGCAATATTGAAATTCTCTTTCAGAGCACAATTGACCAGATGGGATTGACCGATCAAGATATTCTGAGTGACACTGATATAAGTGGATTTAATATTTCCAAAGAAGAGCGAGTAGGCAAGATCATCTTACCTATTGACGCCGTCTTCTACATCATCAATGTCAAATCCCATTATCTTAGGATTATGGGATGCTGCTGGATTCAAAACATAAAAGCAATTACTTCCACCTATCATCAAGTACTCCGCTTCAAGCACAATGATGGTATCTATGAAATTAAAGGCAGTCAAAAGCTTTCTCGAGCTTGTGAGGCTACCATCTCTGCCATTCCAGATACCTCATATTGATAAGCTGTACAGTAATTACAAAAAGCTGATCACCTTGATGATCAGCCTTCTATAAAAGAGCCTAATGAATGCATCAACATTGATGGACCTGGCAGAGGTACTTTTATTAGTACCAAGCTAGTCCAGTACGATAAGGATGCTCTCATTCAATTCTTACGACTGAATCGAGGCGTCTTTCCATAGACTTTCGAAGAAATGCCTGAGGTCGATCTGACCAAGGCATGCTACAAATAGGCCATCAGCATCAATGCCACGGCGGTCAAACAGAAATAGCGATACCTCTTACCTCGTCTTCGAGATGAAGTAAACATTGAGATTGAGAAATTGATCAAAGTGGGATTCATTCGAGAAGCCAAGTATCCAAATTGAATATCCAATATTGTCGTTGTTCAAAAGAAGAATGGAAAGGTCCGAGTTTGTGTAAATTTCCCCGATTTAAACAAACATACACCAATGGACAGTTTCCCTCTTCCCATCATCCATCAATTTCTTGATTCCACGACAGGTCACGAACTCCTATCAATGATGGACGCTGCTTCTGGATACAATCAGATTCCACTCTTAGAAGAAGATCAAGAAAATATTACTTTCATCACTAAAAGAGAACTTTACTACTACAAAGTCATGCCCTTCACGCTAAAATGCACAGGCACGACATATTAATGGCTCATGACTACTATGTTCACAACACATCTTGGGAAAATGGTGGAAGCCTACATTGATGATCTCTTGTGCAAGAGCATACAGTCAAGCAACCACATCACAGATCTCAACATAATATTCAACATTCTTCAATCTTATAAAATACGACTCAATCTGGATAAATGTCAATTCAGAGTACATTCAAACCGATTCCTCAGCCATCTTATCAGCAAGATGGGGATTGAGGCCGATCTATATCAAATTCGGGCCATCTCCAAAGACGACGAAAGAAGTACAAAAACTTGTCGGCAAGAATGCCGCTATCAACCAATTTCTTTCTAAATCTTCAGATCGTTCTTATTGGTTGTTCCTACTACTCTACGGTTGTACCAAATGAGGAAAAGTTCAACCCAATGCAGAGATCCAATGGGCATCAGAATGCGAGGCAGCTTTTCAGGAACTTAAAACCTATTTAGGAAAGTCTCCCATCATGAGCACCCCAGTAGATAATGAGGAACTGATCATCTACCTGGCAGTTACAGATACTTTTATCAGCTCAGTTCTCTTTCGACTTGAAGGGAAAATCGAAAAGCTAGTCTACTTCATCAGCAAAACCCTCACTCTAGCAGAGACGAGGTATTCTAAAATTGAGAGACTCCATCTAACTCTTGTTTACACTTCACAAAAACTTAAGCACTGCTTCAAGCTCACTTAGTCAAATTCATGATAAACTACCCACTTTAGTAAGTTTTGTCCCAGAAAGAGAAATCCAAGATAGTGCAGCAATGGTCAATCAGTTTGGGTGAACCTGATATCAAGTTTGAACAATGACATTCAGAAAAGGGTCAAGCCCTTACCAATTTTCTCGTAGATTTTCTAGTTGATGATCCTGAGTGGCTAGAGCACAATCATGACCTTGTAGAAGAAATTACAGAAGATCCACCCACCAAAGACTTTGACGAGCGAGCTGAATGGGTTACAAGGAAAGGGTAGAGACTTCTTACAGATGGTTCAGCACGACCCGCAGGGTCAAGATTTGAAATCGCATTGATTTCCCCTTCTCATGATAGAATCAAGAAATCAATCCGTCTGAATTTTAATGCCTCAAACAATGTCACCGAATACGAAGCTTTCGCTCATGGACTCGGCCTCGTACTTGATCTCGGCATCCCAGATCTCTCAGTCTATATAGATTCTTTACTCATTGTCCACCATTACTATAAGCAATACAAGAAGAATGGAAAGATGATTGAATATGAGGCCCTCGTTACAGATAGGATGAGCCAATTTACGAAAGCAACTCTCTATTATCTTCCTCGAGGTAAAAATAGACATGCTGATTCCATGGCATATCGAGCTGGGGTTTTGGGTACAGAAGCTAGATATTATCAGATCGAAGTGATATCAAACCCAGCATTGATCAACATTTTGTATGTACGATCAACACTAGGGGAGATGAAAAGGAAGATGACAATTGGCAAAATCCCTTTATTGCCTACCTCGGCTTAAAGAACGAAAGCGGCGGTCCCCTTCCAGCAGTTTTGAAAGAACACTGACAGTTAATCAAAAATTCAAAGAGCTATACAGTTCAAAATAGTTTTCTATATTGCCGTTTAGTCACGGGGCCTTATCTCAAGTACATCTCCAGGAAGAAAGTAGACAAATTGCTCAATAATTTACATGAAGGAGGAACTTGCGGCTCCCATGCCGTGGGTTGATCACTCACTAACAGAGAAATTACACAAAGAGTATTCTGGTCAGGCATGCGTAAGCAAGCAGAAGAGTACTAACGCAAATATGACATATATCAATGACATGGACGCATGATCCGCGCACCTGCACTCGATCTACATGCAAGCAAGGTGTTCTGGCCATTCAAAAGAAGGGTGCTCAATCTGGTCAGTAAATTTCCTAATACTCTAGGTAACCAATGATATCTACTCGTAGCTACAGATTATTTTCTAAAATGGATGGAAGCAGTTCCACTCTGTCGAACTAGAAAAGAAGAGGTTATCTCTTTTATCTAGGAACACATTATCACAGCTTTCCTCAACAAACACAACATCATCAACTTACCATCCGATCCTTACTAACCACAAGGCAATGGCCAAGCTGAAATCACCAATAAAACCATCGTGGATGGACTTAAGAAAGGCTTCACTCACAGAAAAAATGAAGGTGGATTCGAGAACTCCCTCATGTGTTATGGACATACCAAACCACTCTACGTCAATCGACCTGCTATACCCCATTCCTCCTCGTATATGGCACTGAAGTTGTCATTCCAACAGAATACCACCATCCAGTCAAAGATCACGAACTTACCGATGAAAAATTTGAGTTCGAATTGGCCTGCAACATGAATTTGATTGATGAAACTAGGGACTGCACTATTGCTAACCTAGGTCGACATCACCATATGTTGGCCAGTTTATCCAACAGAAGAGTCTGAAGCCATACTTTCCAAATCGACGATCACGTCCTCGGAGAAATCCCGCAACACAAAAATGAGGTACATGTCGAGAAACAGGCAGAAAATTGAGAGGGTCCATTCCTAATCATTGGACAAACAAGCTTGGGATCATATTATCCCATGACGGAACAAGGAGTTTGAATCCCAAATCCATGGAATACTAGGCAACTGAAACGGTACTATCATTAAGTTTATCACTACTCTACTTTAAAATTCTCGTTTGTTCCATTCCAAAAGTAAGATTCCATCTTCATACAATGTACATTCTATTCTATTCAAAAAAACTTCTAAGATTTTTCCCACAATACTTACTTACATAGAAAATACATAAATTAAAGCAAAGGTAAAACTAGCTTTCAATCGAACTCTATACATACTCTGCGATTAAAACGAAGGTAATAATAGTTTTCAATCAAAGAACTCTACCAGGCATAAGATAAAGCAAAGGTAAAACTAGGTTTCATCTCTCAATATGTTTATGACAGATACTTTTGCAGGTTACATATACAACCACTATAAAGGATTTTTCTCTGTTGATGGGAGGCCAGCTACGCTTTCCCCAATAGCAGGAGGACGATCATCCATAAAATCTCAGGCTCGAGCAGCTACCGTAATCCTGCCTTGCTCAACCAATTCAGAAGGTCGAGAACCTAACTCCTTTTCCATGGAGTTCATACAGTTTCCATGATCTACATCAGCTCTATAAATGTATCCTCTATCCGACAAACAGTCGTGCAAGGTATATATCTCTAACTCAAGCCTTCTCACTTCCTCTATGAAATAGGCGATCACTGCCATTAACATCTCTCACTTTCTAAAGGTGCCCTTACAACTTCCTGTACCGTGCTTCATGCCATTCCATTTCACTTTCTGCGTGGGACATAATAATGATATGCTCCTTCGCCTTCTCTTCTACTTTATTTGACTCAGCTTGGAGTACCGTCCACAATTCTGTTACCTGGGAACAAAGTTTCTCAAACCCATTCACTACACCTACCCTAGCAGGGAATTTCTTTAACAAATCATCTTTTTTCCTTATCAAGATATCCTTACCCCTAATTACCCGCTCTAACTCTTGTTCCTTGACAAGAACAGCGTCCAACTTACATTGGCGCTCCCTTAACCGTTCATTTCCATTTTGTACATGACCTTATGTACGAGCTACATTTCCCTTGAGCTCTTTGATTCAAGCTGATAGGCTAACCACATCCCCTTGAATAATAGAGACCCAAGCATCGCCATTATTCTTCCACGAGCACTTTCTAGCCTTGGCATTATTGATGTGTGAATTGGCTAGAGCCAAATTGGCCTTTAATTGTGTCACTCTCACATTCAGCTCATCATAACGTATTTGCACCAACCAAAACTCTATATCTTTAGCAGGTAAAGCTGCAGTCAGCTGCTCACTATAATTTCAGAGTTAGATAGGTCATCTCGAGCTTTCTCCAGCTTGCTATCTTTCTCATTAATTTTATTCTTCAATCGCTCCAGTTAGCTCCTGGTATTCACTAAATCAGCTCGAGTCTGTACTTATTCGTTTGCTTTGCTGATCATTTGGTCTTTTAGACTGGGCACAAAATAGCATAACTCTTTCTCTGACATTTCTCATGCTAGGATACGGTATCGAGCCATGCCTGTCTTCGTACCCTTTACCATCGGCGCATCATTCTGACTTTTGAGCTTCATTGTCTCTTTCTTCATCTTTGCGAGCTCTTTTCTCCCCTTACTAATTTTGGCATCCTTCTCCTCGATCTTCCGAGTGAGGTCATTAACAGTTTGTGTTGCCTCGACGAACTTGAAATGTACTTTTACGTGTTGATCCTCCCTATATTCGATTGTATCTCACATTCTATCAAACTCCGCTGAAACCCGTGGTGCAAACTCATCTTTACTTAAGCGAGTTGATTCCAGTTCGACCTACATCACAGTTAAAATACAACAAGTTCGATTCAAGAACACTCAATCAATACATACAGGAATCTTATTTCTAACAAATTTGTATTTTTTGACATCTACTGTGTAAAACTGCTTATAAACTTAAAGTCGAAGTATGATCCCAATTCGATGAAAAATAACATATACTTCCAATTCCAAGGTACATATTCTCTATATTCTAACTTTTTCAATACTTTGATATTATCTATAGACAGTTAAGTACCATAGCCCCTAAGCAATTAGCACATTTTCGGTCTCTCACTATACTCTAATTTTTACTTTGTATCTCTAAAGTAATGTAGCATACAAGTCAAATATTTTTTGCTCTTCTCTAACCTATAGCTCCGCTTCTAAATTCAACAGGGACGCTGAGGCGTCTTTCTCCTTCGCGAGCTCATTCTCTAATTCTTTTATTATGAGGTGCATATCCTTAAGTTCCTATAAACAAGGTTTACAAACATTACTTAGCCTACAGAAATTTATCTTACAATGATCCAAACAATTACAGTTCACAAACCCCTCATAATCATGCAACCACAGAGTTAATAATTTTACTCTACCTTCTCATTCTCATTATCTGGGTTTACAATTTCATCCCCTTGGTTCTCTCGCTCAGTTTGGGGAGAGACACCATCCAACCCTCTTACAACTCCTGCCCTATCAGCTTCATCCTCCTCCTCTTCAACGTAAGTATCCTCCATAATGTCATTCACCACAGCTTTGGAGTACCCCATTTCGAGAAAGTGGCCCCCAAGTCTGTCACGCTGGACTGCCACCTCATTTATATTCTTCTGCGACTCTTCTGTCATCTTGATAATCTCTACCTCTTATATAGCCTTCACAGAAGCCAGTCGCTTCCCTCCCGAACCAAATCAGACTTTAATCGAGCTACCTTCTTCTCGAGCTCTACCTTCCCACTCTTGAGCTCGACATTTTCCTCATCCATCCCGAGGCAGAACCCCTTCATCAAAAAGAGCCTACAAAAACAAAAAAAACAAATCAAGCACATTTTAAGCACGAATCACCATGCAGAATTCATAGAATCAATCTAATCATCAAACTTACCACTTTGCTCATCTCCTCCATACCCTTGCGAGCTGCAAGCCTCGCCCTATCCTCCATAACTCTTAACTCGTCTTCCCCAGCAGATCAATTCTCTGCGACTTTCACCCCAATCAGTTGAAAAGGAAGGTCAACCCTTCTCTTTTTTGCCTCTTCTTCGACCTCATCACTCCCCGTGGTTCTAGAGGTTGACCCACGCTTTAACATCTTCTTCTTTGGAAACGCCTGAGCTAGCTTGCATGATGTGGTAGACTCTGGCACATCTGTAAAATCTACTACAGAGGCCTTTGGCAAAACCATTTGTCTTTCTCCATCAACTCCCCTCTTCTTGTTTCCACCAACACCAACCATTAGTCTCGTGGCTTGAGACTTTTGAACTTTCTCAGACCTGCTGTTAGCTCATTTATTTCAATTAATACTAAGGCCATTCAGTACTACATCGAGCTCAACCCCTTCCTAAGCAATAGTATCTAAAAGGGACTTCTTCTTCTACACCTTTGATTGATGACCTGCCAACAACAAACACATTATCAACAACAGAACAACATTAAATTTCAACAGTTCGAGATTATACATTATTTCACTTACTTTTCTTCACAGTTCTATACAGAAGTTCCACGGGTTCTTCATCATCTCTCTGAAGGTAATCACCCTTCACACAAATCATATTATCATTCCATATTTGACCTGCTGAATTCAGATCGCAGAAAAGAGGTCAAGTCGAGCTCACAAAAATATATGCCTCTCCACTTGCAGAATAATTATTTATTCCATAAAACTGCAATACATCCTCAGGAAATATTCTCCTCTCCACCTCATTCTCCTCCCATAACTTATTCAAACTCTTACAGACATTTATTACCTCCTACATGCTCCCGTTCAACTGTGCAGGACATGCCCCTATGATATTCATTATCCCTTTCGTAAGATTGTTAAAGGGAAAACTCAACCCATACTCCAAGTGAGACAGGTAACACAATAAACCCTCTTCCAGGTCGCCCTGTACATTCTAATCATAATACTCCAAGGAGATCAATTCGCCTAACCCTCTATCCAACTTCTCCTTCTCTAAATCAGCCAACCGAAATAAATGTTCCTCCCCAGATTCTACTATGCAACTTCAAAACTGCCTACCGGCATGTTCTGCAAAGTTTCCCCATCTTCTCCCTATAAGAGCCTTAGATTTACAAAACTCTCTAAATGCATTGGAGTTCAGAGGGTATAATACCAATTTTCTAGGGAAAACTAGAAATTAAACCACTCCTACTTCGTTCTCCCTATCAAATTCTACATTATCAGACTTAGCTGAATAACCAGAGGTCGATGCCTCCATCACAGGAGAAGTCTCTATCTTAATTACAAATCTAAGATGAGGTTTGGTTCTACACAAACCACATAAGAGCCTTAGATTTACAAAACTCTCTAAATACATTGGAGTTCGGAGTGTATGATACCAATTGTCCAGGGAAAACTAGAAATTGGATCACTCCTACTTCGTTCTCCCTATCAGATTCTATATTATCAGACTCAGCCGAATAACCAGAGGTCGACGCCTCCATCACAGGGGATGTCTCCATCTCAACTACAAATCTAGGATGAGGTTTGGCTCTACACAAATACTCCTCGTACTCGACCTTCATAGAGGTCCAGATATTCTATCATTATCTTTTACATATGCATCATACATATACGTATATCATTCGAATCTCTTTTATACGCATATATCAAATAGATTTTTTTAGGTTACTATAAATAGTATTTTTTTAAAATTTAAAAATCACAAAAATCTTTCAAAACACATATCAACAATAAACGCAAATCATCTACCAACCTTCAACGCCTAAAAACGAATCTGAAGCAATGCCAAATCCTTCCTTTACAATACTGTTATATAACCACCATCATGAATCAGTCTCTGCAACCTTCTCTCGCTTTGATTGTTGATCGGTCTGGTCTAATCGCTCACAAGAATCATTATTATTTTTTCTCTATCCCCACTCACTGTTATTTAATTTTTTAGAAGTTGATAAATGCTTCAATTAAGATGATGAAGCATTATTTATAGTTTCTCTTTCTAACTGCTGGCAGTTATTGGGCCTCCTACGAACCGCCCTTGGTTTTAGAACTTAGTTGTCTCTACCACAATTAATGTCAGACATTTTGCACCTTTTTGGTGAAAACACCTTCCCATTATTGCCCCCAGTCGTATTTTTTAATATATTCTCATCCCTCTTACCCAAATCTCCCTCTGACCTTCCCGTACTCATGATGACTCAATACTTACACACAATCAAACTTTCCCTGTAATAACACAAGAGACAAATAAATTAAAGCTACCTACCTTTTCTATTCTTGCTTCTATTACTTATAGAAGTCCTTGACGTCATTTCTAAAGCTCTCATATTTCAAAAATTTAAATTATTTATTCAAAGCATTCACAACAACATTTGTAACAAAGAAGGAAAAATTTAAAACTTCATTCTGATTATATTTCCTTGACAGTTATTCGACCTCATACATTTTACTTCCTCACATATAATTACACATGAAACATCCCCAATGTCCTGGGGAGCCACACGTAATCAGTTTGCCTCAAGCAATCCTCACATCTTCCAACTTGATCTCTTCTTTAGTAATTAGCCTCACAACCCCTTTTCGAGTTGAAGGCTCTCCAATCACTTCCCGGAATAGCTCCTCGTAGAAGCGACATCCTAACTCAAGTTCCATACCCATCCAATCTAAACCTTCAAACTCATACTCAGACACTAGCAAGTTAGCATCATAATCTAGCAAGCCAAAGATCCGCTCTCGTACTTTAGCTATTTTTATCGCCAAATCTCTCTCAGCAGTATAACAAATTCTCTCAGATTAAGTTTACACCATCTTCTATGTCTTCCTCCTATCTACACTCATTTCCCCCTATTTATGTAAGTTTCTAGATCACTTCAAATCCCCCACACTTTGTATGCTACATTCTATTTTTCCAGCAAAGTAAACCCTAATATCCTAATAAGAAATTATTTAAACTTATCTAAACATGTCGACCTCTTTGGATTCGACCTACCTCATTTTGAACTTATTTTCCCAAATCCAATATTTAAAGAGATCTCCCTGAGCTCAAATTTCTAATTCCTACATATTCTAAATATTCTGTAGTTATCCCCCTAATAATTCTAAGTTATTCAATTCGAAACAAGTGTTTACACATCTTTTATTTTACAAACACATTTTAACAGCTCGATTGCTATAATATACTTTGCAGTTCAATCTTATATATTACATATCATTCTCTATTCATAAATCTTCGAATTACTAATAGCTCGATTTCAATAACAAGAGTTATTCTTTCAATTAACATAGAGTTTGAATAACTATGTTTTATTCAGCACAAATATAAATTACAAGTACTTTATAGATAACAAGTCTTTCAGGTACTTTACAGATAAAAAAATCCTTCAGTTCATCTGTCTTCAGTGATGTTTCACTCCGAGAATCATCTGAATCAATGTAGGCATTAGAAAACACATAACATTTCCTTTCCCCAAGTTTGTTTGAAGTTTAAGGATGGATCTGAACTTCAAATAGAAACTTTAGTTGAAAAGAAGTCAGTGCTTGAACCAACTCTTCAAACAGAAGGTCTTCTGTGAGCTAAGAAATGATGATGGTACAGAAGCTGACTTCTAATCTCCATCTCCCTTATCTACTACCACCATTGCCTTCTCTATAGCCACCACTATCAGAGGGTTGGTAAAGATAAAAGAAAGCCCTTTCTTAGAATCTAATCCTATGCAAGATATTAGTGGTACTGCCTAGCAGTTATACCGATCCCCACATATGTCTCTTCAACTTTATCATCTGCAAGAATGCGGAGAAACCTCAAACGTTGCTCGCTTGTCAAGACAATGTAGTAAAATCTCTACATACAGTAAAAATCTTCTTCAGCTTCAACTGCTTCTTCTTCCGACATACCCCGATACGCCAATAAAACAGGAATGGGGGTGGGCATCTCCAATGATGGTCACCGAAGTATCTCAAATTTAATTTCTGCATCTCTGCAGAAACCCTCTCTTCATAAACCATTCTCCAGGTCTTCACCATTATCAATCTAGACTTCCAGAGAATTTTTTAACAAATAGCGTACTTTGCCAGAATCCTCGGTACAAGTACTATTTATAAAACCCTCATATGTAATGCACAGGTACATTTCCAAGGCAGTCATATTTAAAACAGAGCCACTCTTACAGCCCCAAACGTCGCGTATATCAATACTTCCAACCATCATTCAATGCAGATACATCCCACCACATAAAACAAATACCCATTTCCATTCCAGTCAAGTCAACATTAAATTCGTCATATCTTTTCAACTTCCAACACCACATATCCCCAGATTCTTTCTTAACCAAAGCTACTCGCGACTTTAGTTGCGAGGGGGAGATTACAGGGAACTAACCCTCAACTTACTCCAATTCAAACTACCTCCATATCAGACTCGCATATTTTATGCGTGACATGAATAGTCAGCATTGACACCTACACTACGAACTGATGAACGTGAATCAAGCATAATAGAAAAACATGGACAAGTCAAAGACACATGTCTCTCTCAAACTCAATAGTTACTCAGTCAACCACCACTTCCCTTATTGTTCAGAGAACGCGCTTCAACATGATAACAAACTACGGGCAAGACCTATTTAAGGAAAAAGTTTTAGAAGAGATAGGGACCAGAAAAATATATGAGAAATCTCTAAGAAAACAAGATTTTCTAGATTCTCAAACACCAAATTTCTTATTTACAAGATCAAGTATTTCATGTTCGAGAGATCGCTTGTAATAAGATATCAGCCTCAAGCAATAAAAGTTACTACTACTAAAACCCTCAACTCAAGGTTATGGTTTTTTACCTATTCAAAGGTTTTCGATGCAAAATCACCTGTGCCATTTTTTGCTCTACATTAGTTTTTGTCACAGGAACATTGGTATAAGAGCTAATTCTGAAACATCTCGAGCTTACGGAATTAGGCCATTACAAGTACATGTTTTACTTTTTTATTATTATGGTTTTTGAGATCTTTACGGGGATGACAATTATTAGTTAATAGTTTTGCGCTTAACACATCTCATTAGAGAAGGACACCACTCGACTCTCTCTAGGTCTCTTTCCTCTCTTCCTTTTGAATAGCTAGGGTTTCTCTCAGGGAGGAGAAGGTTCTAAAAAAAGGTCCCTTCCAAGGTCACCTTTTATCCTTATTTATAGGGGGAGCTTCTGACCTAGAAGTGCCTGGGCACACGTGATGTGTGTAACTCCAAAGATACCCCTCCGAGATTTCAGGCCTTACTTTTCCTCGTGTGCAGGGATACTACTGTTTGTCGTTACAAACTATTATTATCATGAGTTATGAGCCATTTAGAGAGCTTCTGCAAGGACATGCCTATCTATTGGGGAGGTCGTTCAACGACCTTGGAGTCTTGTGGATATATCTTGGCTAGTAGGTCGTTAGGACAGCTTTCGCCAAGACGTGCTAGTCTATTAGTGGGGAAGCTCGTCTAATGACTTACAAACTCATAGTTAGCAAGAGCGTGCTCCTACAATCACCTCCCCCCCCCCATTTCTTTACTCGTAGTGAGGGAGGACTGACGCAAAATAATTATTCTGGTCGAATGGACGATACGAGATCGTTTGTTAAATACAAACTTTTTTAGGCGTGGTATTGGAAGTTGTACGTCATCATTACTATCTGCCTTAGGAAGAGAGCATGCAATAATCTATATTGCTGATAGCATATGGTAAGCGGTGTGTCCCATCATGATGGTGAGACCTAGTTATTGTATTTATTTTAGCTACCTTTTTGTGTTTACCTATAAAATAAAGATAGGCATCTCTTTGACTACTTTTGGTCTTATCTTCATCTCTCTAACTGCCATTGCTAAAATTTTGCTTTGATCCTCTATGTGGTTATATTCTTTTGAATGGAGTTTGACTCTCGATTGCGCTTGGTATCGATCCGCTTGTGGTTCTTGGTTATTTTTGGTAAGTTTCCTTTTTACAATGTTGTTCTATTATTGTAATGATTGTTACAAATGTTTTCTTGTTGCTTGGTAACTCTGATAAACCAAGGTTTTGGCGTACTAGAGGTAACGCTGGTCATATTTAGCTAGCCTATGATTTGAACTTGATTAGGAACATCATTAGGGGGGTGGCCATGTAATAGAGGGAGGTGCCTTTGGGGATATGGTTCCCTGAGGTACCCTAGATTGGTATAAAATAATTGCTCCCTTATGCTAGGCTGAGTCTAATCTTTGCACTTAGCTCGTGCAGAGACGATCGATCATCTTGCACAAGTCAGTGCGCCCTCGCGTTAGAGTGATTATTATAAAGAATGGTTGTCTATGAGGCATCCTTATGTTGTGCCTCCAGAATGGGGAGTAGCTATGACCACGAGGCAGGCACCTCGGTCCCTCATGACCTAAAGGCTGAGGCTAGCATAGATTTCATGCCATGTAGGCGGGTGTCCAGGGATTTGGTCCATGAGGTACTCATTAGTGGTCACGTAAGGGATGGCTTCGAAAGCTTCTGGATATAACCAAGTGAGTGGAGACCACCCATGTCATTAGCTGAGTATGAGTCTGAAGGGATAAAGATAGAATATTTGGACGATGTGAATTAATGGGCAAGGATGAGCGGTAGTGATAAATAGATTTTGTCAAATTACTAAATGTTGGCCCCAAACCAGTACATTTGTTATTTTAGCCAGTTTGATGCTAGCCTGCGGTTCTTATTAGATGACCTAATGAAGAAATGTTTATCCTCGTTCGAAAAGAATCATGCCAAAAGAATGGCAATTTTTATAGGGTGATGCCTAGTTGTAGGAGCCACACACAAATTTCCCTGTAAATTTGAATCTTAGGGAGAGAGACCTAACAAGGGACATTGGAAAATGTTAAAGCTGATAGAAAGTAGAGATGCTCTTAGGAGTGGAAGAGAATTAAGATACAAGGTTAGGGTAGAGAAAGAATAGATTAAGTCTTTAGAGTCATGGATGGAGTAGTTTCTACTTTTTGAGTGTTAGTTAATTAGCGATGTTTTTCTTTAACGAATGTATGCTAGTAGTCATTACTTGTATTTGTGCTTTTTTACGCAAGTTTAGCATATGATAGTGCCTATTTAAAAAATGTTTATAATAGCATTCACTAAAAATGCAATCGTTTAATTACTATCATATGTACTTTTTCTTGTAGTGGTTAGCCCTCCACAACATGGACCCTTATTCTCAAGAACTGGGCTGGACAATTGATATTGTACGTAATGATCTATCATGATCATCACATAATTCCTTAAACTTTTAACTACGATGGAAGAAAATACCATTTCTCCTATGAATGGAATAAGAGGAAAATGTGTGAAAGAAAAATACACAAATTTAGGATAAAAAGAAGGAGACTTTGGAGGAGAAGAGGGTGTAGTCACAACCTTACTTAAAATTGTTATTCAAAAGTGGGTGCACAATCTCTATAGTTGAGGAAACTCCATAATTGCCACCAATCGCTCCAATTATTTTACCACTACTATCTCTGGTTAACAACAATGCTCACCTCTCAAACTATTACTCTCAAATATAGACCCTTACCACAACATAATCCCTTTTCACAACCTTTGGTTTTCCAATCAACTCTATGAGGTCCTCTAACCTGATCGTGGCCTAGTGGTATCTCTAATTGTCAATACTTTTTGGGCTTATGTTTCAGCTCACTTTATCAAAATATTTTGGGAATAAAGAAAAAATTAACTGTAAATAAGCAAAATACAAAGCAATGAACAACTACTTTAGTTTGCAATATTATAAGATCAATAATAAGAAGTACATGATTTAAACACTTAAGTCTCAAGTTAAAACTTACAAGCAATCTTCTCTAAAGTGACCAAACTCTAAGCCCTATGAACGTTAAACCCTCTACTCACCTCTACTTGAGTCGATTTACAACATCAATGAAACAACTTTTAAACCCTAAACAAATCTGTTAAAAATAATGAAATGATAAACCTGATTAATACTTCCTTTGAAATGATATGAGAGAGAACTATTGTAGCTGGAATGTGAATTATAGGGGTTTAATGTCGTAGAAGGGAGATCGAGCTCTTATACCAGGAAGATTAGGCTCGACTAGGGATCTTCACAAGTATCAAGGGTAGAAAATAGGAAAATATACTATCCAAACATACTTGTGTGAAGTTCCTGAATTAGAATTCTTCATGACCTCTAGTGAGGATTTGAAAGTGACTATGCATATATAGATTAGATTACAGATTTCGAGCTAAGGGGGACACCAAGATTAAGCTTCTCTGGTGCTCGATGGTTCTCCCGAACTCTTGTTAGGGGTTTTGGGCTAAGTTTTTCTAACAACTTCATGGTAGATCTTTTCTTCTATTTATAGGAGATATGAAAAGATGAGTCGCCATAAAAGGGTTAAGTTACATGTATATCCTCTTTGGCAGTTGTCCCATATAGAAGTCGGTTCTACTATAGTTGTCTGCCAGCTTGTCTGCTGGGCTGTCTGCTAAGTTGTCTATCTTCGACCATATACTTATATGAGGTACATTAGGGGTCGAAGGCATAGAAGGTTGAGAACCCCTACTACTACCCCCATTGTCCCCTAGTAAGTAGGGAAACTTGTCCTCGAAGAAATTAACATCAAGTGATTCAATAATAATAGTATCCATAATATCAAGAAACCTATAAGCCTTACTATTAATAGCATAACCAATGAAAACACATTTTAAGGCTCTACTAGATAGCTTTATTCATTTAGGATCAGGTTTACAAACATAAGCTAAACAACCCCAAACTTTAAAATAGCTAGCATTAGTTTTTTTTCCTCCAAATTTCATAAGGTGACAATTCATATGTGATATGAGGAACATGTTTTAAAATATGGCAAACGTATAATAATGTTTTACCCCATAAAGATTTAGGTGATCCAAAACTAAGTAATATAGCAACTATTAACTCAGCGAAACTTTCATTTTTTGTTCAGCTTTACCGTTAGAATCTGAAGAATAAGGGACAGTAGTTTCATGTATAATCCCCAAGGATTTATACATGTTTTAAAATTCATGTGAATCATATTTTGTGCCTCTATTACTATGAAACCTTTTAATGTTTCTATCAAACTAATTTTTAATCTCTATTACATATGTTCTAAACATATCTATTACTTCACTTTCGTGACGCATTAAGTAAATATGAGTATAGCTGGAGTGATCCTCTATAAAAGTTATAAAATACCTTTTACAATTATGAGCCAAAGTACCGTCAATTTCATAAATTTTAGAGTGGACTAAATCTAAAAGTTATGTTTCCCTAATAACACTTTTATGCAAGGCTTTAGTTATTTTAGCTTGACTAAAGGATTGGCATTTTTCAAAATCATTCAGATCAACTTTATAAATTATACTAAGTTTAGTCATATTGTGTACTAACTTCTAATTAATTTGATATAATCTAGAGTGCCAAATATAATATGAAGACAGTAAAAGCGGAAGCAAATTTATTCATTTCAAGACTAAGTTTGAACATTCCATTACAAGCAAAGCCTTTTCCTATAAAAATACCCTCCTTTATTATAATGTACTGATCTGAGCCAATGGTCTGCTAAAATCTTACCGTGTTGAGATGTTAGCCAGAGACAAGATTCTTCTACATTTTAAGAGTATATCACATCGTTCAGAGTAACAGCCCTTTCAGCGGTAAATACCAATTCAACATCTCTAGTACCTAGCACTTTGATGCAATGGGAATCCCTAAGTAGTACCTTCTAGTCTTCAGTCTCCTTACAGGTCTTGAAATAATTATGTTCATAGCATACATGCCAAGAAATGCCCAAGTTGGCTCACCGCTCACTGGTTCTATCGGCCATATTGATCTCCGTGATCATAGCCACTAAGGGATCTTTATTAACGTTAGCCTGAGCAATAAGTCTAGTGTTCCAGCAGATCCTAAATATGCGTCTGAACTTCTTACAAGCGACGCACACAATAGAAGTTGTATCAATTATATGGTGGAGCTTGTTGGTTCATTCCCATATTAGGATTCTAGTGTCCATCACTACAACGGTTATTCAGATTACCACCATTCTAACAGTTATTCAGATTGCCACCATTATTAGCCTTCATAGGTTTCTCCCTAGGTTTCAGCTAGACCTTCCCTTTAAACTGAACCAAAAGGACCTCCTCTTTCAAGTCTTTTTTTCTGAATTCTTCTTCAACCCTAAGCCGAGTTATCAAGTTCACCATGGTAAGTTCTTCTGACTTGTACCAAAAGATATTCATATAGTCCTTCCAATTTGGCAGTAATTTGTTAATCATTATGGCAACCTAAAAGTGCTTATCAGGAGATATCCCACCAGACACAATCTCATCAATAATTCATTGTAACGCATGTGATTAAGTAATTATCGACTTATCATCATCTATGGTGAATTTTAGATATTGGCTTATGGAAAACTTCTAGCGCCAACCTCTTCCGTATCAATTTTTTTCTGTAATGCCTCCAAAATAGTTTTTGCAGTGTTAAATTGTAGATAGTGTAATGGCCAAATTCTGTAGCTCGATACGATTAAGAATTATCTATCACACCAATGATCCTATAACAACACGCTAATATAAAGCAAGAATTGGAGGCAGGTGTTTTTAGCGAGGAAAGCCTCTGAACAGGTATAAAACCACGACCTCTTATGGAGGAGTTTTGTAAAAGTATCTTTATTGCTTGGAATGGATATCTTTATTACAAGTGATCTCTAGAATATAGAAATGTTTTTGATCTCGTAAATAAGAAGTTTGAGTAATTTTTCTGGTCCCTGTCTCTTCTGGAACTTCTCCTTCATAAAAGCTTTTCCCCCAGCTCTTTGTCGTGTTGGAGTACGCCTTCCGAATAATATGGTTTGTGGCGGTTGACTGTATAACTGACAAGTTTATGGGAGACAGGTGTCTTTGGCTGAATAACATTTTTTGAATTTAGCTCAACCCACGTTCTTGAGTAGGTCGTGGAGCTATTTGGAATGTTTGACTAGAGAGTTAAGTGTTGAAATTGCGTGAGCCTGAGATGGAGGTAATTCGAGTTGTGTGAGCTCTATTATGAATGAGCTCGAGGGATAAGTCCCTACAGTCGCCCCCTCACAACCGAAGTCACGAGTAGCTTTGGATGAGAAAGAATAGGCTAAAAGTGGTAAATTCAAAATGGATCAATGATGGCGTTTGACTGGGTAGAAGTTACGTGATATTGGGAAGTGATGGGTATTAAATGATGATGCGGATGAATGTGACGGTTACGTTTGAATAGTCGCGTCCATAATAAATGATGACGCTTGGGAAGACGTACCTGCACAATAAAGTTAGGGTTATATAAAGAGTACCTTGATCAATTTTTTGGAACAATTCTTGCATGCATAACTTTCTCTGAGATGTTGAAAACTTGGAGTATGGTTCTTGAAGAGAGGATTGCATCTGAAACCTAGGGGTTGAAGTTGAAGTACTTTGATGATCATTCCTTAGAAATGGCGATCCCAGCCCCTGTTCCTCCGACGTACCAAGGCTTATCGGGATAGGAAGCGGTTGAAGCTAAGGAAGATTTTTGCTATAAGTGGAAATTTACTGTCTTCGTCTTGACAGGAGAGGAACATTGGGCCTGTCTTCGCACCCTTTCGGAAGACAGGGTTAGGGGTTCATTTGCAGGGAAAGGTGTATCTGCGGGGTAGGTATGCTAATCTCATGTGTTGTTGTCGATTCGAATGACGGGCCCTCTTCATCTCTACCAACTCTTCAGTGGTGGTTAATAAAGAAGAAGCGGTGATGGCAGTGGAGAAGGAGGATGGGAAGGGGGATTATGCTAACGCATTTCCATCATGTTTTTACACTCTGAAGACCTTTTATCTTGTTTTGTGGGTACCAACACTGAGTCCACTACTTGTATGGTTCCTATTTGGAGTTTGATTAGGCTTCAACCGAGTCATGTGAGGGAAGATATTTGTTGGTTTCAATATCTTCTTTGCATCAGGGAAAAGAATCATTAAAGTAAGAAGAACTAGAATACATGATTCCTCTGCATGCCTGAATAACCTGTAGCTTTTAACAAATAGGGAAAACTTGTTATCTGTAAAGTACCTGGAGTTCAGTGCCGGACGGATAACATTCTATTGTATTCCTGTATGAAAACTTGTTCAAAACTGTTATTGTTAACTATATGTACTAGTTTGATATGAATTAAATGTGCGTTTTAGTCAATGTGTTCAAAAAAACTTCTTGATCGAACTGTAATGTGTTGTGTGTTGGTTCAAATTAACACGGATTATTATTCTGTGATGAAAACACTGTTGTAATCTTGTTTGCACCTTATGTGAATACGAGCTTGAGAACTTTGTGCTGATATAAATGATTTGGATATAAATAAGACCCACCCGGAAAGATGTAAATTCGAGCTTATTTAGTTTGGTAAATAGAGATACTATTAGTTTGTTTTTGTATCTGTGAACTAGTGAGGGATAAGTTTATAATGAGTGGGTCACGATTTTGGGCGTCTATTAGTAATACTAGACTAAAAATCGTGTTGAAAGGAGGAAGGTAATGAAAAGAAAATTATTAAATATAATAGCATGACCTGCCAAAAATTTGCGGGAAGTTAGGTGGGCGGACTCTCAGTCTCAGAGGATTTTCCAGAATGCCGCTAATGGTCGATGGCTACTACAAAAATAATGAATTAGTGAGAGGATCTTTGGTTCTCACTCAGTTACGTGTTGAGTTACAAGTGAGGGACTGTCAGCCGAAGGATTGATATAAGGGCAGAGAACCTTGAGTCATGCCAGTTACTTTTATGATCATTCACTTCGTGGTATTCATGAGGGGTTCTGTAGAGCGCGAAAGGTAGGTAGGTTGATGTTAAACCCCTAGTATAGACTCGAATTTGAAGACTATGCCGGATAAACGAATTGATGTGATTAGCTGATGTGTTTAAGTTTACAAGGTGGGGATGGGTGTGGGGAAAGTGTGGTTTGATGAATAATATAAATGTTGGGATGTAACAGAAATAATATAAGTCAAAATTCGGGATCCCTATAGCCGGGGGCGAATGTTTTGAGCGCATTTTTAATCAACCTTTTGAATAAATTTGCTATGTGTAACACTTTTCGAATGGCGCCAATCACTATAAGCCTAGATAAACAAGGATGTGCAAACAAAAATGGGAAAAACAAATGCGAAAACTTCTAGTTTTGTTTTGTATACACAAGGACCCTATAGAGTCTGACATCGACAACACAGTATAAGTTCATCATGAGTATAGGAAGATAAGGGAAAGATATGGAAATATGGGAAGAATATGTTTTAAAATAAGGGGATCGGTAAGATGGAAAGGAGGTTTTATCGAAAAGGTGCAAGCATCTGACATAGAGACTGGGAAAGGACCGCATCGGTTTGGATACTCCCCCGACCGGATGGTTCGTGCTGAAGTTACAATCAATGCCGGCCGTCCTGAGAGAGAAAAGGAAAGTTCTTCGTCTCCAAATAAACATTTACCACAATAAAGACAGGAGGAACACAGAGAGAAAGACAAAAAACAGGGATTCGATAAAAAGTTACCAAAGGCGATAAACGGTTTGAAGAGGACAAAGGATTCCTGGATTCATAGGTGGCAAACGCGCGTTGTGAGGGAACGCTTGACTCTCCTACCGATTCTCATGTGGATTTATGGAGAGGTTAGTAGAGATACTTGCGATATAGTTAATTTCAGAGTTTAAAGATATGTGTTTATACGTGAATAAGAGCAGAGTATATGTTGAATATTCGATATATATATATATATTATATACTAGATATTATCAGATGGACAAATGATAAGATACCTTCGCTGTAGTAGGTCGAACGTAGAGAGGCATCTTTGTTAGGTTGATAACGTGTCTGTAAAAAAAAAATAGATGCGGCATGTGCGACTGTTAATGAGGTTTTGACTACGGTCGGACGAGAGTTATAATAATGAAGGGGAAGGAGGATTGGGAACAATTCGCAGGTTTCCTTGGTTAGTTGGTGTAGTAGCTTTCGGGTTCTGATGCCTTTAGAGAATTTATAAAGCAAAAGGTGGTTGTAGGGGGAAGTAGGGTAAATGTGTAGAGTTTGCCGGTAAGCGTTTTAGGGGTTGTACGGTAAGCGGAGGGGTGAAAAGTATTTTTATATTTGCGGGAGATTTGGACTAGTAGGAGAAACAGGATAGGGGTTATAGATGAACGATTTGTTCGTAGAGTATTTCGATATGAAGATGTTGGTAGTGACCTCCTCGGAGGGTTTTTTGTCGTTACTCGATCTCAATTTAGAATATGGGTGCAGATTCCCCTTACATTTGGCAAAAAGGCTTACTGAAGTACAATTAGGGCTGTCTGTTCAAATGAACGGGAACATGTTAGTGAGGTAATAATGTGGTAAACCATCTGAATGAAAGGTGGTGAAAAAAACGAAGGAAAAATGAGGGAGGAAACCCCTGAGGATGTTCTGCAGTTTTATGGGGTTGAAAGAATTTGAAGGCGTGGGGGGTCGTATTTCTGTTCGTGAGTATAACGCGGTATCATTTTTTTGATCATGAATTCGCAGCTCGAGATCTGGAATGAAACATAATATGGGTGAAGGGTAATTGCCTTCAAAGAGGATGATGACGAACCTTTGACCTCTCGATTTGATATATAAAGAAAAGTCAGGACCTGACATGCGGAGGATTGAATATTTATATTTGTTGCACAAATGTAGTTGATAGTGTAAAAATGGTATTGTTGGTGTGAAAGTCAACAGTGGAACAGGAAGGAATCTCTTGTGGACTTCCTACTCGCTGTCTACCCCGCTTCCCCCCCACACCGCCCCCCCCCCCCCCCACCCCCCCTCTTTTCCCCCTCCCCGCCCCCCTTTCAACACGACCCCCTCACGTCCCCACCCACCTACCCCCCCCCCCACCCAGTTTTAGCCGACAGTCTGAGGAGGAGCATGACTAAACTTGAAACTCGTCTTGGGGAATATAGGCCCTGAGTAGAAAGAAGACGAGGATTGAACAGTAGGTCGAAAAGGTATTTTTGAAAGGCTCAGTCTACTAGGTGAGAAGAGGGTCGATGAAAGAAACAAAGCAAACAAGTGGTGAGGAGATGCTCGAACAAATCTTTCACTAACTCTGGAATGGCGTTCGGCCACCATCGACCCCCATTAAGCCGAGCAACGTGCTCAAACTCTTTCGAAGAAAGAATTACCTAAAGACTTTGCTGCCATCGAATGCCACAGAAAGTGGTTGGAGGTCGCAAGAGAAAAGAAGGAGGGATAAATCTTTTGGGGAGACGGTAGTGGAGGTACGACCGGCTGTGGTGGATGAACTTACAGCGGTAAAGTGAAAGGGGCCCAGGTTGGCGGCCCTTCAGGGGCCAGGAAGCCAGAAGCAAGATGGTAAGTGTTATATTTTCATAAAGGAAATGTTAATATACTTGAGCTAATCAACCGAGATGATATAATTATTACCAAGTTGTTCATAATGTCACGGGGATTGGGCTGGTAATGAAGAAGAAAATACGGGTTGAAGAAGGCGACGGCGAGTGGAGGAAAGGAAAAAATTAGCTCGGAGCAAACTAAAGCCATGAAAGAAGTCAAGCAGCTGACGGTACTCACGCCATGGCGATGCGGCCAGCTATTGGTCAAGGAAAGGCGACCACGCTGAGATTGTGAGGAGCGTAAACAGATGGGTTGTCATTGATGCGATGAAGCTATTCTCAGGAACGAGACGTGGGGACTGTAATTACCCGCGCAGCCTTTCCATGTTACAGCGTCGGACCAGAATGAGAAAGGGGAAGTCCCCCCCGGCAGGAAGTTGGAGGTCTGATGGGGTCTCCCGTAGACAGTACGTGGCAACCAAGGGGATGAGGTCGAGTTCCAGGAAGATGGAGTGAGGAAGTAGGGTAGTTGCGTGGTACATATCTGTAAGTTGTGAGTTGTAGGGACTTCTGGTGAGAAGAAAAACTTATGTAGTGACTCTATTGAAAATCTTTTGTAAGGTAGTTAGAGAAATGGAGTTCAGGATAAATAGTTTAGAGGCGGACTTGTAGGGCACGATAGACCTTTAAAGACTTGGTGTCTACGCAAGCGAGCTGCAATAGCTTGTAGAGGTTATGCAAACTTTATGTTAGCACCAAGTTAGTTATCAAGTAAAATAGGGTCGGAATGACCACAACTCAACGCTATCAATACATGAGTCAGATATCGAAAGGTGTACATTGTAGCAGCAAGAACAAGAAGATTCATGAAATGTTCATCTGAGCAATGGATCTCCGAGCTTTTAATCTAAAGTATGGCATGATGTTGAGCAATACGAGGTCTCGTAAAATGTAGTATATACAAAATTATCCTTTTATGAATGACCTGCACTAAATCCTGGTATAGGCCAGGTGAAGTGGATGCATCTCGCACACGTGGGATCACGCACTCCTGTGACAATTAGGAGAATTTGGTGGAGTAGTTGTTAGATTTTTCACCAACGAAGCCCTACCATGAAGGCCATATTCGAAGGAAAATAGAGAGGATTAATCCGTAAAGGTATTTCACGGACTGAGAAGTTGAACCTCAAAGTCTGTTTTTGGACCTGAGTCCACCCAGGCACGGCGAAAACAGAACAGACCCACTAGACAAAGAAGAGACTTCATAGAACACTCACACTCCGGCGGCCCACAGCCATGCGAGCACCTTCAACGTTCCGGCGACGCATGGTTCTGTGGAGCAAAGCAGGTTGCACCGTTCCCCATCCCCGACCATATCCTCAGGCGCACTAAAAACGCGCTGGACTACCTCGGTTCACCCCGCGAGCACACACCACCCACCTGTCGATAGGCACCCTCTCCCCCCAACACACAGCAACAATTCACCCCTATGGCAGGGAACCCCCCTGAGCACCCACCCCACCCAGATGACTACGAACATCGCTAAGAGACCCCAACTTCATCGAACCCCACACCCAGAACCGAAAACACATCCCGCTGAGATGAGGTCAAGCTCGAAAGGAAAATTTATCGACGCTTCGGAAGGCCGTAGCGAACCCATTGCAAAACAGTCGCCTAAAAGATATGGAATTTTGAGAAATGCAGCGAGAGTCGATGATCTTAAGGGAAATTGCTCGACGTTAAGCCCAAAAGGATTAAAGCCATGCTCGTACCAAGAAAGCCAAAGCTAGAGAGGCGCTTGGGGGGAAGAAAAATGAGGTTAAGGCCCTTTAGTTGAGGGCTATAGTTAGTCTATCAATCTGACATAGAGAGCTAGAAGTGACGTCATCTCAAATTCAAGGGCATTGTTCGGAAAGGAAATAACCAATTTGAAGGAATGCCAACATAAGCTGATGCTGCTTATGATTAGAGAGAAAGTCTGGAGGGGAGATCAAAGCAACAGGACTGTGTGTGTGAAAGGGAAGGGGAATTGTTGAAAGACTCTGCTGGCCCCTACGGACCGATACACATCCTGCCGAACGCATCAATATTAGACGTCATGTCGCCCGAACGCTCGTAGACTTAGAAGCCATAAATCTAGCTGAGTCGGCGCACGTATTTTGACAAATGGAAAATAGTCATTTATCAGGATTAGGGTTGATGCGGGACAATAATTGGTGGAAGGATAATTTGCTAGGCTAAAGGTACGCCTCCTGAGGTTAAAGGGGGGCGGAGATTAGCAAACAACGCTAGACCTGGGGTATCCGATCTACAACCTCATCGCGATAAGGCCCCGTCGATCGCATGCAGATTACAGCTGGCCTGTCTCAAGCCCTATAAAATATTTATGCCTGCGTAGAACGAAGAATACATAAACTCAAAAACGCTGTGCAGCTAGGGACTAGCCCCCTGAGACACAACACACCCTCAGATAGCTCAAGGGAACTTTTCGTGCAATGGAGACCAACTGGCCCTCGAATGCTACATCAGCAAAACAAGGTAGGGGGTGCTTGGCCGCGACTGAAAGAGAGACCCTTGATGATGTGGCGGAAAAGCATACTGAACTCCCATCAGCAGAAAATCTCTTTGTAGTATGATTTGAACCTGAAAATCAATAGAAGGGGTGCAGGACACGTTGTTATGATGAAACTAGTAGACCATGGCCTTATCTTGTGTTGGCGGGTCTTTGCTATTAAAAACAAAGTTTTCATTCGTTTTACTCGCAGAAGGGGCTTAAGTTAAACAGTTGAAACTTGATTTGGACTATAGAAATGTTACAGGCATATTGAAAGCGATGAAAGCTAGTATGACCTGTGCTTATTTATGGTGGTGATTTTGAGGTAAAGCCCGCTTTTTATTGCCCTGCGCGAGAGTAAAGCTTCCGTTGAAACAAGTGTATCTCGATCCGGCTACTAAGTGAAAACCAAACAAGTGTACAAGATGAAGGTAGTATTCCCTGCATTCCTGGTTTGGTGAGTCTTGATGTGGAACAGTTTTTTATTGTTCCCTTGCCAGAGAGGGAAAGATCACGCGTATTAAGTATTCCCTTGATCACCTGCTGAAGTGAACCACCCCGTTGTAAAAGCAGCTAGTATCACCTTTGTGTCTCTTTTGTTTGCTGGTCTTTGCCCATGGGGAACCGTTTTTTCCCCTGCACC
This sequence comes from Kingdonia uniflora, assembly GCA_014058105.1. Taxonomy (NCBI): domain Eukaryota; kingdom Viridiplantae; phylum Streptophyta; class Magnoliopsida; order Ranunculales; family Circaeasteraceae; genus Kingdonia; species Kingdonia uniflora. The sequence goes on from JACGCM010001596.1 coordinate 177,797, forward strand.
TTCGACCCGACGAGATGCAGCTTCAGAAACAAAGAACACCAGCGGGGTACATCCATGTGTGGGTCGATCCCGGCCTAATGAAGTAAACAAAAAGTTTACACAACCAGATGAGGTGTCTTACCCTTTGCTTATATTTTGTTTACTGAAGTCTTGATGTGGAACAAGTTTTTATACTTGCACTTTCGTAGATAATATAAAGATAGCTGACCACTAAGTGTATCTTGATATAAACTATGAAGCGAACCAAAACAGTGTAACCGCTAAAGACTGTATTTACTTTGCTACTCGCAGTTTGCGAGATCCTCTGTGTGGGGAGTCTTTGATGGGGCACAAGCTTTGTACACCTGCCACCCTGCGGATGTGCGTAAAGAAGCCAATCAAGTGATCATTCCTGATGAACTTAGAAACTATGATTGCAAGCTAGTATATCTATGCTTGAATCTGTCGAATGTGGGACGACTGTTTCCTGAGCGAAGACGTTGTCACCAACTTTTATTGATAAGTGTCGAATTTATATTGGTAGATAAGGAAGTACTTTTAAAATTATCAACCCAACAGCGAAAACATTGGGACTGGAGTGTAGCCTCCCGATCGTATCGTTTCAGCGTTTTAGTGTTACAAGTCTTTTAAACATGGGGATTCCCTTTTATCCTGGCTAGTAGCTTTCCGGCTGAGAACTGTGATAAGTAATGGCCCTTCACTTCTCGGCTAAGTTCCCGCGTGCGGTTTTTGCGTTGTGAGGAATTGCTAA
>JACGCM010000831.1:0-25747 GCA_014058105.1 Kingdonia uniflora
TTCCTATAAGATTTGGATCGAGTTAGGAGTAAAAGTGTTTTTTAACGGATCGGACTATAAATCATAATAGATCCTAGTTCAGTCCGGTCCATCGACAACAATATACTAAAGTAGTCAATAAAACAAGTGAGGAAACGACTATTTATTGCCAAAACTTAATTAATCCCATTGAGGCGATAGTGTTAATATCACCCATATTGTTTTTCTTTCTCAAGAGTGGGTGCCTTTTGCAAATAGCTTCAAAGTTTACCAAATCATTGTTAGCTTTCCAGGCAACATGTGGTGGCACAACATAAACGCAATCAAAGGCGCAAGGACGAAGGAGAAACAAAGGTTGTATAATAAAAAAGTTTGACAGGGAAATGAACAGGCCATTTTATCTACACTCATTCGATGTTAGCCATTGATGCCTAAGTAGTATTTTGTAATGTTAGCTTGTGTCATTAAGGGCTTGCTATCCATTTTTGTTTTGGGGGTTCATTTAGAGTTTACGGGCTTGCTATCCATTTTTGTTTTGGGGGTTCATTTAGAGTTTACGGCTTATGAGGTAGATAAGCTTCATGCATGTGGTTATATCTAACATAACTCTTCCCAACCTTACTACTTCTTGTTGTCCCCCTTAATACGTCTTCTTTCTTTACTTGTGTGTGATCTTTTCTGATTACGACACAAATCCAATGTGGTCCTCTATGTTTCGCCACAATTTCGTCGCAAACTAAAGATAGACATTGGACTTATCGACGAGGCCAAGAAGACGTTCCTCAAGCGGGCCTCTAGGGCGCAAAATGGCTACTGTTTTCCATGTGGAGGCATTCATGATTATGTCCTTGTGGCATACAACACTCGTGCATGTGTATGTGCTTAACCTTGTTAACCACAAATTACGTAAAATCTTTGTGGAGAAAAAGTTCCCTCCTAAGCCCTAAGCACTCTTAGGACACACATGTCCTATTTAATCTCAGTGCTTAACCTTAGTTAATTAGTTGTCAAAGTTAATATATTATATCTTATAAGATCACACCAAAATCTTAATATAGTTGGCACAAGAATAAATAAATTAAGGAGAAGAGTTCTTAGTAAAACATCATGAATTTTAGAGTTCTTAGAGCATCTCCTAAATTGCCTCACTGACTTGGTTGAAAAAAACCCAAATACAAGTCAGTGAGGCTCTATTTCCTCCAACAGTACCTGACTTGATTTTTTTAACAGGCCCCCAAGTGTTGGACGCCTATTTTATTTTTTATTTTTTTAAGTCCAAATTGGGAGCCCAATACTTGGGCGCTCGATTTGAATTTTAAAAAATAAAATAAAATTGAGCGCCCAAGTCTTAGACGCCCAAGTCTTAAATTTTTGTTAAAAAACTAATTGGGCGCCCAAATCTTAGGCGCCTGTTTAAAAACAAAATAGGCGCCCAACACTTAGGCGACCAATCGCGACGTTAAAATGCAAGGTTGAGTCTTGAAATCCAAGAGTCAACTTTGTTTTTGGAGGGTAAAATCCAAGTTAGTGAGACACTATTGGATGATGAAAATCCTAGGTAGCACCTTGGATTCCAAGGTAGTAAGGCATTTTAGGAGATGCTTTTACTCTAAACGAAGCTGTTGGAGGATGCATCAAGCATGTAGACTAGAAAATGATAAATTGCATGGGTTTTTCAATTGTTGTAGGAATAACCATTATTACTCATGCTTAATGTAAAAATATTTTTTATTTTTAATAGAAGTAACTCGATTACAAAATAATAAAATAATACATCATATTTTGAGTTCCTTTTTAATTTTTATACTCAATACTCGATCAAATATAAATCAGCAGGTCCAAAAGATTGTAAAGAATAACGTAACATCTTAATATTTTGGGTAAGGATAAGTGATAATATATTTCTTAAGAAGCGCTTAAGATTCGGGTTAAGCGCTTCTCTAATTATTCGCATAAAACATATAGAATATCAAAAGTACGGGATTAGTTCGCGAATAAGTAGGTATAAACGTACACTTCACTACCAAAATTCAAACCCTCTCCAACGGCGTCTCATTTCCCCAACCTTCAAATCGAGCGCGAAAACGCAACAAATCCAAATCTCTCTCACATCGAAACCCTAAAACCCTAAACCTTGAATCTCATCTCACACAAACACCAACATGTTCTCTCCTGCAACCAAGAAGCTCAACTTCACATCTCAAAAAGATCGAAATCTAGGGCAAATACTTCCCCAGATTCACCCGCAACACCTCTATTAGAGAATCGGAGATCGTCGTCTTACGGGACTTCGATCGCGGATCGGCCGAGTACAGGGACGCCAGCTCCATGGGTTTCGCGCTTATCTGTTCTCGCTAGGTAATGACATTCATGTCTAAAACCTTGTTTTGATGTGTTGAAATGATTCTCAATTGCAAATGAAGTTGTTATTTAAACCTAACATTGCGAATGTGAAGTTGTGCATAGTTAGGGATTAGGTTTCATAGCTAATTGGTTTACTGAATAGTGAGGAAGTTGCATTTTTGTAGGTGGGATTCGAGTTGTAAAATGGGGCGCATTTCCTCGAATTAGGGTAATTATAATTGTGATTTGTGCATTTTTTTTTAAATATTTATTTTTAGGAAAGGGTGGTGTTCTTTTTAGTTACCGATTTCGCTTTTAGTTGAAACAATTTGGGGTGATATTGATAATTGCTTATATGTTTTTGGTCATTTTTGTTTTGAGTAGAACGCGGTGTTCTACCTTGTATGCTTGCTTGTAACTGGGCATTTAGGGTTTCTGTGAAATGACTACTACAAAGTCATTGGAGAATTTGTTCTCTATTGCAGTCATTTTGGTTTGTCAATTAACTCAAGATATCTACCTAAAGAATTTAAAATCAGTACCATTTGTTGGTAAATCTTTGATCTTAATGGTGAAATATTTAGCCTGTTATTGGGCATGCAATTTGTAAAGAAGTTACTTTTTCCGTTTAATTAAATGCAAAATATAACAGTTCTCATCCATATCTGAAGGTTTATTTCAACGTCATAATTTGAAATTTAATATTAATTATCTATGTCTTCTGTTTTTAGAATACCATCAGCAAAAAAAGTTGGAAAGGGGACTGATGCAGATCCAGTTCAGCCTGTATATGTTGGAGAGTTCCCTGAAGAAGTTCGTGATGCACAGGCCAGCTTCCTACATAAGAGTATTTCTGGTTAGTACAATCTGTCACCTTCAGACTGGACCATTCTGTTTTTCTTCATGTACTTACGTTTGGGATAGACCCTAGTTACCAATTCTAGCGTACGCCAGAAATCTGGATGTAGCTAGTTAAGTATTTAATCCGAAATCCGTTTAACATATTGGTAAAGATACAAGTGTAAACCACATGTTATGTGCATGATATTGGTTGGATAACAATACTAATATTTCTTATTAAATTACTAAATAAACTTTAATTTTAATTTTCGAACAAGGAATTTTTGGCATATTGGGCATGTACATTAGGGTTAGAAAAAGATACCTGAGGATTATGGGTTTTTAAGTACGCAAGATCCACACATTTATGCTATAAACGTAATTACGTTATCTTTTAAAAAAATGTATCTCGTGGCAAATTTGCAAGTCGCTAAGTAGGTGATGTACAATAGTCATTCACTTTTACAGGTGATACAGGGATCTCTGGTGGAGTTGATAAAGGAACGTCATTGGCTTGGATGTTTTGTGGAAACCAGCTTTTTGTTTGGAGTTACTTCTCACCTTCAGCTTCAAAAAAATGTGTCATTCTCCATTTTCCTCCTTCCATTGAAGATGCAAGCACAACATCTAATTCTAGTAACGTCTGGATGATTTGTGTCGTTAATTGGAATAGTTTATCTAGGGATACGAGACACCAAAACTCCGTCGGTATAGTTATGTGTAACAAGAAATCAAAAGCTGTGATATACTGGCGAGACATTTTCTCTGAAGGTGGGGTTTCTCCAGTTCTTAGTCTCACGTCTGATGAGTTCGAGCGAACTTCTTCACCCAGTTCTGGGAATACCCCACCAAACAGTCAACCAAGACGTAGCAGGCTTGGAACTAGTAATTTGGTCGAAGAGAGTCGTTTTAATTCATTGATTGCTTCTGCAATTCCTGGCACCAGGCATGTTTGTGTTGCTCTTGCCTGTGGATCTAATGGCGAACTTTGGCGATTTCGATGTAGTGCCTCTGGTATTTACCGGGAGAAAATCTCTCAAGCTTTCAATATTTTGTCATCTCAAAGTAGTGATGGTGGCCACCCGACAGTGGACAAGGGGTATCCAAGATCACTTATCTGGCGTTTTCAGGTTCTTCCACCTGGGGAATCCCACCGTCAGTTCTTCGTGCTAACAGATCACGAGATCCAGTGTTTTATGATGCACTTGGATTCTAATATGAAGGTAACAAAATTATGGTCCCATGAAATCGTTGGCGCTGATAGTGATTCGGGGATTAAGAAGGACTTGGCTGGCCAGAAACGAATTTGGCCATTAGATATGCAAGTAGATGATCGCGGGAAAGAATTAACTATTCTTGTTGCTACGTTTTGTAAGGATAGAGTGAGTAGTTCTAGCTACACACAATATTCACTTTTGACTATGCAATATAAATCCGGGTTCAATGTGTCTTCTGATAATATAGATCAAATACGTGAACGTGTTTTGGAAAAGAAAGCTCCCATTCAAGTAATAATTCCAAAAGCAAGGGTGGAAGATGAAGATTCCTTATTCTCCATGAGACTTCGTGTAGGGGGGAAACCTTCTGGGTCAACAATCATAGTTTCTGGTGATGGAACTGCGACCGTTTCCCATTATTGGAGAAACTCCACAAGACTCTATCAATTCGATTTGCCTTGGGATGCAGGGAAAGTTCTTGATGCTTCTGTTTTCCCTTCTACAGAGGATAACGAAGAAGGAGCATGGGTTGTACTAACAGAGAAAGCAGGAGTTTGGGCAATACCTGAGAAGGCAGTTCTACTCGGCGGCGTTGAACCACCTGAGCGGAGTTTATCACGTAAAGGAAGCTCAAATGAAGGAGCTTCTGAGGAAGAGAGAAGAAACACAATATTTGGAGGTAATATTGCTCCTCGAAGGGCTAGTTCTGAAGCATCATGGGATGCTGGAGATAGGCAGAGGGCGGTGTTGACTGGGGTTGCTCGTCGAACTGCTCAAGATGAGGAATCAGAAGCTTTACTTGGTCGACACTTTCAGAATTTTCTTTTATCTGGGCAAGTTGACGATTCACTTGAAAAATTAAGGAAATCTGGAGCATTTGAAAAGGACGATGAAACAAACATTTTTGTTCGTACAAGCAAATCAATTGTTGACACTCTAGCTAAACATTGGACATCCACCAGGGGTGCTGAGATTGTGGCTATGGCTGTAATGTCATCCCAACTTTTGGATAAGCAGCAGAAACATCAAAGGTTTCTTCAATTTCTCGCTTTATCCAAGTGCCACGAGGAGCTTCGTTCCCGACAGAGTATGAACCACTTTCTTTTATCTTCTGTTTTGGCTGTTTACATTTTAGGTCTTCTGTATATAATTTTTATTAGCCAAGGGGCAGTTTTCGCATCACTTTTGAGAAAATGCTTTAAACGCATAGGTCTATAACACCTTTTGACCACTTAATAAAATTTTGAGCATTTGGAAAGTTGAAGGTAGTGTGCTATATAAAACTCGATCTTATATATGAAATCAGTTATGTTATGCCTATTTTTCCCCATTTTCGTTTCTTTGAGGTTTGAAATTAGTTTTGGATATCCAAGGCAACGAAGATAAAAATTAAATTTGGTGAAGGAAAATCATTTGCTCATGAAGTAATAGCAATTTCTGAAGTATTTGAAGCAAGTGATTTATTCATTTGGCTGTCAAACAACAGAAAAAAAAATCATCGTAAGCGCTTTCACGTAAAGAGTTCTGCCAAAAGTAATCAACTATAAGCTACACCAAAGTTGGAACTAACTATTACTGTGTATTATCAGGAGATTCTCTTCAAACTATCATGGAACATGGTGAAAAGCTAGCTGGAATGATCCAATTAAGGGAATTGCAAAGTACACTTAGCCAGAACGACTGGAAACAGAGCAATAATCTGTACGCTGGTTCTTCAGATGAAAAGGCAGGTTCTCTTTGGGACCTGATTCAATTAGTTGGGGAAAAAGCCCGTAGAACTACTGTTCTTTTGATGGATAGAGATAACGCTGAGGTGTTTTACAGTAAAGTTTCTGATCTCGAAGAAGTATTTTTCTGCTTATCCCATCAACTGCAATTGATTATTGGTGAAGATATGCCATTAGTAGTTCAAGTTCAGCGAGTTTGCGAACTTTCAAATGCATGCACAACATTAATTCGTGCTGCCATCCATTATAGAACTGAGCACAACACATGGTACCCGACACCTGAGGGATTAACACATTGGTCTTGTCTGCCTGTTGTACGTAATGGGTTGTGGTGTGTTGCTTCTTTGATGATTCATCTTTTGAAAGAAACAGGTTTGGAAGCAAAAACAAACTTACATAATTATCTAGAAGGGTTGACCGATGTCTTGCTGGAGACGTATACCGGTTCTATCACAGCTAAAGTTGAACGCGGGGAGGAACAGACAGGTCTATTAGATGAGTATTGGAAAAGAAGAGATGCGCTTTTGGACTCCCTTTATCAAAATGTTAGGAGTTCTGCAGAAGACAAATACCAGGTGAGTCTTCACTTTATTGAAAAATGCAAATGAGTTCTTATTGTTTTTTTTAGAATAAAATCCAATTTACTTGTAAGGGTATGAATACAACATAAGATATTAGGAAATGGACTTGGGTTATTATGTACGTTAATACTTTATTACTGGTTGAGACCCAATGTATTCTCTACGATTCTCTATGATTGTTAATGGTTGCATATTACTCCACCACCACCATTTTGTCAATTTATTTAGTTTTTATGAGTTTTTGAATATTGTGTGGGAATTATTTGGTTATTACTGAAGAGTTCTACTTGGCTCACCCACTTATGGTTGAGTTTTCTCTCAACCTAGTTTTAAAAAATGAGTCGTAAAAGAGTAACTTAGTAACTTGATTAGCAGGTTCATGCTTTATACCCACTATCTCTCTCTACAGTAATCTTTTCTCTCTTCTCAAACTGAAAGAAGCTTTAATCTCATCAAATATGAAGAAGTTTTTTCTTACTCTCTTTATCATCACCAATGATTCTCTTCTCATCTCCGGTTCATTATATTAATCATCTGGCTAGGTGAGACAATTTTAAAATATAATCGATCTAAGTTGGTCGACAAAAAACAATCGAATCAGACGATATAAATCCAATAAACTCAATGTTGAGCACCATTGGAGATGAAATAAAGAAAGAACGAAAATTCAAAAAATAAGAGGGGAAGATAACTGTAGAGAAAGAAATATGATTATTTGAATTGCTTACATTCAAATAAGGGTTTTAATATTTAGAGAGGGGAAGATAATTGAGTTTTCAAAATTTCAGATTAGTTTAGTTAAATCTGAGAAGTGCTTTTTCATGTTTTTGATTTGATAAATGGATCTGAGTGAGAGAGAGATTTTTTGTTAGGAGAGAGAAACAATAAATTGAGGAGATAAAAGGCTCTTCCGGTTTCCTGTTTCCACTTGCCGTACGTCATATGATAAAACGAGGTGGAGGTGTCCTTCAGCACTCAGTGGGTGACCAGAGTATTTTCGTTGTAAGAATTCAAGAATCTTTGTCTGTTGTTGTTGATTATTAATGTTTGTCAGTCGCTTTATTTGGTAGTCAAAGAGACCTATAAATATGTACTTTGTTGAGAATAGTGTAAGCAAGAAGAAAAACTTTCTTAATTTCTACTTAAGGTCTAAAACGTTATCATAATAACATCATTCTGAAAAATTTAAAGTATCCGCGTTGGACTCCTTGGTTATCCTTAAACAAACTTTTTGAGCACGTTTTCCAAAGGAAGAAAGTGGTACTTACATATTCAATCTTGGGCAGTTTACTAATGTACAACATGGCAATGTATAAATGGCCTATTTCTGCCATCAAGGAAAGTGAAACAATTCAAAGAGTTTGTTTTTGGTCTGGAAATCCAACAAAAAGGAAATTAGTTACTCTAAGATGATAAGAAGGGTGCGTATGAATAAGAAAGCTAAAATAGGTAATCTGTCAATGCTATATAGCTTGCATGAAGAGAATTTCTTTGGCCTGGAGATCTAACAAAAAGGAAATTAGTCACTCTAAGATGGGATAAAGTGTGTAAGCGTACTGAAAAAGGTTGTCTCGGAAATCGGAATAAGAAAGCTGAAAGAGGTAAATATTTCAATGCCAAAAATGAAGTTTGCATTGAAATTCATTGAAGATAAAAGTACTTGGGCAGATATATAAATTGCATGCAAAGAAAAATGGGGAAGTTGTGGATTGCTATAAAATGTCTTCCTTGTGGCCTGGCTTGAGATGGGCGTTAAGAGAGCTGAAACCTCATGTGGGATGGAGTATTGGAGGTGAGAGTTTAGTCAATATAGAGGGATACTTGGTCCGAGACAACAATTGAGGATTGTGTGCCTATTCCCAGTTCTCATGGGCAAAGCTTAGCAGCATAATTCAAAAAAGACAGTGGAGTATTTTTGATGAGGTGAAGGTGATTTGGGAAGGTTCTGAGATAAATGTTTACAATATCAGTATTTAAGTAGACAAGAAAGTTGCTTGTATTAGAAAGAAAATCCCCGGGGGAAATTTTGTGCTGCTGCTGCTTTCTGAGGTATTAGGAAAAAAGAATCGTAAGTGCGGTGACATAAGGTCATTTATAAAAACTCTGTCCCCCAAGCAATTCATGGGTTTGCTTGGAGACTTTAATCAAGTGTAATACCTACATAGTATATTTTGATGAAAAAGAGTTTCCAATTTGTATCCAAATGTGTGCTTTGTAAAAAGCTTCTGGAGATTTCTCAAGATCCTTTCTTTGAGTTTGAAATGGCTTCCCAAGTATCAAAATGATTGTTACAATTATGTGATACCATGTATACAGTAATGCACCTGAAAGAAACTTTGCTCATGTTCAAGCATCTGACTATGTACATGAAAAAATTGTGGATTGGAGCAGCTTTGCACCTAATTAATCAGATATGGGAAGCTCAGAACTTGATCTTTTCTTAATGAGAATACTGTATATGTATGTTGGAATAGGAAGGAGAGCCTCGAGAATAAGAAGTGGCAGATGGCTTCTACCTGAGATCAATGAGATGAAAATCAATCTGATGGGGCCTTAGATGGAATCCCGGAATTGCAGGGTTTGGGGCAGTTGCATGAAACTACAAATGAGTAAGTTTGCCAAGTTCTTCTCAAGGATTAGGAGTTGCAACTAGCTTCCTTGATGAAAGCAAAGCTAATATTTCAGCTCTAGATTAGGCTATTCAAAATGGTTGGGAGAATGTTTGGATTGAATCAGATTCAAATGCTGCTATTACTTTTTGCCAATGACGCTCTGCCTTAGAGGATTAGAGCTGACAAGAAAATAGGGCCAAGACCCGTTTTGCAAGACTCCCAATGTCACATAATTGGAGAGAAGCTTATCTTCTCAGTTGACGGTGCAGCTGATCAAGGGAAAAGATCACCTGCTGGTGACAGAGGGAGTTTATGTAGTATTACCCTAAACTGAAAAAAGTTGGTATTTATCTCTGAAATAAGGATCAAAGTTGTGAACTCCACTGATATACTGTTCACCTCAGGTTTCGAATATTTCCAAAATATATGCTCGTTCATTTAATTGATTGAAAGTTAAAAGGATATTAGAAATAAGTATAGGCTGTATAGTCTAGTCAATTTCGGTCGAATGTATTGATCCACTTAATTTTCTATTTTTATAAAACATATAATAAAAAATTAATAAATACTAGTTGATACTATTGCTCCTATATGTTGGAGAGCGTCACCAAATTATATTGAGAAAAACGTATCCGATCTATATTTATCACCCATCTTTTAAATATATTCAGTGTATCTGTTGGTATTTTGAACCATGTCTGAAGCTAAAGAATGTACTTTAATGTGTATCAGCTTAATGCTTTAACCTTCTGATGCTTGCAGCGTGAAGGTACTGAAGAGCCAAAAGAAGTCATCCTTGAAAATTTTTATTCACCGTTGTTGGCAATTGCTAGGCGTCATGAAGGATATCAAATCTTGTGGAACATATGCTGTGACCTAAATGATACAACACTTCTGCGAAATTTTATGGTACGTGAGTAATAATCTTGATCTCTTTGGCCACGTTCACAATAGCCATTTCTTGTTATCTTTTACAGTAATAATATTTAGTAGCAGTTTAGCTACTGGTGCTGGTTTAGCTCTGTTTTATGTTTGGGATCTTTTTGTTGTGCAGCATGAAAGTGTTGGTCCCAGAGGAGGGTTTAGTTACTTTGTTTTTAAGCAACTATATGAGAACCATGAGATCACTAAGCTCTTAAGGCTGGGAGAAGAGTTCCAAGAAGAGCTATCTATTTTTGTAAAAGAGCATAAAGATCTCTTGTGGCTTCATGAGATTTTCTTGAATCGTTTTTCCTCTGCTTCCGATACTCTTCATGCATTAGCTCTTTCTCAGAATGATACCTCTGCTTTGGCATCTGAAGAAAGTTTCAATCCTGAAAGCACCAAGTCTGAGCCATCATTAGCTGAACGAAGGCGCTTATTGAATCTCTCCAAGATAGCTGCAATGGCAGGTTTGTTGCCTTCCCTACTGCATATTTATTGTGATCAATTTATATCATCGGATACTATTCCCTGTTTAATGGAGAAGTTAAAAAGTTTCTCTATCAACATTTCTGTTATGTTTACACAGGTCCTTTTGCAGTTATGTCTAGGTTATCCCTGGTTGAATACAGGTTAAAAGATTGCTATATATAATACATATAATAAGTTTGGGCTATGTGTACCAGTCTGATATTCTAAATGATGCATGCAATATTTGCTTTTACTCTAAATTGGGATGTATCGTACTATATATTGTGTTGAGATTTTTACGAGATACTACTGAAAATTGTTTTAATTTCTAAAATAACAATTAGCTATTATATTTGATATGTAATATTGTGATTCGAGAGCAAAATGCTACTACCATAAGAGTTAAGACCACAAAACCTGCTTAAATTTGAGTTGGAGGTGAGTCCTGTTTGAACTGTTGGAGTTCTTGTCCTCTGCTTCAGTAGATGCTACATTGTGACAGTATTAGATGCAGTTCAGCTATTCTATTGTTTGTTATTAACTTTATACTATTTAAAAATTAGCCAGGTGGTTATCTATATCTTGGCATCTAGCAAAACCTATATATTGTTTATCCTTTTTGTTTATTGCACTTAATTCAACTTCTACTTACTAGCAGCTAGGGATATTGAGTTTGAAATCAAGGCTAAGCGCATAGAGGCTGATCTGAAAATCCTGAAATTACAGGTATTATATGGACTTTGAATGTATCTCATTTTACATATATATGTCGCCCTGTGCAACTCAGTATCAGACATATGCAACCACTTAGGCCATAAAGTTTTATGGGTAGGCCCTCGTGGACCTATCATAAATCATTTCTTTCTCTTTTATAGATTCCGAGAGGTATGACCCATAGCTGAACAGTCAAGTGCGTACAATTGTGTACGCATGGTTGCTTATGCTAAATTGCTAATGGTTGCATGCTGAGTTACTTCTTATCATTCTCCCATCTATATACGTCATACATGATGGCTTTGGAAAAGGTTTGAAATCCCGCAGGCATAACCATTTTGTCTGTTGTAATGGTCCAAAATAGATTATGGGGATGTGAAGTTGTCTTTAGGTTTTTGAGGAAAATATAGGAAATGTGAGTTCCAGTTATAATGTTGATTTTTCATTTTTTCATTTCTCTAAATAATATCTGTTGTCTTTGTTGCAGGAAGAAATTATAAGCCTCATTCCAGACAACGAAGAAAAAACAGACATCGGACAACAATTACTTCCTCCGTGGGAATTGATAGAATTATGCTTAAAAAACAACACACCAAAACTCTCTTTGAGGGCTTTTGACGTTTTTGCATGGACCAGCTCCTCCTTCCGAACATCTAACAAAAGCCTTCTAAAAGAATGCTGGAAAAACGCTGCTGATCAAGATGAGTGGGGAAAACTCTACCAATCATCAATAGAAGAAGGGTGGAGCGACGAAGAGATCTTACAGGCTTTGAGAGAAACTGTGCTGTTCGCTGCATCCAAAAGGTGTTACGGATCTGAAGCAGAGACTTATGAAAGTGGGTTCGATGAGGTTTTGCCGCTTAGGCAAGAAGAAGTACAGGTATCTGTTGTGAAGGATGGAGTTTCAAGTGTTGAAGGGATACTGATGCAGCACAAGAGTTTTCCTGATGCAGGTAAGATGATGTTGACTGCGATTATGTTGGGCAAGGTTGGAGCTGAGAATACACATGAAGAAATTGTTTCTATGCCCATGGAGTGAGGATTTATACTTCTATCTGTATCAATTTTGTTGATCTTGTAGTGTATGATTGTCATCCGTCTTTTTCTCTATGGTCTTACACACATAACAAACACATACGGGGAACAAGTATTTCCCAAATTTTGCTTATGCAGTTCCAAATGAATCAATGTTATTAGAAGATTGCTAGTCTTCGTAAGGAACTGATCAAATAGTGGGTTAGATACAAACGCTGTAAGAATTGACTTGTGACGATAACTGCTTGGATGAGATGATAAGCATAGAATAGATTGACGACTCCAGTTCTAATGTTCATCGACCTGTAATACTGTTCTCTAGTCTACATCCTTTAATATGGCAGCATTAGGTTTTGATCCAGAGGGTTCTTCTAAAAAAAAATTGGGATTCCCCTAAGGGGTTAACCGATTTTTCCCGACTAGTAAGTTGTAAGTTGTAACATCTAAAACTCAATTATGAGGAGGGGTGATTTTTAAAGGAACCTGATTTCCTAAGGCAATATCATATCATAGAATTAGGGTTGTTATTCGGATGGATCGGATGAATCTTTAACGGACTCACTAAGTTACCTTTCATTTGCCTGAGTCAATCATGCGTAGAGACCATAAACCATAATCCACCCAAGAATCATTACTGGAAAACTGATACCACTTAATCCACAATACGAATTGAGAATAACCTAATTAGAAAAATAATGCGAAGAATACACAAATTGGCAGTAGAATTTCCTTTTAGGGCTTTAATTGCTTAATTAATTTGATTACAATCGAATTACTCTAAAAACCTTAAGTCTATATCTCAAAACTTGGATTGATCTAACATCCTCTTTTCTTGCCTAACTGTAGTAGCATATTTCCCAAATTTGACAAAGTGAAGCTAACACAACATAGTCGAAGATAATCCATTATTCGAGAAGATGTCATATCTATGACCACAGTTCTTGACCCACCGAAGTAGTTGTTATGCTTGGTCAAATAGAGCCGTTGCAGGGAGATCAGCAAAGTTTGCCTACAACTCTCCAAAATAAGAAACTGCTTTTCTTTTTGTAACTACCGGTATCTACTATAAATATAGGCAGAAAGTATGTTAAACCATTCTGTGACTCTACTAATTAGACATTCTTGCATCCTTACCAATTAGAAATTGTAATAACAAGCAACTTATTGGATTTTCATCAAAACCCTCCTCGAGGTTGTGGTTTTTCTCAGACTTCACTCAGTTTCCACATAAAATCTTGTGTGTTTAAGATAATTATTGCATAATCCTAACTAAAGTATTAACGTAGATTATCCTTCCGGAAAACACGCCATTACAATTGGCGCCGTCTGTGGGAAAGCCACACTTTTTCTTTACCACCTGAAATCCTAGAAATCCGATGACTAACATGAATCTCTGAAGTGCATTCAGTACGCAGAGGAACCATGAGATCAATCCTATACCAGAAACAATCGATCTACACAATGTAGTGATTGAACTTCAAAAGTAAATTGAGTTTGACCGAGTCCAGAGGCTAGAAGATCAGCAAATCTGCGCAAGTAGAAAGAAATGAGAGGTGAAAAGCCCTAGATCAAATGAGTCGAATACATAAAAAAGAAATAAAGAATTTAGGAAGACATCAAGACCGGCTTACCGGCCGTCAAACGTCACCTCCTCAAGTCCGGAGTGATAATCGCTCCAGGACAACCCAGAGAAAGAACCTATCGAGAGAGGAAAGAGTTCAAACTTCTCGATCCAGATTAAGGAAACCAGACAGAGCCTCTTAATATTTTGGACTCACATCTACAGTATCGACAACCCACAGAAGTCGACGCACGCGTCACCAAACTCCTCTACCACCGTTTAGATGGACAGTAAGACACAGGTTGGGACCTAAAGGACAAGTAAACTTTAACCTATAGGTTGCAGCCGTACAGAATCATCAGTAACAATTTATTACCTTGGACGATCTGGACAATGGAATCCAAGCCATACACTCTGACAATCCGGGTCGAAGATCTATTCTTGATAGGATTGAGACAAATCTTATTTTTCCTCATCTCGAAGCAATGCCCATTCCAGAGAATTTCCGTATGCTGAAGTTTTATCAATATGTAGGCCTCACAGATCCTCTTATTCACGTTCGATATTTCAAAGCAGCGGTTGGATTATACTCCAAACTTGATCACATGCTCTACAAATTATTCAACATGAGCCTCAAAGAAGAACCTCTGAGATGGTTTCTTACTATTCCCAAAGGATCTATCACTACATTCAGCTAGTTACAGTGCCCTTCGAGTCAAACTACGCTCATGCTAAGGAACGAAAAATAATAGTGGAATCTTTGTTCTTCTTCGAGCAAGGTATGAAAGAGACCCTGGCGAGCTTTTACAAGAAAGATTGGGAATTCAGATCCCAAAATAGTCATTTCCACATTTACCTCCACACTCCAGATCAACTCCAAAGTTTGAGAAGAGATTACCTTGAAAAAACCAAAGACAATGACAAAAATGATCGATGTTGTTAATAACTACATCGAATTAGAACGGTCTAAAAAGGATAAGATGAAAAGTTCTTCAGTCATCCACTCTAATGAAGCATTTTCATCGCCATCGCCATCGCCAAAGTCAGCAAGAAATGGCACTCCCAAGCAGTACGGGAGGAACACCGACAACATCAAGAAAGGAGATGAAAAGCCAGATAGACCTGTCCAGTCTTACCTCCCATGACAACCATACTCTCCACTATCTTACCTACGATAAAGGGAGACGAATTGTTTCGAGAAGCACAAACAATTCCTTATGTACAATATCATAACGTACATAACCACAAGATTGACAATTGCTACTTTATGGTATGGATCTTTTACCGCATTCTACTCACCGGACGATTACACGAATATGTTATCGATGTCCAAAAATTTCTTTTCTTTGTTGAAAACCGGAAAAATGTATGACTTGTTTATCATGTGTCCAATTTCTATAAATACAAACAAAAGTGCTATTAGTATCACATTTATTTAATAAATGACTAGGTAGATATAAATTTTAGAGTTGTACACGTAAATATTACGTGTCTATCACCAGCCTCAAGCTTCTACTTCCCCAACTTCGCCTCCAATTTTTCCTTCTCTTGAATAAATCATCTTTCTCCTTCATCCGCTCCTTCTCGATATTTTTGTACGTGAGAAGCTGGTTTGCCAGGCTCCTGGTATCGAGAATACGGGGTTTTCCCTTGATCAACAACTTCTTGATCTGCAATTGATTCATTATAAGAGTTCTCAAATATGGAATCAAGTTCTTTAGTCGAAGCAAAGCAAAAAAATTTATAACGTTATTCATGGTGCGGTGGCCTTCGACAAGGAAGGATGATAGACTTTTCGCCCCCACAAGACAATCAACAAACTCCTCCTCTAGAGAAGTTGTCCTAACAACATAAGACTCAATGGCCTAGTGGACTTCAGTCTCTGACTCCTGGACAAGCTGCTTCTTCGTCGACCCCGAATATGCCTTCTTCTTCGGCAATAAATAAGTAGCCGATTTTGGAGGTTGACCATTCGGAACACCAGATGGTGTAGCATCAACTTTATCTCCCTCCTTAGCAGGAGATCTTCCAGAAGCCCTCTTCGAGGGGAGAATGGGAGCAGTATGCTGACTGACAGCCCTCTTTTTCTTTCCCTTCCCGAAGGTTTCTGTCAGTAAGGTTTTTCTTTTTGCAGTCACAGAGTCTGTGGTATAACCACTAAGTGACGGATTCTCAAGAGGAAAGCTCAAATCCACAACCCTCTTATTTCTAGCAGACATTTTTCCGTCGATAATTGGAATTTCCACTCCTTTAACCCGAGTTCTCTTTAAACCGGCTTCTTGGAAAAGACTATTAACTTTCTCTTGGTCGACAACCAGGTTATCGATCCGGCCGAAGTACCCTTTCTTGATGTTGTACAACTTCTCTGTAATGGTCGAGGTCCTATTAATCTCCTTCAAAGCTGCGTCAAATCAAGCAAACATAAGTTAGCCACCAATTCAAACTAATACAAACTACATAAAAACTTCGACATACAAATTACCTAACCACAAATCTAGGTGGAAAGTTTTTCTTTTCATAGGCTCCCCCTGGTTTTTCTTATCAAACTCATAGTTCCTCGA
Organism: Kingdonia uniflora; assembly: GCA_014058105.1. Taxonomy (NCBI): domain Eukaryota; kingdom Viridiplantae; phylum Streptophyta; class Magnoliopsida; order Ranunculales; family Circaeasteraceae; genus Kingdonia; species Kingdonia uniflora. Next base: position 16,563 of record JACGCM010000831.1, read on the forward strand.
AATGAGCAGACACTCATCAAAATACTATCCTCCAATCGATACCATTTCGTAAAATAGGGGTCTCTTCAAGAACTTCGCCAAGTACATGTACCCTAGCTTTTGAGGATTTTATTTGAGTGTGTAGTACACACATATATCATCAACCATGATCAGTTCTTCCCCTCTCTTCTTTAATCGACTATTATCACTCCCACAACATGGAAGAGATCATACATATTGGGGTTAAACTGAACAGGCGCTACATCAAAAAAATTCAGAAACCTCTTCTGGTTAACTCAAAGAGGTAGCTTTAAGCCTTTTTAATCTATTCTCGATGGACCAGAATCCCATCCAATAGAATGTCTTGATCTGTCATCTCATAACGGTATTTTTCTAGCCTAATATCCTTAGGAATACCATATTTAGCTTTAAAGCTCAAAATTTTACTTGTTTTCGGGACCTCACCATAACACGCCCTTTCTCCCCATTTGACATCTTCCTCTCCACCATCACCACCTTCTCGATCACTTGCCTGCGGCTCGTGATCCACATCTGTCTCGGTCTCCTTGTCAGACACTTCTATCACCCTGGGTTCAACTTTAAATTGGTCGACACTCGCCACATCCGCGCTACTCAAACCAACCTAATACCTCCCCCTAACTTTTGGACACATGTTGTAACATCAATTAATAGAGGTTCAGCATCCACGAGGTTGTCGAAGATTCATTCTTTATCATTGTTTTGAATAGGTTCAACCATTTTTATGAACCTGAAAATCAGATTCTTTTTTTTAAGTTAGTATACTATCATATCTGATACATTATATACGTTTATATACTAATATTCATACCATTGTCGAGTTTCATCTCCAATACATCATTCTTTATATTACTATCTGAGTACACAATTACTACATTCAGTTCTTGATACAAGATTAATTTGATATTTTTTCTAAGTCCTAACATCGACAACTATCTATCTCTCACTAGCAACTTCTAATTGAAGTACAGGACCCCAGCTTCTCGAAGACATTTCGACAGTACCATATTTTCTGCCAAAGCAAGCCGAGTTCAAAAATTTCAAATTTAAGCTATCTCCGGCGTAAAATCTGGCGCTCCAACTACCAAATTAACCTCATCCAAGATCACAAATCACGACAGACAAACCCTGAGTCGCGCCGTAATCACAGTGACGTCCAAAACTTAATCTCTCCCCTCGTCATCATTCCTTACCTCCAATACATCCCATAATCCTTTTAGACATCATTACACCATTAGTCGCACCACTGAAAATTCATATCACAGATAATTTGACAAAAACCCTAAACACGGTATTTTTCTAATTACTTCCAATACACACATTCAGACTATAATTCCTTTATACACTATCTTCACCACGTTTATATCTACAAATGGTTTCTACAGAATCGCATAATATTCAACAAACAAGCAAGTACAAGAAAAATATTAAGCAGTCACTAACCTTGGAGTCACGCTGCTTCTATATCTTTTTGTTTTGCAAGTTTTACCCTCTCGATCAATACACTAATCTCCTCGTTCCCAATGGTTGACAAAGACATAAGAGACGAGCACAGAGAATTCGCACTTACAATTTTTTTTCTTCTAGAATCAGTGGTGTGTGAACAGTCGCTAACCACGGGGCTATTTATAGGCCCCACGCGACTGTTTATCGCACCCCTTCACTACTGTTCGAGTACTCAAGCATAACGCCTTAATCGCATCTTCTCGAAGTCTTTAATCCTTCACCTTTTAAATGCCAACAGGCCCATACACTGCTTCTCTAGCCCGTCTATATCTCCTTTTAACTCCTCTGATATGCCCATCCTCGCCAAAGCAACTCTTATGATATCCAACAGAGATTGTACATCCAAGTCCTTGTACCTCACAACATCCCCTGCAGGAGAGCACCTAGCCATTTTTCTCCATTACCCAATACACATCTTTCCTTATTTAATCCTCTCCTATATTCTCGGGTCAGTTATAACAATAGTTTAAATTTAAATTGTATTCGACAACACAACACCCACGAATTTAACCCATCACAATTCCAGCCACATTCGAGAATACAGTTGCAAATATTCACAGATATACTTCGAGAATATTTTTCCATTATATATCGACAACAACAATTTGACAAAATAAACGCCATATATTCCAAACAAGAACAAAACATGTTTATTCATTTTATTACAATAATAGCTGACACAGAATGCTTTTCAGACTTCCCGACCAACGAGAACATCATCCTTCCTCACCATCACCTTGGTATGCCTCTTTACACTACCAACACATTCTGGCGGACTTAGAGATTGCAATTGATAATGAAATGCATACTCCTCTTCTGCCTCCTTCACCTCCGTTTCACCCATTCCCTCATAGCTCACTGCCCTTAGCACCAACGGCTGCCCATTTACACATAATTTACCAAAGTATCGCTCTAGAAATTCCCAGTACTTGAAGTACACACGGTTGGAAAACTCCTCCTTATGTAGCTGCACCCTTGTCTTCACCATCTTCCCCAAACTAGAATGACATCCTTAATAATACAAGGGCACTTATAGAAAAACTTAGCCTATCACAACTACCAACAGTCAAACCAGCATTCACTTTATATTTGAACTATAATCATCTCAGTCAATCAAACCTCCTAGGAAACTGTTTACGGGCCCCACCAGTCAGTAATCTTCAGTTCGAGATCTTATTACCTCGACACATCACCTCAATATTTCCCTATAGTTTGAATCAACTATCTTGCATTAACCTGACTCAAAAAATTATCTTCGGATAATAAATTTCTACATCATTCGAGATTACAACATATTTAATCGATGCAAATTCAAAAACAACATTTTATTCCATAAGTTAACTGTTACATTTTACATTCAACAAATCTTTCCTTTGATTACATCAGAGCTCATTCTACAAGTTACTATACAACCTAAGTGTGTCATAGCCTCTGGTGAAGGAAATATAGCGATACCCTCCTCCTTTGAAACCACCACCATCTCACAACCCCAAGGGATTACAAAGATGACAACGCCCAGATAAACCACCATAGGTAGCCCTACCCGCCAATGCATCTTCAACTTCCACATGGGCAATGGCTATTTTGCGAATACTTTTGATGTACTCCGAGGCCGTCAGCAACACAAAATTATACTGGCACCGGAAGAAAAAATCCTCTCTAGCACACTCAGCCTCCGTCTTCGTCATATCTCTGTATCTCGGCCAAACAAGTAGGGATAATTTGACGATAGAGATAATTGACTGAAATAATACTCCTTTAACTCCTCATATTTAACATCCATGCGCTCTAAAAACTCCTTATGCAATGCCTGGAATCGTGTCGTCACCATCACAAAACCTTACTAAACTGCCGAACAAGCACTTCACGTCCTTCTCCATTTATTTATACTATACTCTTACCTACACATATACCACAGTCATGAAGACCTGCCATAAATACTCTACGGGAAAATACGCAACCAGATTCATTTGACCTTTACCTTGAAAATGACAGAATACAGTCTTTTCCAAACATTCGACAAAATTAGACGGGTATCAGGCGGGTATTATGAAAATGTACATGTTATGTCATCTTTTTTCTTGATATGCTTGTGTATTGTGAAAATGTACAGATGGAGGGAGGTAGTAGGATGGTGTTGGGATGGTGAATGTAGGTATTGGGGATGGTGGTAGGAGGTGTAGATGGTGGTATAGGTGGTGGGGGTATTTTAGACATTAGCCTCTAACTAGACAGAAAAAAGAAACACAGTAATTATTACTTTAAATGTCTTAACAAGAAGCTGAATAAGAGGTGAAACACTTGCTACTTGTTCACTTTAAACCAGATATTGTTGGTCTAGTTAGATTAAGATGTTTTAATTGGAAATAAACAAACACTCAAAATCACCGGAACTCTTCTTGACGCCAAGCATTTCATACGAAGAAGCCGAGTCTAAATTCAACAATTTTATTTAGCGAGCAAATTTTTATGACAAAAAAGAAGAAGAATCGCGGTTGGATATATTGTCTTACTGTGATATACATGCACCTATGATTTAATTGTGTATTTAGTTCACTACATGCACTCAAATAACTTAGAAGAGTCTGGGTATATATTTTTACTATTGTGATAAACGTTTTCTTTTCCTCCTTAAAGTCATATTTTTGTAGGGGAAAGTTAGAAGCTTCCCAAGCTAATACAGTTGGTTTGGCAAGTTGGATTAGGTTTTGGTTTGGTTTGTTTCTAATTCGATTTTTTTAGGGCAAAGTAAGAAGTTTCCAAGCCAATACAGTCGGTTAGGTAAATTGAATTAGGGTTTGTTTTTTTGGCAACTCCTTATCCAAGATCAATTACAACTGCCAAACAACTACCTTATATAAGAAGGTATAATATCTCCACATAACATTATACAAACTCACTCTGATTTTATGATTTTGCTTAGAGAGAAATATTAGAAGAAACAAAATTAGACTCCTTTGATTTAGTTTTGACAGTAGTAATTGTTAGGAGTTGGGTCCATGCCCAAGTCCATTCAGCAGATAACCTGGCTGATCTATTCACGAAGGCTCTTGTATATCCTATGTTCAAGAGATTAGTTCATGGAATCGGCATGCGAAGTTTACAAGATTTATTATCTTATGGAGATCGACGTCAGGGGGAGTAGTCCCAGCCTGATGTGGACACATGCATGTTGTACTCTTTTTCCTGATAGCGTAGTTTTTATCCTAGGAGGTTTTACTGGCTTGAGGTTTTGATGAGGCAATGTATACACATCCACAACCTATACAGGGCATATGATTGTACTCTTTCCCTATACAGTTTTTTGCCCAAGGGGTTCTGTTAGACAGAGTTTTTAATGAGGTAAGTCATCCTAGTATGGAAAACCCCAAGGGGGAGTGTTAGGAGTTGGGTCCTATCCCAAGCTAGGAACCCAACAGGGTTGGGTTGTCCTATACAGACTCCTAACAAACCTATAGGCCCAATAGGGTTATGGGGAGAGTTAGAGTAGAATAGGGAAACCTTCTGGGTTGTCTATATATATCACTGTACTATGTACAGATAACACGGTTATGATAATCAATAAATCTCTTTATCTATTTCTCTCTTGTTCATGCTTTAGTATTATTCTGCTCTAGATTCTTCATATCCCCACAGTAATGACGTTCGATCTTTGTAGGTGTTTAGTAGTTTTTTTATTTATAATCCATTGTACAACTTCTTTGGCCCAAGAATGTTCCAAGTATACTTTCCCCAGCCATAACCAGTTCACTACTTGCAATGACTTACCAGTCCTCAACTCGTACCTGTATTGGACTTATACCCCATCAAGCAGCCATTCGGTTCACATGGCGTATATGCATTCCAACATCACTTCACCGCGTTGGGTTGCATGGGCCATCAATCCCACATCGAAAGGGATGATTGGATCTTAAGCAATCATTGCCTACCAAGGGTTAGATAGTATTGTTCATGCCTACACCTCTCCTATCACAAGTTATGGTACCATATTACAACCCGAGAATCTATCTTTTGCAGTTTCTAAACTTTCAGCGGTGTTTGCGAACAATGAATACATTATATTTGCAACCGTAAAACTCCCCAATGAAATAGTATGGTGGTAAACCATCTTTGGCAAGGTGGCCCTCTTAGAGGGAACACCCTTGGGATTCATCGCATGTCTGGGCCTAACGTACAATCTATGGGAATTGTGGATTTCATATTAGGAAAAGTTGCAACGATGACTTCGGGAGGAGGTTCGAGGGCCAAACACAGGATGGTTCATGGGGTGGTGAATGCTGTAAGTTGGGGAATAATGTTGCCTTTAGGTACAATAATAGCTAGGCACATGAAGGTCGTGAGGCCGAAAGCTCTTTGGTTTTATCTTCACATTGTCTGTCAATGCTTGGGCTATGTTATCGGTGTAATTGGCTGGGCAAGTGGTATGAAACTTGACAGTGATTCCTCCGGAGCTCAACACAATCCTCACAGAAACATTGGGATTGTTCTTTTTAGCCTGGGCACACTTCAAGTTCTTGTGTTGGGTTTAAGGCCAAAACCAGATCACAAGTACCGAATTTATTTAAATATTTATCATACCTTGTGTGGTTACACAGTGGTAATTCTTGGAGTCCTAAATGTCTTCAAGGGTATTAATATATTGAATCCCGGCAAAGAGTAGAAGAATGCCTACATTGGTGTAATATTAACATTGGCTGTAACCGTTGTGATACTAGAAGTACTTAAATGGGCAATTTCCATAATGCAAAAAAGAAGCACACAAGATTCCAATATTAATGGAATGAATGAAGTTAAAGAACATGAAGGTATTGCTAAGCCGGACGACAGAGTTTAGTTAAGCTGTTAATCTTTTGTAGTTTTTATAGTTGCTGTAATGATGCAAGTGTTTCTTCATATTCTTTGGAGATGTAATGTGCAACTTTGTTTTTTTGTTTTTTTAAGCAAAAGAGTAGGAATATATTAAAATTTAGTAGAAATAACAGAGTTCAACAACTTTGATGCCTCCAACAGCAGCAAACAAAAAGTTTAGGGGGAGTGAGCACCCTGTTTGGCTAAAGTGTGTGCCTCAAAATTATAAGATCGGTTAATGTATTTAAAATGAAATTTGATGAAGAAGGATGAGAGAGAAAAAAAGTCTGAGGCTAGGATCAGAGCTCCCAATGATAGGTCATCCAAGCGTGTCTCAAAAGCTTTAATCAGGCAGTTACAGTCAGTCAGAAGCAGTACCCGTTCTAGGCCAACCTGGAGCGTTGCTTTCATTCCCCTGATCACTGTGAGTGCTTCCGCTTCATCTGGATCCGCTGCTCTGACAGAGTCGAAGCCTGCGCAAGAAATCTCAGAGCTATGGGATTTAATAATGAAACTCGTTCCCTCCAGTAATTCCTTTTATACCAAGATGCATCCACTGTGATAACATGCCACCCCTCATGAACCTACGGAAGGGCCATGTTGGTGGGTCTATGAACGGTAGTGGTGATGTGAGGGGGATATAAAAGATAGCTCATGGCAATCTTGATAGCCTTTGGCGGGTTAGGTTTGACTTTATTAAAAACGAGCTCATTTCGGTCAATCCAGATGACGTACATGATGGAGCCAATCATGCTCCAAGTATTGTGGTGTCAAGATCGTTCCATTTCTGGAGGGTGAAAATGGTCAGAACCTTTTTCGTAGAGTCAGAGTAGACCCAGTTGCGAAGGTCCGGGTTGAGGTTGGACAAGGCCTAGAATTCTCTAACATTGTCGCAGAAAAAGAGAGCATGGGTGGTGGTTTCATCTTCCTCTCCATATTGTGGGAAAAGAGTATCCCAATTATCATCTCCATGCCATAGGTTATGCCTTGTGGGGATCCCATTATGAAGGGCTTTCCAGAGGAAGAATTGGATATGAAACAGGATCTTGAAATTCCAGATCCTCTTTCAGTTGAAATTATCTGAAACAGGCTGGTAGGTAGGCTGAGGATCATTAAGGGCATCCTCCATGGATGCTTGATAAACAAATTTTACCGTAAGGATCCCATTATTCTCCTTTCTCCATCGAAGTAAATCTAGGGCCGCGGAGTTGCTTAGGGGGATCTTAAGAATGACGTCTGCAATGTCTTTGTAGAAAATAGAGCTAATCAGATCATTCTTCCAAGTGCGGCTAGATGTACAGATAAGGTCAGTCACCTTAGATAAAGTTCTATGCGACGGTGCAAGACCCGCGAGTCTGCCGTAGGGATACCATGGATCCATGGTTCCAACCAGTAGTCAACCTTCTTTTCGTCCCCAATATGCCAAATGAGGTCCAACCAAATCCAGTTGCAGGCTTTGATGATCCTTTTCCAGATCCAGCTGTCTGAGGCTTTAGAGGAGGAGATCATCGGGGACACCTTAGAGGAGTAGCGTTGCTTTATGTTGTGGGCCCAAGGTTTGTTAGGTTCTTTCATGACCCTCCAGAAGAACTTTGCCAGCATGTCCTGGTTGTGGTTTTGGGTAGTACGGGTGCCCAAACTACCATTTTTATGTTTTTGGCAGGTCTCTTCTAGCTGATGAGATGGGATTTGGCCTTACATGAGCTGTTGGTTTCCCAAATGAATCTGGCGTTCATGGAGTCTAGTTTTTTGCAAATTTTGATAGGAAAAGGGAATATAGACATGAGAAAGGATGGTATTGCTGAGTTAACAACTTTAATAAGGGTGAGTCTGCCTGCTTGGGATAGGTTTCTAGCTTTCCAGCCTTCAATGCGCTGAGACACTCTAGTAATGATATCTTAGAAATTTAGACTCTTTGATCTGTCAAAGATCAAAGGTGCTCCCATGTATTTCTCACCATAGAGTCTTTCTAAATGTGGATGATCGTTTGGATAATTTTATGGTGTCTGCGATGGCTGTTCTTGCTGAAGAGGATGTATGATTTGTTGATGTTAGTAGCTTGGCCGGATACTTTCTTGAAAGTATCCAGGGTGTGTGGAGGGCTCCTGCTTCCTTCAGAGATGCTTTGCAGAATATAAAGCTGTCGTCGGCAAAAAGGAGGGGGGAGACAGGAGTACCTCCTCTGGCCATCTTAATGCCATGTATCTCCCTGAGCTCAGCCTTAAGTAGGATTCCCAAAAGGACCTCCGAGCAGATGAGGAAAAGAATAGGGGAGAAAGGGTCTCCTTGACGGATACCTCATCCGGTTTGAGGAAACCATAGGGGGTACCATTGAGGTTAAAGGAGAGAGCGGTAGTGGAGATGCATTGATGGATCCAGTTGCACCATTTATCGCAGAATCCCATGGCCTTGAGAGTATCCCCTAGGAAGCCCCATTTCACTCTGTTGAAAGCTTTGCTAAGGTCAAGCTTGACTGCCATGGAGCCCACTGGCTTCTTCTTCTTTTAAGGGAGGAGATGATCTTCTGGGCCTTAATAATATTATCAAAAATCTGTTGTCTAGGGATGAAAGCGTTCTGGGCCAGCGAGATGATCTTGTTTAGGAGTGGTTTGAGGCGCCTTGCCAAAATTTTTGTATGATCTTGAGCTTAACATTATAGAGGCTGATCGGGCAAATTTTTCTGGGCTGTTCGGGCTCTGGGCTTTTTGGATGAGCATGATTTTGTATGGTTGTATTCCGTAAGGATATGGCTAGTTTGGAGGAACGCGAGCGTAGCTTGGTAAAAGTCCTCTTTGACGATGTTTCAGGATTTT
>JACGCM010000174.1:0-14741 GCA_014058105.1 Kingdonia uniflora
CATGTGTGCAAGCTAGCTGGGTGCATGGGCTTCCCATGGGCTTGCTCGACTTATTATTATAAGTCTTTAATTGGGTCATGGGCTCATAGGGATTCCTCCTTTAAAACACTTAGTCACCTTCAGCTATATTGCCAAAACACACAAGTGTTAGGGGAAAAAATAAGTTCAACAAAACTACTATAGAAAAAGAAGCAAGAAAATAACACATTGGTTTGCTTCTCTGAAAGTATGGTAAATGATGAACTCTAACTGTGCTATCATGACCTTAATCTCTGCCAACTGGCATTAAGGTCTTTAATCAGCCAAACCATATTTTGCATAGACAAAAGTTGCAGCAATACACCATACATTATTGAAGCTGATAGAACAATGTAAAAATTGATTACTAACATTCTACATTGAAGCCCTCTTTCCACATAATCCAAACCTCCTAAAGCTTAATTAGTAAGGAACCAATAAAAACCCACCGGCTTCAGTTCTGTTTCCCCTAAAGCATCCAAAGAGAAAAATATAAGAACCTCTACCTGACAAAATGATTTCTGATTTCATTAACACAAACATCAACGGGTGATGTTAATCCATACATAGATAAATCAAAATAAATTTAAGTACTACTCAAATGTATACATACTACCAAGCGAATAGACCTAGACACAAAGTAGTACTACTCAAAACATCACAGACCGCACAGACACGAATTAACAAGCCTTATTATCACAACAAAAGGAACAGTCTAGAAGGTTATCCACTTTGAGAACTCATGGTCATCTGCAACAGCGACCTGTAAAGATGGAGATATAAATAAAAAAAATTTAAGACACTTAAGGAACAAAGATTAAGGTATAATGGCTAGTGATAAAAACATATCAAAGATCAAGAACAAATCAGTCTAAACTTGAAATTTCAATGATGATATCTGGTCAAAAGTGGCATTTCCTGATTTGAGCCTTTTCTACACGTACCCAACCATATATATCGCCATATTTAGTATTATTGCCCTATACAAAACGAAGAGAATTCAAATGTAAATCTCTGAAAAACTTTTAAGATACTAACAAAGATATTGGTTAGTGACAAACAAGATCAGCGATTGAGAACAAACCTCTCTAACCCAAATAAACTGTGTTTCGGTCTCTAGTAGGAAGTTCCGTTCTATGGCAACAGTTAGGTAATTCTCAAGAAGGTAAACCTGTAAAGCATGTACTTGTGCCAGTGATCCAGAAAGATCTGTCAACCTCCACATTGTGATCAGTTACGAAATGTAGAGCTTATGTGTTAGGGATCTTGGAACTTCAGACAGGAAATCTTTGAATTGGCTTTCAACTTCCCTTATCTCTCCAGTAACTTGGTACCTGTCCTATCTAATATTTCTTGGATTCCAATATTATCATCCATTATCGACCGCTTCGGAATGATCTCCAAAATACATGTCATTACTGCTGTCTTCGCCCTTGGCTGACTGACCTAAAAACTCTTGAACAATATCTCAATCATAAATCGTTTCTTCCCAGTTGTTGTTAAAATAGTCTTTACCTAGGACTGCGTAAAATCAGCACCTGAATACATATCAGAACTATGAAACACTCGATTCAGATCCCAATAGAAGCCTCGATTTAAGGCAAACGGGTGCTTATCATCCAAGATTTCTTCTAAATTCTTATCACATGAACATAAACAGCCTAGAGATGTTTTGGACTTAACAATATCATAAATAACTTGCCCGATTAACTTATTAAACTTGAAAAGACTCTTCTGAATATTGGCAGATCCTTCATCTCCAGTGCTGTCCTTATCTCTATACCTATTTCAGTGCTGATATAATACCACCAGGTTTGCACAGATTGAACAATACCAGTACGAGCCTCCATTATGTCACGAAAGGATTTCGTAACATAAGAAAACTCTAAAGAGAAGAAGATCAACGTACCTTAGTGTTGTTGCAGAGAGAGGCGAGAATTAGGGTTTCGAGTCTGTTGTCCACAAGGGAATATATATATATCTATATATAAAGTACGAAAGTGTCTTTAGTCATTCTAAATCAGATTTGCAATTAGGTTCTGTCTGCATTAAGATGCCCGAGGGCGCACACGAGAAAATATAGGTTGTGGTGGTGGTAATGGTCGCGGGTAGTCGTGGTTATTGTATGCGCCTACACGTGCAAGTAGGACTGGCACGAAGCGCACAAATAATGGTAGTTAAAAATAAAAAGTGCTTATGTTCACAATATGTAACTGGAAGTGCTTAAGAAGGGGGATTGCACGCCCAGCAACACTAGTAGTATTAATATAAAGCAAAAGAGAAGGCAACGCGAAACAGAATAATTAGGTCTCAAATGCTTTAAGAGCATATCACCCAGCAATAATAAGTAAATGCCCAACTGGCCTGGATATAAAGGTGCTTGGGAAATTTTACCGTGACGGAATCGAAGCTGTAGTATCTTCAGTTAACAATTTAGAAAGCAAACAATAAAAAGAACAAACTAAACTTGCACCCCAGTTTTTAGAAAACAAAATAAAGTCATTGAGAAAATAAAAGACACAAATGAAGCGAAATAGAGAATCAACTCACCCACAGACATTCTTTATGTGTTTATGTTTATGCACATAAAGCATATTTGGCAGGCAAGAGAGGTCACCTATAGAAACTCATAAGTCCTGAAGATGTTCAGAGCTCCATGATACATTTGACAAGATTCGTGATGCTCTCGACGATGCGGAAGAAGAGATGTGAGAATGTTCTCCTTAATTTGGAGGAAAAATGAAATTAAGAAGGTTCCTGAAAGTGCATGGTTAGAGAAGCTGAAGGACGTGTCTTATGAAATGGAGGACGTGTGGACGAATGGCGCACAAAGATCCTGAAATCAGAAATTGCTGCGGATGGGGTTGATGGTGCTCGCACTGGAGAAAAAAGGTATGGTCATGCTTTTTATCTCCTTGCTCTTGTTTCAACAAGGCCACCATGCACCATAATATCGGTCGTAGGATACTAGAATTAAAGGGAAGACTTGATTTTCTAATAACTGAAAAAGAAAAATATAAATCAAAGTAACTAAAAAAGACGATGAGCGGCAAGTACGTCTAGATGAAGAGCGCAGGCACACCATCTCAAGGATCAAAGGATCAGAGGTATATGGTCGGGATCTGGAGAAAGAAAATTTAATAAGCATGTTATTGAGTGAGAGTAGTAGTCATGTTGAGTCTAGTGTCCCGTTGTCTCTATAGTAGGCATGGGGGGCATACGAAAGACTACTCTCGCACAGTACATTTTCAATGAGGACAAGGTGGTGAACCACTTTGAGAAAAAAAATGTGGGTTTGTGTCTCGAGCCTTTTGATCTTAAAAGGATAGCGAAGGCGATCATAGAAGCGGTTGGTGGCGGTGTCCAAATCTTACAGAATGGGAGGCTTGGCATAATCATTTATGTCAATCTCTTGAGGGAAAGCTATTTTGCTTGTATTGGATGATGTGGGGACTGAGGATCGAGAAAGCTGGGACAAACTAAAGCTTGCCCTTGACCATGGCAAGAAAGGTAGCAGAATCGTGGTTACAACACGCCATGATGCTGTTGCTCAGACCATAGGCACAACTGACAAACAAAACCTACAACAATTATCTGATGATGATTGTTGGCTATTGTTGAACGTCTTGCCTTTGCGGGGAGGAGGGGAGAATCCAATTGCAAAAGTTGAAAGATATCGGAAGAAAAATTTCAGATAGGTGTAAAGAAGTGCCTCTCTATGCAAAGAGTTTAGGTAGTCTCATGCCCCAAAGAACCCCAAAAGATTGGGAAGATGTTGGCGAGTGACATATGGAAACTCCCATTGTCAGCAAAGGTGTATTGCCACCTTTGCTATTGAGTTACAATGCTTTGCCATCACACCTAAAACGTTGTTTTACGTATTGTGCGGTCTTTCCAAAGATGATAAAATAGAGAAGATCGCCTGATCAAGATGTGGATGGCGGAAGGTTGTCTCCGGTCAAGTCAGACGATGGAGCTGGAAAGCATAGGTGAGGAGTACTTTGATGAATTGGTTATGCGCTCATCTTTCCAAGATCTAGAAATAGATGTGGATGGCAATGTAAGTTACTGCAAGATCCACGACCTTATTCACGATTTTGCAACTTTTCTTGCTAACAATGAATGCTGGTTGCTAAAACAAGCGAGATAAAGTTAACTACATGAAAGCCCGTCATTTATCTGTAATGCTTTCTGATTATGAACGCCGAATTCCTCTTTCTATTTGGAATTTGAAGAGTTTACGAACATTACTTGTTAGGAGGAACTTGCGTCAAATCTACCAGCCCTCCATTGATTGTCAAGATTTGACTTTGTTGAGTCATTTGACAAGTCTTAGGACACTTGATTTGAGCCACACTCATATTAAGGAATTGCCAAAAGAAGTTGAGAAGTTAATACATCTAAGGTATCTCGACTTGTCATATCCACGGGTGTAAAGGAACTATCTTAGTAACTTGCAAACGTTAAGACTTAACAATTGTTACAGACTTCATAGACTTCCAATGGGATTGGAAACTTGGTTAACTTCAGGCACCTCGAATTTGAAGGATGTTCTAGTCTTGAATGCTTACCTCGAGGAATTGGGAAATTAAGAGATCTTGAAACGTTGAGTAGGTTCATTGTGAGTGAAGAAGGAGCTGATATTGGAAAACTAAAAGATCTCAACAACCTCGTGGTTCCCTGGTAATATCTAATATTAAAGGTATTGTGAAGGAGGCAATTTTGAAAGATAACGAATACTTCCATCATCTCACATTGAGATTCAATGATGAGGCAGTGAAGAGTGTCTTTGAATTACTTGAACACATCCGAACTTGGAGAAGTTGGAAGTGTGGTACTACAATGGTTCCAAGTTCCCAAGTTGGATGGAGTTTCCGAATTGGGAAGGAAGATTCATTATGCTCCTGAGCTTAAAATTCATTCATGCAAAAACTTAAAGGTATTATCAGCTCTTGGAAGACTTGAATTTCTTGAATACCTCGCGCTAAACGAACTAGATTCGGTTTCACAAATGAGCTTGAAGTTTTAGGAGTCTTGAATGGTGATAGTTCAGCACCAGTAATAGCATTCCCCAAGTTAAAGGAGCTCTCAATATGGGATATGAAACATTGGGAGGAGTGGGTGGTAAAGACGACTATAAATATCACTGTCATGCCTCTTCTTCAAACACTGCGTATTTATCTTGCCCTATGCTGAAGTCATTGCCATGCCACTTCTTATCTAATTCACTAAGGGAAATGACTATAGAAGTTTGTCCGCATTTGGAGGTCTCGCGCCTTCCCCCGTTTCTTGAGGAGTTGAAGATAGGCGAGATGCAGGTTCTCTTTCGATATCATTACCCATACAAAATGGTCTCTGCACCAACCTCAAGTCTCTAGAACTTTGGGATTTGCCACATTCAACACTTCCACAAGGCCTATCACAACTCAAGGCACTCACTGCCTTTTCTTATCGAGTATGTCTGAGGAATTGCAGCATCTTACCCACATCCCAAACATTTACATTGATGGCGAAAAGTTGAAGTTTAAGTTTGCACACGCCAAAGATTCACACCTGGTTTTGTAAGGTAAGAAATTCAGGTTTGCTTTAGTTTACGTTTAAACTTGATATTGTTTTTATGAAAATCATTATACTAAGCTTTATTACTATGTTTGGCAGTAATGGCATCAGTGAGTTTCAAGTTATACTGTGACAAAATGATCAATGACTGGGCGACATCAGTGAGTTTAGCAGTAATGAGCATCATCCCATGTCCTCACTTCAGTATTTGGAGATTTCTAAGTGTGGCTCGCTCCACGGTGCTAGAGGGAACTGGGACAGGAATACAACATCATATGAAGAAAAGAATCAGTAAGAATCAATTAGATACGAAGTTTGATAACTGCAGTAAGAGAAGTTGGGTACTTTCTATTAGATGTTGTGACGTCTCACCCCATTGTGTATATTAATAATGTTTATGTTTATATTTGGGTACTTTCTATTATATGTTTCATTCTAGCTATTGTATTCACTTACAATGTAGATGAAAACAAAGTTTATTTGTTGGTTGTTTGAATTTTTTCCGTCCGGAATTTTTCTAAGAAAGTAAAACTAAAATACTAGGGGATCGTGAAATTTGACCGTTGGAAGTCCTCGTGATTTGAGTGAGAAGGATAGTACTAGTATTCGGGCAACACGTGGGGAACGACCGTAGTATGGTGGTTGGTTCTGGTTAAAGTTTTGCAGATGATCAAAGTTTGAGGTTGAAGAATGATGCCCAAAGGCCCCAAACTAGACCAGCAGAGAGAGACAGAGTTGAGTTTTTTTCCCTCGTAAAACAGATAGAGGGACGACTTAGTGTGACATCTTTGCATTTTAACTGTGAGGAGTAGAAATTCCCTACGTCCGTTTCACAATATACGTTTGTCTCTTCTTTTTCAGTCTTGTTCTTCGTCAATCTTAACAATAGCATCGTTAAAATCAGGTTTTAGTTAGTAGATTATAGCTTCTTTTTGTTATCATCATTTTAATTTTTTTATTTTTTAAAGTTAAGCTGGGGTTAGGCAAGACCCCGTGACCAGCTATATTGCCAAAACAAAGCAAATTTTTACCCCTTACATCATCCTCAGATTTAGCTATTATCTCTTGAGGTAAAGTGTTAACTGAAAAAATAAGTTCAACAAAACTATAAGCAAGAAAATCAACCATTAGTGGCTTCTCTGAAAGTATGGTAAATGATGAAAAACTCCAATTGTGCTATCCTTAATCTCTGCCAACATAACTCTACATTGACAAGGGGCATCAATCCTGCCTTGCACAATCTGCACAAATAACTAGAGTTGGTAGCCACTTCAATTCTGCTCTCGTCTGCCTCAATACATAAATGCAGACCTCTCCTTAAAGCTTTCATCTCATGATATATAACAAAAATTCCTCTCCTCCCCTCCTATATAAGCAAAAGGCACATGGTGTTGGGAAATCTCAGGGGTAGCTAATCCCAATTCCACGCCTCATAACGATAAACGGAAATGCCAGAAAGATTCGAAATCGAAAACACTGTAATTTATCCGGATGAGAGAAGTGGAAAATGTTAAGGGTGAACTCGAACTATGTTGGTCGAAAATCTGTGGAGCTCAAGGAACGAGCTCGGAATTCGCTATGCGTGTCGAAGCTCATTGGAGCTCGTGGAACGAGCAAGGATCGAAGTCGGAGTGAAACAGATTGAAAAGGAAATTTCAATGTTCAGATTCGAACTGGTTTTGGTAACTGGAATTCGAACTGATTAAGTTACTTGAAGATTCGAGCTGTTTATGTTAACTGAAGACTCGAGCTAGTAAAGTTTCATGAAGACTCGAACGGGTTATGTGCGAACTGCTGAAGAAGGATTCAAAATCCGTCGAAGTATGACAAGACAGATCGCCAGCTCACTGGACAAGACGGCGGAGTTGTTAGACCTTACAACTACAACAGTGTCAGAACATGACGTCATACCCGACATTTCCGGTGTCAACACCAACTCCAGGATATCCAGAGTACCGCCTGAAATGTTGACTTAATATAAGAAGGGCTGAGTCATAGGAGTTCACCTGAGATCTGTACAACTTGTAATTAGTTATCTAGTATATAAAGAGGACTGAGGCTGTGTTTAAATTTGATGATGGGTTTGAAGAGACTCCATTAGAGAGCTTTGAGAAAGTTTGAGGGATCATTTTTGTAACATATTTGATTATAGTGGATTGTTCGCGGGAGTGGTTTTTTATCCGTAAAGATTTTCTGTTGAGAAATCTCAGGGGTAGCTAATCCCAATTCCACGCCTCAGAACGATAAACGGAAACGCCAGAAAGATTCTCCATGAACAGTAGCTATGAATTTCTGCACATTACTATCATTATACTGGTGTTAAGTTGATAGTTCAGTGAAAAATTGTAAAACCATTCATCCACGCAGTCTCCTGTAAAAATCATAACCTCTGAAAAATATCTGTCGTTAATTTGAGTTGGTTGATTTATGGATTTACATTTCATTATCATTGGCGAAATTAAATGGCTCCTGCACGTTTGTATCCACGGCCATGGCCCGACAAGTGCCTATTTGAAGCAACTGACATGGTTTGAAGACTGCGGGTAAAAAAATGTTTAAGAGCATATCACCCAGCAATAATAAGTAAATGCCCAACTGGCCTGGCTAGAAAGATACTTAAGAATTTTACTGTGAAGGAATCGAAGCAGTAGTCTTCAGTTAACAATTTAGAAAGCAACAAATAAATAACAAACTAAACATGCAACCCCAGTTTTTAGAAAGCAATAAAGTCATTGAGAAAAAAAAGACACAAATGAAGCGAAATAGAGAATCAACTCACCCACAGACATTCTTTATAAAGCATATTTGGCAGGCAAGAGAGGTCACTTATCATTCTCATAATAATATCAGCAAGTTGTACCATTTTTTCTCCATACAAACTCAGCTATCAGTAACAATCAACTATGGCGAATGCACTTATTTCTATGTGGTGGAACAATTTGCCCCTTCCTCCTTGACAAGCTCAAGAAGAGGTCAAACTGGTATTGGGTGCTCTGAAGATGTTCAAGAGCTCCATGATACATTTGACAACATCCGTGATGTTCTCGACGATGCGAAGAAGAGACATGTGAAGAATGTTCTCCTTATATGGAGAAAAAAGAAATTAAGAAGGTTCCTGAAAGTGCATGGTTAGAGAAGCTGAAGGACGTATCTTATGAAATGGAGGACGTGTTGGACGAATGGCGCACAAAGATCCTGAAATCAGAAATTGCTGCGGATGGGGTTGATGGTGCTCGCATTGGCAAGAAAAAGGTATGGTCATACTTTTTATCTCCTTGCTCTTGTTTCAACAAGGCCACCTGCACCATAATATCGATCGTAGGATTCTAGAATTAAAGGGAAGACTTGATCTTCTCATAACTGAGGACAAGGTATCTTGAGAAGAAAATGTGGGTTTGTGTCTCCGAGCCTGTAGCGCCCCGCTTTATTTTTTCGTTATATAACTTTGTAGTTTGTTCTAGAGCTGTTGTAGTTTAGTAGGTTAATTGTCGAGTATGTTATCATAGCTCTTATGTTTTCTCATTAACCCATTCAAACAACAACCACCATCTTCACCAAATTTCTCCCGAGAATCCTCCACAAATCTCTTCTTTCCTCTTCTCTTGTGAACATCAAAACTCCTCTCCAATGCTAGCTATTCCTCAACTGTAACCTTCAAGCAACATAGAGTATTAGAGAGAGAGAGACCATCTTTTTAGATTCGGCAACTTTGGGAAAATTACTGATTTCGTTGGAGCTTTAAGGGCAGATTTCCCTCTCTTCGAAACCCTAGATTTCTTCGATCAGGCAAGTATCATTATCATCGAGAATTTAACATTGTTTGATTGCTATAATTTCGGATTCAAATTGAGTATAATCAATGATGTCATGTTAGTCTTACTCGCTATTTCGAATACTCTGTAGAGATTTAGGTTGTTAGTGTTGATCAGACTATGCCATGATCACCTGTTATAGATTGTAATCAATTGATACTTCATGTTCTGGACACTAGGTGAAGTAGGTCCTGGAGGTTACATTAGTATACAAGAGTAGGAGGGAACTTTCTTTTATATTAAGGTTGAATATCATGCAACAGTAGCTTAACTTGAGATTGTATATGGGGATATATTATACAGTTCTCCCTTTCAGAACAACCTCTATTTATAGGTTAATTAATACATGATTACCAAGCCTTTTAATGCATTAGTGATGCATATGAGTTTATGTGAGTGTAGTATACTTGTGAGGAGTCAGGTTTGTGCTTGACTTAACCGAGACTTCCTAGTTGATTATAAGTTGTGTTTAGGTTGCATCATGGTTTAACTTAAGCATCTGTTAAGTCACATCCCTTAACAACTATTGTGAAGAAATAGTTAAGGACATTAGACTAGTATCACCTTATGTTAGTGTTTTGTTAAAGGATAACCCTCGTTGACAATCGAAATCTAGTATAGAATTGGCAAGTAATTATTAATGACTAAAATCTTACAAGTAAAGGCATTTGACATACAGCTTAACTTAGCTACGATTATAAGGCTTCAATTGATATATCTTTGTTAACTTAAGGTAGAAAGATCATTAATAGTCAGAGTATAATATCAGCGACTGAGACCCACTCCTATATATGTGAGGGTAGAAAGGTCATTGAGCATAAGATCGCCAATCATATGATATAGTCTCATTGCCTATAGAGCAAGGACAGATAGGTCATTTTGATTGAGTGTCGGTCTCTTAAATCATTCATGCATAGGATAACTTAGAGTCGTGTACACAGTAGGGCTATGATGTCAGGGTTCTTGGATTCGATTCCCTAAACAAAAGATTAGGTAGGTGACTGTTATCAGTGTTCCAGGGTTGCAAGCCCCTAAAACTCTTCCCAGTTACATATCGGCTTTGTTATTCTTTGTGAATACTCCCCGTGGGCATAGATCCCTGAAAGTGAAAATAAATCAGGCTTTAGACCTGTAGGTGAAACTCCTTGAGCACCTTGATCCGGTAATTTCCCCGCTAATTTCTGGCTCACTAAAAAGGAATCCGCCAATCCCTGGTTCGACAATAAGGGATACGCTTCTGTTGAGGACAAAAGGGTGCGAGAGTGTGGTCCCACTGAATTAAAAGTGATATGTACATCGTCTATACCATGTTACATCTCTACTACACCTAATACCTTATAACTATTTTATATACCGGTTGGCACCGACGCTTAAAAACAACATTAATAATTGAACTTCATTTCCTCAATGCATTGCATCATTTTCATATATATATAATATTATATCACACTAGTACTTTTGTATAATAGATCGGTCTGTCATGTTCAGTGACCGGTAATAATTGTGCTTGCTTGACGCCCTGTGCGTTATATTTTTAGGAGGTCGAGCACAGTAGATTTTTGCTTAGTGAGGCTTGGTTGATCATTTCAGAATTCTTTGGAGTCTTTGGATCGCTGAGCTGTCGTAGGGTATTTATGATTTTTACTTCAAATTTTATTGTCGTAATCTATTTTCTTGATAGTATAATTTGTTGAGAATATTATTTATTTTATTCGATAATTGAGTGATTTTTTCCGCTGCGTTTCTTTGATAAGTAGATGTAGTTAATTTCTTTAGAAATATATTACATCTGTGGGGTTTCATCCGTGGGATGCCCGACTTGTCAAGCCTTAGAATGCGCTTTATGATCTATTATCAGAAAGTAAATTTTGGGGCGTGACAGAGCCTTTGATTAAAAGGATAGCGAAGGCGATCATAGAAGCGGTTGGTGGTGGTGTCCCAAATCTACAGAATGGGAGGCTTGGCATAATCATTTATGTCAATCTCTTGAGGGAAAGCTTTTTTTGCTTGTATTGGATGATGTGGGGATCGAGGATCGAGAAAGCTGGGACAAACTAAAGCTTGCCCTTGACCATGGAAAGAAAGGTAGCAGAATCGTGGTTACAACACGCGATAATGTGTTGCTCTGAACTGTAGAGACAACTGACAAACATAACCTACAACATTATATAATGGTGATTGTTGGTTATTGTTTGAACATCTTGCCTTTGGGGAGGAGGGGAGGAGCCGATCGCCAAAGGTTGAAAGATATCGGAAGGAAACTTTCAGATAGGTGTAAAGGAGTGCCTCTCTATGCAAAGACTTTAGGAAGTCTCATGCCCCGAAAAAGAACCCCAAAGATTGGGAAGATGTCTTGGCGAGTGACATATGGAACTCCCCATTGTCAGCAAAGGTGTATTGCCACCTTTGCTATTGAGTTACAATGCTTTGCCATCACACCTAAAACGTTGTTTTACGTATTGTGCGGTCTTTCCAAAAGATGAAAAAATAGAGAAAGATCGCTTGATCAAGATGTGGATGGCGGAAGGTTGTCTCCAGTCAAGTCAGACGATGGAGCTGGAAAGCATAGGCGCGGAGTACTTTGATGACAATGAATTTTTCAACGTTTCAAGATCTCTTAATTTCCCAATTACTCGAGGAAAGCATTCAAGACTAGAAACACTTTCAAATTCAAGGTGCCTCAAGCTAACCATTTTTCCCATCTCATTAGGAAGTCTACGAAGCTTCTCACAAAAGTTAAGTCTCGTCATTTACCTATAACTTACATTGCCAAAAGATGATAAAATTGAGAAAGATCGCTTGATCAAGATGTGGATGGCAGAAGGTTGTCTCGGTCAAGTCAGACGATGGAGCTGGAAAAGCGCGGCGCGGAGTACTTTGATGAATTGGTTATGCGCTCATTTTTCAAGATCTAGAAATAGATGTGGATGGCAATGTAAGTTACTGCAAAATGCACGACCTTATTCACGATTTTGCAACTTTTCTCTGTAACAATGAATGTTTGGTTGTGGAAAGCAACGAGATCAATTTCACCCCCAGTAAAACTCGCCATTTATCTGTAATGTTTCTAATAAATTTCACCGAATTCCTCATTCATTAGGAATTGGGAGAGTTTACAAACATTACCAGAAGATTTGACTTTGTTGAGTCATTTGACAAGTCTTAGGACACTTGATTTGAGCAATAATGCTTTAATCAAGGAATTGCCAAAAGAAGTTGAGAAGTTAATACATTAAGGTATCTCAACTTGTCATCTACGGGTGTAGAGGAACTACCTGAAACAGTTACTAATCTTAGTAACTTGCAAATGTTAAAACTTCAATCGTGTTCCAAGCTTCGTAGACTTCCCAATATGATCGGGAAACTCGTCAGTTTAAGGCATCTTGAAGCTGTAAGTTCTGAATTGGAAGAGTTACCTGAAACGATTAGTAATTTCTCTAATCTGCAAACACTGAAACTTAATAAGTGTTGGAAACTTCGTAAACTTCCCAATGGGATTGGGAAACTCGTCAGTTTGAGGCACCTTGAAGCTGAAGGTACTAAATTGGAAGAGTTACCTGAAACGATTATTAATCTCTCTAATTTGCAAACGTTGAGACTTAATTGGTGTAAAGTTCTTTGTAGACTTCCTGATGAGATGGGAAAAATGCTTAGCTTAGGCAACTTGAAGCTGAGTATACAAAGTTGGAAGAAGTACCTGAAACAGTCGGTAATCTATCCAATCTGCAAACACTGAAACTTAACTTTTGTGAGAAGCTTCGTAGACTTCCTAATGAGATGGAAAAATGGTTAGCTTGAGTCACCTTGAATTGAAAGTGTTTCTAGTCTTGAATGCTTTCCTCGAGTAATTGGGAAATTAAGAGAGCTTGAAACGTTGAGCAAGTTCATTGTAAGTGAAGAAGGATCTAAATATCGGAGAACTAAAAGATCTCAACAACCTCCGTAGTTATCTGGTAATATCAAATATTAAGGGGGCGGGAAGGAGGCAATTTTGAAAGATAAAGAATACCTCTGGCCTCTCACATGAGATCAATGATGAGGCAGCGAAGAGTGTCCTGAATTACTGAACACATCCGAACTTGGGAAGGAAGATAAGTATGCTTCGTCGACTAGAAATCCGTTCATGCAAAAACTTGAAGGTATTACCATTCTTGGAAGACTTGAATTTCTTGAATGTCCGTGCTAGCCTAATTAGATTCGATTTCACGAATATGGGCCTTGAAGTTTTAGGAGTCTGAAATGGTGATAGTGGGGATATATCAGCACCGTCAATAGCGTCCCCAAGTAAAGGAGCTCGATATTTGGATATGAAACATTTGGAGGAGTGAGCGAAATAAAGACGACATAAATATCACTGTCATGCTCTTTCTTCAAAAACTGTGTATGCATATTGCCCTATGCTGAAGTCATTGTCATGCCAAATCTTATCTTCTTCACTAAGGGACATGATCTAATAATGTCCACACTTGGAGTTCTCGTGCCTTCCCCGGATGTTGACTTTAGAGATGGGATGCAGGTTCTTTCGATATACATTACCCTTACAAAATGGTCTCCACTCCAACCTCAAAGTCTCTAGTTATTGAGCATTCCCCGCATTAAACACTTCCACAAGGCTTATCACAACTCCAAGGGCACTCCAAACTTTGAAAGTAGTGGAATGTGATTCCTTAACGTGTAGTCTGACGAATTGCAGCATCTTACCTCACTTCAGAGATGGACATAATCAATGTCTATCTTGGGTCAACGTTGCGAGAAAGAAGTAGGAGAGGACTGGAGCATCATATCTCACATCTCAATATTTTTATAATTTAGAAGAAGATCAAAGGTTCACAGATGATTTTGTAAGGTAAGAAATTCAGCTTGTTTCAGTTTCATTGTAAACTTGATATTGGTTTTCTTAAAATCATTATACTAAGCTTGTTAGTATGTTTGGCAGTAATAATATCAGGAGTAAGTTTCAAGTTACGGTGAGAAAATGATTAATGACTGGGCGACATCAGGGAGTTCGGAGTATGAGCATCATCTATACCTCACTTCAATATTGGAAATTTTAAGTGTGGCTCCAAGTCCCTAGAAGGGACTACAGCATCACCCAGCAATAACAATATTGATGAAGATATGAAGAAAAGAATCAGTAAGAATCAATGGATACGAAGTTGATAACTGCAGTCAGAGAAGTTGGGTACTTTCAAAGAGAAGTCGCGGAGTTTCCGGATTTTTCTAAGAAAATAAAACAAAAAAACTAAGGGGCTCGTGAACTCTGACCGTTGGAAGTCCTCGTGATTTGAGTGGGAAGGATAGTACTAGTATTCGGGTAAATAGTTGGGGAACGATCGGTGGTTGGTAATGGAC
>JACGCM010000619.1:0-40668 GCA_014058105.1 Kingdonia uniflora
CCACCTCCCTCAGAGTATGGGCAATAATCCTAAACACAGATGAACTATGACTTTACCATCATAACATCCAAAACTCATCAGTCTCTCAAGACTAGAACCCTGTGTAGAAATAAACCATCAAAATAATGCACAAACAGTTTCTAATCAAGCTCAACGACCAACACAAACAAATACCCAAGTCACAGAAATAACTAACGGTTTAATAACTCCATAGGAGAATATATATAGGCTATACTATAGTTAATTCACATACCCTCCCTAACACAGAGAATCACTCTAAAACAACACTAATCAACTAGCAGAATGAATTTAGGAATGAAGGGATTCGCATGATAATAATACACGAATTCCGCGATAACCAAAGCGGAACTCTGAACCAAATCACGATGAGGTAAACGAAACACTGAGCGAGGTACCACAACCAATAACAACAACAAGCAAACAATCAATCTAAGAAATCAAACAAAAACTAAACCCTAGAAATCACCCCACGCCAGATCAAGCGAAAATAATGGAATGGAATCGAAAATTACTTACCAAGGATAGGAGAGAGGTTGCGATGAAGCTCGGCGAAGAATCCGCGATCGAAGGGGGAATTGGATTAAGAGTTTGGAGGAGGGGGAGGATTGAGTTTAGGAGAGGATTTGGGCTGATCTTGGGAGAGGAGAGAGAGAAAAAAAAGGTCTAAAAATAACCCAAAACTCGGTTAAGCAAAAAAAAGAAAAATGTTTTTACAATTATCAAAAAAATATTCGATTTCAAAATATTAGAATATTTTTTCCTGCACCAAAATATTCGAGTAAAAAAAAAAATATTCGAATATTTTTTTCCTGGGACAAAAAATGCGAGTAAACTTAAAAAATATTCGAACAGGGGAATCTGTTCTGACAAAAAACCTCGAAAACCTAACGGCCAACCCCGGACAACCCGGAATCAAACCAAACTACCAACACCACCACACAAACACTACTACAAAACCCAGCAAAGGTTTCTCAAGGTGAAAACACCACCCGCACCGCCTCACGGCCACAAAAATGTCTAAACCCCAAAAAGGAATTTTTTCCTCAGGAGACTCCAGAAACCTACCGGCCACTCCAACGGCCCACCGGAACCCACCCCAAACTACACACACAACAAACAAACATCACTACCAACCCATCTAGGGTTCTTAAGGCCACAACGCCACCTCCTCCTCCGAATAACCTCCGAAACGCCAAAACTACAAAAATAAATCTAATAACTAAAACACCGAAAGGAATAAATGGATGCATAATGGATTAATAATGGATGAAAGAGTATATGCGGAATATGAATACAGAACTTAACGTGAAGGAATGATATGCCGATGAGATAAAGAATAGGATTATTACAGAAAAGGAATATAAGTGAATAAAAGGAATAACTAAAATACAGTTCATTACATTGAGGATCCTCATCATCCAGATCACGTATTCTACTTGAAGAAGACTCTTTATGGTTTGAAGCAAGCTCCTCGAGTATGGTATGAATGGCTCTTCAATTTTCTCTTAGCTAAGGGATTGTTCAAGGGGAGTTGATAAAACACTATTTATCTAACGGAAGGGAGACGCGATGCTTGTTGCACAGGTATATGTAGATGATATTGTGTTTGGCTTTACTTCGAGTTACGAGCCACTTCCTTTGCCGCTTTAATGAAAAGTGAATTTGAGATGAGCATGGTTCGGGAACTAACTTATTTCTTAGGTCTCAAATACGTCAAGTGGAGAAAATAATGTTTGTTTCTCAATCCACGTATGTCAGGGATCTTGTGAAGAGTTTGGTCTTCTCTTCTGCAAAACATGCCAGGACACCCATGAGTACCACTACAAAGTTAAGTATGGACTCAGGAGGTAAGGATGTTGATCAAAAGATGTATAAAAGTATGATAGGTAGTTTACTTTATCTTACTGCTACTCATTCTGATATTATGTTTAGTGTATATATTTGTGCTCGTTATCATGGTAGTCCGAAAGAGTCCCATTTACAGGTGTTAAGCGAATTATTTGTTATGTATGTGGGACTGCTGATTTTGGCTTATGATATTCACATGACATAACCTCTGAGGTTATTGGGTATTCTGATGCAGATTAGGCAGGTAATACAGATGATAGGAAGAACACTTCTGGTGGATGCTATTATACTGGAAATAATCGTGTGGATTAGCAGACCAAGAAGCAGATTGTATTTCATAATCCACAGCTGAAGCAGTTAGTACTGCGATGCGAGTAGTATTGCACTCAATTGATTTGGATGAAACGGATGGTGCATGACTATGGAATAGTCCAGGGGACGATGTTAATTTTTGTGATAATATGAGTGTGATCAATATCTCCAAGAATCCTAAACAATATTCCAGAAACAAGTACATCGACCTTCGATTCCACTTCATCCGTGATCTTGTTGAGCGCAAGATAGTCGTGTTGAGTATGTCCTACAGAGAGTCAGTTAGCAAATTTTTCACCAAGCCGTTAAATGCTATGAGATTTGAACTTCTGAGATGGTCAATTGGTGTATGTTCTATTGATTAGGTATGCTTTTTACTTTCTCTTTACAGTATTTTGTTAGATTATCATAGTGATATATGCTTAGTCAGATGCGCTTTCTAATTTAATGTTAGGACAGTTCAAATAGTGTTTACTTGAATTTGATTTCTCTCAAGGCAGTTAACTATCGCATGCTTAGATAGATAGGCACTCATTGATATTATACTTTAGGATACATGTAGAGACTTTGTACCTAATGCTATGTGCGGATCTGACCTTATTTATGAGCTTCGAGTATTATGACATTTACTTCTCTTTTTGATCTTGCTGTTTATGTCTCATTTCGTTTCCTTACTTAATTGTCAAATGGTAACTTCAAGTTCAAGTTAGTCTAATAGAACATCCCCTATACTTGATTCGAGATGAAAATACTATGTGAAACCGAAGATATGATAATGAGTTTTTTATTGCTACACATTTTAGGCCTTCGTTATTCATAACCATATTTTATCCACTTGTAGCCCTTTATGCCAGAAAATAAGCCTTTTGTTTTTCTACCCAAATCCTATTCATTTACTTTGGGTCTTAATACAAAAAAAGGGGGAACAAGGAAAGAAAAGAAAAGAAAAGAAAAATGGGAAAAAAGTAGCGGATGAAGTGTTATGATATATGCGTACTCCTTAAAGAGGACGAATGTCAATTGGTGATTTTTTTATAAGGAAGAAAGGGAAAGAGTATAATTGTAGTCTCAGAATGCCAGCGAAATACCTACTCTGTTATATGCCTACCCGTGCCTTCATTATAACATTTTCAAGACCTATTTGATCTTGAGTTTAACACAGTTAGTTTAGTAGAGATGAAAGATATGGAGTCTATATAATTAACTTGACACCATTAATGACAATGATTCCTATCCATGAGACTTCCAGCTCACAGTGCGCTGCTTATTTGGCGAAATGAGTCTTTCTTTGCGTATTATTCATATTCATATTTCACATAGAGTGTTAGCTAGTCAATTCTCAGTGATCTCGAAGGACCACTGATGAGAGGCCTAAGTTGAAACAACTTTCTTTATAGTATTTTATTTATGGATGTTAGGTCTGTTGAATGCGTGGTACTGTTTTACTGTGACTGCGCACACACACACTCTCAGTAAATACTTATTTGGTCTGAATTTTTAATTGAATGATTTCCTATCTGATATTCATATAGTCTGTGATAGTCTCTGATCTAGAGTAGACAGGGGAGTATTGCTTACTTATTATTCTATTATTCCTTCGAGTTTGTTGTTTTTCCTGTGTGTTCCATTTTATTTCTGTTCTGTTGAAAAAAAAAGCATTATTCGAATAAAAAATTTCCTATTCGAATTTTTTCCCTAGTTGATATATGTATTTAAGCTCAACTTTATTCGAATAAATTTCTTTTTATTCGAATATTTTTATCAGTCTAATTTTTTTAACAATGCACAACTTTTATTCGAATAGAATTTTATCTATTCGAATACATTTCGCAGCTTGTTTTTAAAAAAAATCATCATCTTTTTTTTCTTTAATTCAATCTCCCACTTTTCTTCAAAACAACCAGCACTGCCTCTTCCTCTCTCTCTCGAATCCTACCATGTTTTGGAATTCCATACTCGTAAACATTGTGTTGATTCCCTCTGTGTAAAAGTTACGTTTGGAATTTTATGATTCGAAGCTTGGCGGTTCAATTAGTGGTTTTATCTTGGCAAATTTTGCCCTAATTTCGTGATTGGACTCCTTCTTAATGTGATAAGCGTGATCTACTCCCTCTCCTTCACTTTGTTGATCAATTTGTCACTGTGTGCTTTGGATATTTTGTTTCGAATTAGGATTGGATATTGTTGTTTGCAAATTGAAAAGTCAAATTGGAGGTGTTCTTGTTATTTGGGATCTAATTCTGTCAAATTAGAGTTGTTTGTTTTGAATGGTACTGTGGATTAGTTTTGGATTTGGGGTTCTTGAAGTGGAACAATAATTTTGATTTGGTTGTTGTGTGCATTTGCAATTAGAACTGTCAATTGGATATTGGAGTGTATTGTGATTTCTTCCATTTTTTGGGTTGATCGTTGGTGATTGTTTGCCTGCAGTGGTGAAGAGTTGTCTGTGAAATTCATTGGGTTCCCCTGCTTAACCGTGTGGGTTGAGTTTGGGGTAATTGGTAATTTTCTTGTAGGTTGAGTGAGAGATTGTTGGAGTTTGTGCTTGATATTGTTTATAGAGGATTCTATATATATTGTACTGTCTACTATTGCAAGGGTTAAATGCCCTCAGGAGGGGTCCCCTGTTCCCAATTCGAGCGGTACGACAAAACGGACGCAGACGACTCCAGTACTAGGATGGGTCCTCGTAACACTAACCCTCTAGGATCTCGAAGTGGAGGAGCTAGTGAAGCTAGGGAGTCAAATGCAGGTGAACGAGTTCCTAATCTTCCCCATTGGTCAACCCCGAGATTAGGGTTTATGTTTAGAGGATATCAGAAAGAAGTGACTCTAGATAGGGTGGAGTTGCGTATAAAATATCCAGACATCTCAACGAATTTTGATATTTTTGCCATACATGGTTGGACTGAGATTATGGAACGTCGGTTGCGTGTTTACCCTCGATTAGTGCGACTCTTTTATGCTTCTTTACACATTGTGCATGGAACGGGAATTAACAAGACGTTCAGTGTCTCCATAGATGGGCCTGATTTTCATATAGATTCGGATGATATCCGGAAAGCCTTTGGTCTAGGAGGGTCTGACCATCTTGATGTGAAAATATTAGGAGTGGCCTCCGGTTCTTAGTCAGTTTCCTCCCAAGGAGGAGATGGAGCAGAGCTTTTGGTTGCTGGAAAGAAGAACGGTCCCTATCTTAAGCGCAAGAACCTGAGCCCAGCACTCTGCTTTTCCATATGGTGGCTCATAGGAACATCATTCCCCAAAAGGGGAATAAGAATTTTGGTGGGTAATCTGCTTTATCTAGTATATCTTTACGCTAAGGGGCTCAATGTTGACTTGGTCCTTATTATCATGCATGTGATGCTTACCACGGCAAACCTGGATCATCAGACATGGACTTTGCCTTACAGTAGATTCAACTCCACCTTCTAACTGAGATGGGGTATGTTATTCATCCAGATGAGGAGGTTGATGTAAAGAGCGAGGTTATAACTCTTGGTATGGGGAGAAGAGCAGAAAACATATGATCGTAGAGATGGTTCCTGACCGACCGAAGGGGATACAAAGGACTTGGGGACTAAGTCTGTACCTGCTAGACGAGTTGCGAGACCTTCTACTTCCAGGACTACTACTACCTCTGTACCTGGTACTTCTACATCTTCTCCTACTGGATTGGTCCTACATGATTTTGCTTCTCTATACACCTATCTAGAGTCTTTTCAGCTCAGATAGAGTCTCGTTTTAGTGGTATGGATACTAAGATCGCTCGGCTCCAGATATCCATTGACGGATTGATTAGTATAGTGTGAGCCTTGTCGAGTGATCCTCCCGCTACAGATACAATTGAGGATTTTAGGTCTTTTGAGATTTTGATTTTAACAAGTGTACTTTAAGTCTTTTGTGTTTTGTTTTCAGTGATTTTTTTGTGATTCTGCTCTCTTTAGTGCATATATCTTCTGTGTGGAAACTTTATTTTGACTTTACTATGTTAATCGTTCCATTTATGCATGGATACTCTTTTCATGATATTTACTCGTTCCTAACTGTATATTTGTTTTGCCATGTCTAATATAGTGTTATTTTTCCCTCTCTTTTTTTCTTGATTAACCTTTATTTTTTTGTGTTAAAAAGGGGAGAGATGTTTCTACCAGTTAAGTCAGGTAAGTTTTTTTTTGTCCTCTGAATTTCGTATTTTGAACATGAATGGTTACGTGATATAGTTTGTTTAGTGTGTAGGGATTTCAGAGGTTAGGCTCTTGAGTATGGCTATTCTGTGAGTGAGTCAGTCCATCGAGTCTGTAATTTTTTAGTTATTATCTCTAGTTCTAGTTTTGACACAAAGACCCAAAGGGGGAGATTGAAGCATCTAATTTTGAAGTTTGTTCCATTTAGTGTCTAGAGTAGGCATCAAACTTATCTCGTGATTATCCAGCGTCTGTAAAATACGTAAAGCGACTACAGCTGGACTTACTAACTCTGAACAGGTAAGTGGGTTTCTAACTCTTTGTTCTAAAAAGCCAAGCCTATGTATTTAACAGAGTATGAAAAAGTAATAAGAATGTCACCTTAAAGAAAACATAACTTCTATTCAAATTGATTATTTTCTATTCAAATAGAACTAAAAGATTCCTTCTATTCGAATAACTTTTTATGTCGTTCGAATATTTTGTAACAGTTTGAATTATATTCGAATAGAATTATTTTTGTTCGAATAACATTCAACAGTTGCATTTCTATTCGAATAGATTAATTGTTGTTCGAATAACTTTTAACAGTTACATTTCTATTCGAATAGATTAATTGTTTTTTGAATAAATTTCACCAGTTGATTCTTGTTTGTATAGATTAATTTATATTCGAACAGAGCCTGTGTTTTCTGTTTTCCTCTTAAGACATACTTACCTTTTTTTGAAAACCCACTTCTTGAAAACCTTTTTTTGAGGGCTTATTGTTTAGAGTGAAGATAGATCGATCTTTGAGTGATTCAAGAGAGAATCAAATTACTCAAACCTTGAATCATTCAATTGATCAAGAAACCTTATTCATGCATTGAAGAACTGGATTGAAGAACTTGAGCGATTCAAGATTAGGAGCTTCGACGTGAGATTGGAGCAAGGCGTTGCGAGAACGCGAAATTGATTGCAAGAATTATTTGGAAGAGAGATAACCATGGGAGGTGCTTATCGAGTCTGTAAGTGATTAAATTCTTGTAATTCTTTTTCAATAGTGGATTGTTTAGCTATAGGGTGATTCGATAGCGACCTATGGGTTTTTCTCCTGAGAAGATTTCCCACAGGGTAAAAATCTTTGCCTTGTCTTTAATTTCTATTGCTTGCTTGACATTAGATAATCGTATCGACTTGATTTAGGTTAAGCATAGACCATTAATTCAAAGGAATTAGGACATATTGATTTAGACCTAGAACATCAAAATTGGTTAGTCTCAGACGACTAGTTATTTTACTCTTTTCTATCCCCGCTCTCTCCTATCTTCATACAACTTTCTCTCTCTCTCTCTCCTCTATCTCTCCCTTTTTACCTCCCTTCTTTATTGCCCTTATCTCTCTACTCCTCCCTCTTACCTTTCTCTATCCCTCCTTTTTCTCTCCCACCCTCATACCTCTTTTACTTTTTCTTTCTTTCTTTCTATCTTTCTTTCTCTCTCTCTCTCTCTCTTACACACTCTCTCTACCACTACCTTTCTCTCTTCCCCTAATCCTTTTTTCTCTCCTACCTCTATCTCTATCTCTCACTATAATGGTTGTTTCTTCATATCTTTCTCTCTCTCTCTCTCTCTCTATGTGGGTATGTTTCACCATGTCCCCTATATATTTGGTATTTTGGTATGTGATTTACACATTTTAATTTTGTTTTTGCCTTAAACCCCATTTAATTATGTTGTTACATTAATATATGATGAATTTGAGAGGAAAATGTGGTTTATATATATTTTGAGGTTTTTATGGAGAAACTTCTAATCTGAGGTTAAATGAGATGGTTCAGCCAACAGACTAGTGAGAAGTTAAAGTTAGAAGTCTGGATTTTAAGTATAAGTTCTAATCTTCAGCTAAACGCACGCAAGTTATTTTTCATTCTTCTAGCCTCAAAATTTTAACCTCTTCCTACCTCTTTTCATCCTACAAAAAAAAACAAATATGGCCTAACTTATATATATATATATATAAGCATCATCCCATTATAAAATTGAATCAGAGAAAATAAAATAAATTCTCATTTCTTATACTATCAAAGCCTATTCTTGAAAGTGAAACATCCATATTTGTTATTGGTTTCATTTTGTGTCTAAAATAGGTGTTAACGACATCATGTGGTTATTCACTGTCAAAAAGTGCACGTGGAACGCCTACAACTGGGCTGGCACTGAACAAGTACATTAGTTTTGTACCTCTTCGTTCAAAGACTCTAGCCCGTTAGTATTTTACAAATGATCAAAAGAAATTATGTTTGTTTTTTATATAAAAATAGGTTTCAGTTCGGATAGACTTTTGGTCTGTTCGAATAGACTAGGCAGAATCTGTTCTGTTCGAATAAACTTGTGGTTTGTTCGAATAGAGTAGACAAAATATTTTTTATTTGAATAAATTTTCTTATATGTTAGAATAGAGTAGGCACAACCTACTCTATTCGACTAGAGCATGGAAAATTTAGTTTTTTATTCATGACTTCTTTCTTTTTGAACTTCACCTCCTCTAAAAATATTTTTAGGGCTTGAGATATTTTGAGAGAAGAGATAATTCATCGAGAATTAACCCTCGAGTTGATTGAGAATTTAATGCTAATAATGATCATTCCCAAGAAAATGAAAATGACAACTATTGTACGTATCCTTTTAGAATAAATTTAAGTAATGATTATTTTAACCCATTTGATCAAGAAAACCATGCTGAAAATTTGAGTGATCATGAAAATAATGATTCTGAGGACCCTAATCTTGAAGATTTGTAGCTCAAACATTTACAAAATTTGTTAAACTTGGCAAAACCCGGGAATATAAGTCATGAGATAAAAATGCTTGTAGGTGAAAAACAAGGTCTCCATGTGACTATTGTGATTTTAGAAAAAGACGTTAATGATGCTAGGGAGAAAATAAAATCAACTTTGGATGAACTTTATAAGGCCAACCTTGATTTTGTTTACTCTTGGCTGCAACTTGAAAAATTTGTCATGCAGCAAAAAATATTGATAAGAAGTTATGTATGGGAAAAATTGATGGCGACAAAAGGGGTCTAGGATATGAGAAACTTGACTCTAATGCCAAGACTTCTTAAGTCACAAAATTTATCAAAGTAACAGTTGCTCCACCTTTGCCTAAGCATAATATAGTATCTACCACTCGCAATCAAGTCAAGCGTGTGGTCAAAAAGGTCATGTTGCTTCCTATTATAGATTTGTTGAGCCATATCGATCATATGTGAGACCATCCAATTGGCATAGATATAACCCAAACATGAATTCTTTTAATGTGAAAAGTGATAATGTGAGTAGGTGGTTTGCCCAAGAAACATTACCGCGAAAGGTTATTCGGGTTGTTTGGGGTATGAAAGGATGACTTATCGCTGCAGATAAGGTAATGGATCTGAACTGGGATGGGTTACTAGTGTATGCTCCATTGATTAGGTGCATTTCTTTCCCTATATCATTTTTGTTATTTGTTTATTTTTATTTTTAGGACAGTAAGGTATTGCTTTGGTTTTTATTGCACTTTGTATTTTAGGATCTTTTGTATTTTGAATATTTTTACTAGATTAGGATGGTGCTTTTGTTTTATATTAATTCATGGAATAATTATTTGGTAAAATCACAAGTCACAATAGTTAGTGACCTCTTTGTTTAAAGTAAAAGCTCATCGTGATTTGAACCACGTGAGGATAACTGTCGAGACTTCGTACCTAATACTATGTGAGGATCTGACCTTTATATAAGATTTGAGTGTTATGACATTAATTCTTTCCAGCAAATCTCATCTAGTTTTATGATCTTATTTTGTTTACATTAATCAATTGTCGATGGTGACATCAAATTCAAGTTATTCTAATAGAACATTTCCTATACTTGATTCGAGATAAAAAATGGACTGTGTGAGACCGAAGATATGATAATATGCATTTTATTATTTTGGCAGTTCTGGCCTTCATTATGCTTACCCAATTTTTTTATATGTTTGCAACCCTTTATGCCTTAAAATATGTCATTCATTTTATACCCAACTCCTTTTGACCCGTTTGTTTTGAATCTTTTCAGTAAAAAATAAAGGAGTAATACCATGTTGTTTTAGTGGTAAAGATGCATATAAAAGGAAATTATTCCTAATACTTTGATAGTACATTTATAAGATTTTGTCTATAATATTAAAAAAAGGGAGGAAGAGATAGAAGAAGAAATAATTAATTCTATATATACTCAATAAAAGGAGAGATAAAAAATGAAATAATCTATTTTATATGTAATCAATAAAGGTAAAGTAGGAGTAAGTATAAATATTAGTCTCAGAATGCCAGTAAAACACCTACTCCGTCATGTGCTTACCATTGCCTACATTATAACCTCTCCAAGACCTATTTGATCTTGAGTTTAACACAGTGAGTTTAGGGGAGATGAGAGATAAGGATTCTATATTAGTTAACTTGACACCATTAATGGCAATTGATTTCCTATCCATGAGATCTTTTAGTTCACCGTGCGCAGCTTTTTTTTTTAAATATGTATTTTTTCTCTTTTCACATACACATATTCATATTTTGACAAAGTATTTACTAGTAAAATCTCAGTGATTTTAGAGTGACCACCCAAGTGAGATCTCAGTTAAAGTAAATTTCTAACAAAGAATTCTAACTGCGGCTAAGTAATACGTTGAAAATAGGGTATCTATCTGACTATGTACACACACACAACAAGTAATTCATTTAGTGATTATTTTATAACACATGGGCAATGTATTGATCTTTACAGGATATTTTAAATTCATTTTCATTCTATAATGCCTTGTGTTAGGGGGAGTGTTGTCTTCTTTTGCTTAGTTATTTCTGAGATACTCCCCGTGTGTATGTTTCCTTTGTTTTCATCTTTTTACGTTATTAAAAAAAGAAAAATTAAAAAACTAGATATTTTTGTTAATTTTACTAGTGTTGTGTTTTAACTAGGATGACCATTATTTTGAGGGGAGATGCATCTTATTTTGAGGGAAAGTAACTAGTACTTTTTCAATGTGATAATATTTTGATTCTTTTTCTTTCCTTTTACCCTTATGTTCATCTGTGACAAAAAGGGGAGAGATGATCATGACATGTAAGCCAGGTTAGTTTTTTGATATTTTTTTTTTCTCAGGTAACTTTGGTTTTTCTCTTGGATTCCTTATATTTTGTACGATTACGTGATGTATCTTGTTTAGTGTATGGGAATTCCAGAGTAGATGTTATAGGATGAAAGTGTAGCTTCGAGTATGGAGGTTCAGTGATTGAGTCAGTTCATTGAGTTATAATTTTTTTCTTTCTTAGCCAGAGATTGAAACATCCATATTTTGTTGGTTTCATTTTGTGTCTAGAATAGGTGACAACACTATCTCGTGGTTATTCATCGTCAGAGAGTACACGCGGAATGACTATAGCTGGACTGGCGCTGAATATGTACGTTGGTTTTGTACCTCTTCCCTCAAAGACTCTAGCCCATTATTATTTTACAAACAATCAAAAGGATTACGTGTTTTTGATGAAAATAGGTTTCGATTCGAATAAACTTTTGGTTTATTCAAATAGACTGGGCAGAACCTGTTCTATTCGAATAAATATTTTTGTTTGTTCGAGTAGACTAGGAGGTAGAACCTGTTCTGTTCAAATAGGTTTTTGCTCTGTTCGAACAGAGCACAAAAAATTTAGTTTTCTATTTAAGACTTTACTTATTTTTAAACTTTACCTCTTCTCAAACGGTTTTAGGGCTTGAGATATTTTGAGAGAAGAGAGAATTCAACAAGTGATTCAATGGGAATTAACCCTCAATTTGAATCGATATAGAATTTCAAAAACCTAATTCTAATTATAGATTTTGAGAGTTTTAAGGGATTCAAGATTTGGTGCGTGATCCAAACTGAGGCATTGCAGGAACGAAGGATTGACTACAACAAGATTGATTGAAGATAGGTAACCACAGGACGTGTTTATTGAGTCTTCAAGTGCTTGTAAATTCATCATAATGAATTTTAGTTGTCAAGGATTCGACAATGAATTTTGATTTTTTTCTCCTGAGAAAGGCTTCCCACAGGGTGAATATCATGTATTCTTGTGCTATTTGATTAATTGTATGTTGACACTAAATTATTGAATCAAATTAAAATAGGTTAGGGTTTCGTTATGGAAAATTGATTTTAAAAATTATCTACCAAGCCAATTTGACCTAATTGTTTATAATTGAAAAATCTTAAGTACTTGAGAAACTTCATAAATTTAATAAAACCAGATCAAGATAAAAAGAAGATTATTATTAGCTTTATTAAATAGATTTTCATTCTTATTATGAGATTCATGCCTAACGTTTATCTTACGCAAAAGATTAACTTTAACCATTCTCTGAATTTCAAAGGGGATGGGTTGAATAAAAACTTTATTAGTCCAATTAGATTAACTTATTACACAAGTCTGTTTAAAAGTAGTGGTCAAGTGCTTGTAATAGATGCAGACCCGAGAGTCATAGCCTTGCGAAAACATGGCGATGAATGAGTGGGTATTAGCAACTCTAGAAGCCTCTTTATTTCAATTTTTGTGGTACCCAGCCTACTTATTAGCCTATTATCAATAATTGTCATAGTAAATAGAGTCGGCTCTTGGCTCACAAGCCCTATTTATTGCCTCCAACATCGTAACTTTAGTTTTGTTATGTCATGCCCCTTTAGTAGAATTTTTCCTGTAGAGGTCAAAATATAATTTTTTTCGACACATTTTGTGCACTATATACACTGATATATAAATATTATGATTAAGTTACCTAAAGTGGGATCATAAATCTTTCAATGAGCAAAACGGCAGTACTTTTACCAGATCCATTGCTTACTACTAAGGCTATAGTCTTCCCCGCTTGGACGATTAAAAAGAAGTTGTTAAGAGTCCAAACGTTGGGTCTAAATGGATATGAGAAATCAAGTAAATGCATTTCAATATTGCCTATAACTAAATCCAATTCCAAGCCCGATTATTTTTTTCAGCCAACGGTCGACTTATGATTTAAAGTGTGGAAGATCTTAGTAGCTGCAACTCTTGCCTTCACAAATAAAAATAATGCTAGGAACCGATTGTCTCAAACCTATGTTTTATAATATGGTTATAGAACAAAACAAAAGAGACTAAATGAAAATAAAAAGAAGCGGAGCTGTGATTTGTAAGAGAGTATTTACATTTCGCTTATCATGACTGAGAACATGGTGGCAACATGTCAAGTCCTCCATTCGTGCAGTGACGCCAACATGATCTCAGTTCCTTTAATCAACATAACAACTTCCATAGAAACCAAACATCAACAACAAGATGATAAGATATTCAGAGATAACTCACCGTCCCAAGGTAATAACCAAATCACCGCGCGGGCGATAAGAGACTTTAATAATACTGTAAATTCACAAAATCAAAGTAACAGACAGATTAATACAAGAATACTAAGGTTCTTCAAGGGAAAAAACTATAGGGGTTTTGATTACCTGACTAAGTTCTCTGAAAGAAAATGTAATTTTAGAGGTTTATTATAGGGATTGGTTTGTATTAAATTAGGTATAGTACCCAACTAAGCTGTATGAAATACCACTATTGGTTCAATTATCAGAATCAATGATAGAAAATTTACCCAATTTTGGTAAGTTATTAACATTATTTAATAAAACATTGACAAAAAATTTGAATTGAATCCAATGGTTCAGATCAAGTAATTACATGCGGCCACCATATTTGACTACTCTAATGCCTTAAATGCACCGACTACTCTAATGCACCCTAGATTAGATTTTGTACTCAATATACATATCTATCGTGCCCTACATTTCATCACCTATCAGGTGAAAACCATGGAGTTAATCGATCAACTTAAAGTAATAAGAAGAGGCCCATATGAAACATCCATATTTGGTATTACTTTCATTTCATCTTTAGAATAGGTATCAACACTATCTTGTAGTTATTCATCGTCAGAGAGTGCACATGAAGCGACTACATCTGGACTGACACTGAATAAGAACATTGGTTTTGTACCTCTTCGCTCAAAGTCTCTAGCCGTCAGTATTTTACAAATGCTCAAAAGGAATTATGTTTTTTTCGAAGATAATAGGCTTCTGGTTGAATTGACTTTTTATTATGCTCTAATATACTAGACATAACCCTTTTTATTTGAATACACTCTTTGTTCTATTCGAATAGAACTATTTATTAGAATAGACTTGGCAAAGCTCTATTTTTTAGAATAAAATATTTATTTTGTTCGAATAAATTTATCTATTTATTCGAACAGAGTATGGGTTTTTAGTTTTCCTATAAAAGACATCCTTTCTTTTTATATTCTTTTACTCTTCCCAAACTTACTTTTTTATGGCTTGAGATTTTATAGAAAATTCAATGTGTGATTCAAGGAAAAAGTAAAACTCAAATTAAATTAATTGTAAACCTAATCTTGATTGGAAAAGCTTGTGAGTTTCAAGCTTGGATGCTTTGACAGGAGATTAAAGCAAGGCATTGCGAAAATGAAAAATCAATTGTGAGAAGCTTGATTAGAAGATTGGTAACCGCGGGATGTGCTTATTGAGTCTATAAGTAACTAAATTCTTGTAATTTCATTTCAATAGTGAATTTTTAGCTGCCAGGCAATTCGGCAGTAACCTGTGAGTTTTTCTCCTGTGAAAGGTTTCTCACAGGGTTAAAATTACATGCTCTTGTATTTGATTTAATATTACTTGTTGCCACTAGATAATTGAATGAACTTGAATTAGGCTAGGGTTAGACATTAATTCAAGAATTGCAGACCTATTAATTTTGATCAAAATTAATCAAAATTGATTAATCTCAAGTAGTCAGAAATTATAATTGGTACCAGAGCGGTTATGCTTAAAGGTCTGACAACCTGAGCGAGGATCCTAGCTCGATTACATGTGAATAATAAATTCTGAGAAGTTTGAAGGTCCTTTAAATCGTCCTCTACTCTTTAATGGTATACATTATCCACACTGGAAAGTAAACATTATGTCATAGAAACAAGGTCTCTATGACAAAATTATTATTTTAGAAAAAGAAGTTCATGATATTAAGGAGAAAATAAAATCAACATTGGATGAGCTACATAAGGGCCAAGCTTGATTTAGTTTCATCTCAGGCGAAACTTGAACTTTTTTGTCATGAAGCAAAAAATATTGATAAGATGTTATGTATGGGCTAAATGGATACTGTCAAAAGGGGTCTAGGATATGATGAACATCACTCTAATACCAAGACTCCTCAAGTCACAAAATTTGTTATAGTGATTGCTACTGCATCTTTGTCCAAACATAATAAAATATCTTCTACTCATAATAAAGCCAAAAGGTTTCCTTACTCTCAGATTTATTATTGTGGAACATGTGGTCAAAAGGGTTATATTGCATCTAATTACAGATTTGTTAGACCCAATCAAGCATATGCTCGACAATCCAATGATCAAAGATATAACTCAAATATGATTTCTACTAATATAAAAAGTGAGAATTTGTCTTGATGGTTTACACAGGAGACCTCAACTAAAAGGATTATTCGAACCATTTGGGTGCGGAAGAATGATTTGCCACCTCAGATAAGGTGCAATATTGCACTAACTACATTGAATGCCTTCAAGTCTGTTCAGATGTATCTAGACAGTAGATGTTTTCATCATATGACTGGTGATGAATCTAAGTTGAGTCACTTACAGGATATTCAGGGTAGCGATATTACTTTTGGTGATAGGAGCATATCTGTTATGGTATAATAGGGAAAGGCTGAAGGACTTGGTACATCGATGATAAATAATGTTCTTTTGATTAAAAAGCTTAAAGAAAATTTTCTCAGTGTCAGTCCGTTATGTGATATCGATCATATTGTTACATTTTCCAAAGGAGGCTGTGATGTATTAAATTCCCATAGAGGGATGCTTATCTCTCAATCCACATATGCAAGGTATCTTATAAAAAAGTTTGGTATTTCCTCTACAAAGCATGCACACCCATGAGTACGATGAAAAATCTAGAAAATGACACGCATGCATGGATGTTGATCAGAAAATGTACGTATAAGAGTATGATAGGTAGTTTACTTTATCTTACTGCTAGTCGTCCTGATATTATGTTTAGTGCCAGTGTTTGTGTTTGTTATCAAGATAGTCCTAAAGAGTCTCATTTGCAGGATGTTAAGCGTATTATTCATTATGTATGTGGGACTTCTAATTTTGGTTTTTGGTACTCACATGACACAACATTTGAGGTTATTGGTTATTCAGATGCAGATTGGGCGGGTAATACCGATGATAGTAAGGGTACTTTGGGAGGATGTTACTATATTGGGAATAATCTTGTTGCCTGGCAAAGCAACATGCAAAAAAATGTATTTCTTAGTCCCCAGTGAAGGCGGAGTATATTGCTGCAGGGAGTTCTTGAATTTAACTCATTTGGATAAAAAAAATATTGTATGATTATGGAATAGTCCAGGGGATAATGTTAGCCTTTTGTGATAATACGAGTGCGATAAGCATTTCAAAGAACCCTGAACAACATTTTGGAACCAAGCACATAGATATTCGCTTCCATTTTATCCGTGATATAGTTTATCGAAAGTTCATCCTTGCTGAGTATGTCCCCACAGAGAGTTAGTTGGCCAATTTTTTCACGAAGTCGTTCGATGCTCTTAAGTTTAAACTCCTGAGACGGTTGACTAATGTTTGTTCCATTGATTAGATATGTTTCTTACTTACTCTTTATGCTGGATTTTTTTATAATTACCTTGATATAAGTTTATCAGATTTGATTTGTGCATCTGCATTAGAAAAATTCAGTATGGTCTTACTTAGAATACATTATTTTTACAACAGTAAAATAGTCAAATGTTTAGACGGATAAGCAATCATTGACAGAAATACTTTAGGATAACTATAGAAACTTTATATCTAATATTATGTGAGGATCTGACCTTTTTATAAGCTTTGAGTATTATGACATTAATTATTTCTTGAAAATCTCCTCTTCTTTTATGATCTCATATCAGTTGTTTTACCTAGTCATCAATGTTGACATCAAATTTAAGTTATACTAGTAGAACATTCCCGATATTTGATTCAAGTCAAAAAAAGGATTGTGTAAGACTGAAGATATGATAATAGGCATTTGTATTATTACCTCTTTTTTGGCCTTCGTTATCTATACCCAAAGTTTTATCCATTTGCATCCCCCTGTGCCTTAAAATATGCCATTCATTTTTCAACCCAAATCTTTTTTTATTTTTATATATATACCCATCTGTTCTGAGACTTTTTCAGTGAAAAAATAAAAATAAATTAAAGGCAGGAGTGCAACCATGTGATTTTTGGTTCATGATGAATATACATATGCAATATTCCCAATGTTTTTGCTAGTTCATCACTTAGAGTCTTGCTAGAATATTCAGAAGAAAAATAAAATAAAAAATAAATTGATATGTACTCAATAAAGAGAAAGACTGATGAGAGGTGAACTCAATATAAAGAAGGGCTCTTTTAAAACCAAAATTTCTTTCTTTATAAACATCGGATAGAGGCGAGACCAATTTTATTAGGTAGCCTATCCCACGAGATTTCCAATGGTATATGGAACGTCTAAGGGAGATGTCCCAATTGCTTGGAAAGTAGCATTGAAACTATGCAGTTTCATTGCCAAAAATGACGTCTTTAAGTCAGATGATGTCAGCAAATAAAATAATATTTTTTAATTATCTATATTACATTACACAATGACATTTTTCAAATAGACAAGTTTGTCATTGTCTCAAAGATAAAGAGGGGCTGGGATTTGTGGGAAGGAGAAAGATAGGCAGCCTAGATTTATTCTACTCTCATGCTTAAGGGTACTTTCGACAAAACACGTAACAGGGTTGTTATGTCTTATTACTTCTCTTTTATCTCTCCCATCTTAGCCTCACTTTTCATCTCTCCCAACTCTCCCAACTCTTTATCTCTCTTAACTCTTCGTCTCTCACATTAGCGCATTCCTCTATCTTTCTAAGCAAGGGACTCTCTCTCTCTACTCCATTTTAAAGCTCATTTAAACAAAAGACCATGTGTATCCTTTTGTAGAACAAGACTAGGCTTGTTACCAGTTTATTTTAAATGAACTTTCCCTATTACTTTAGGAATTTATAAGATGCTGTATTTCCCAATGTGATCTTCTTAGTATTAGATCTGCGTCTAAGTGTTTCCCAAAAATGATCTCCAGTTTTAGACTAACAGTTTTAGTCTCTTGTGGAGTTATAAGCCTTGGCTTGGAACTAATGTGTTTAAAAGTCAGGGAGTCCTGCTTATAGAGCATGAGCTTCATGGTTTCAGTCTGAGATACAAGTGTAAAGATGGGGTTAGTTTTGCTATTTTTTTATTTTGTTGGTCAACTACAATTGAAACTGTGTTTTTGTACACCATTGTCTAAATTTCAGTCTGAGATACAAGTATAAAGATGAGTTAGTTTTACATTTTTTTCATTTTTTTGGTCACCTACAATTGAAGCTGTGTTTTTGTACACCATTGTCTAAATTGTTAGACACTAGTCTCACTAAGATAACTTTCTTCCTCTGTACTATGAACCTATATGTATATCATCAAGTTCCTCAATTGTAATCTTTTCTTGGTTAATTGTACTATGAGCCCATATTCAATCTTGACTCAAACCATATCCACACTTTTAAGGCTTTATT
The DNA here is from genome assembly GCA_014058105.1 of Kingdonia uniflora. NCBI lineage: Eukaryota > Viridiplantae > Streptophyta > Magnoliopsida > Ranunculales > Circaeasteraceae > Kingdonia > Kingdonia uniflora. The sequence continues at coordinate 19,110 of JACGCM010000619.1, forward strand.
GTATGGTTCAGTGAATTTGGCTCGTAATATAATGGAGTGCAAACTAATGGAATATAGTATCATTTGGCTCGTAATTACAGAACACAGAATGCAAAAGACCGTAAGTATATTAAAGCATCAACAATGAATATACTTATAATCTGTTATCTCTTATTTTGTTGAATGCAAGCAACAGCTTCATTACATGGTTCAAGGCAATAAACCAATTTACGTACATTAAATAATAATAGCACACTAATATTAGCTTAAAACTTATTACACTTTGAGGCAGATTGAGCGTATAACACCAACCTATCCTCTTCCTTCTGCATCATATTAACTTCCTTTTTTTGCTTCAATCTTAGGTAGTTGGGTTTATACGAAGTTTATGAATTCATTTATAATCGTGTAACTGTCAGGTCCCCTAATATTTATTCTCTTGATGTATTATGCTTACTGATTTTCTTTTTATTTCCTAAGCATTAATACATTTTTTTCACAATCCTACTGAATCCATACATTCTGTTTAATGTTCTCATATCCTTCACATGCACTGAATCCATGCTTTCATATGAATGTATTTCAAATACATGGCTGAGCATTTACTATTACTGCTTAATTTTAGTGAATTTTTAAACAATAAATATGTGGTCGAATGATTTAGCCCTGCTTAAATATTAACTACTTTTTTGTTTCATTGTTGCTTTAAGCTTCTTTGATCACCTATGTCATTGTAATTAGGTTTCATTGCAAACTTTATGACATATTCACCGTTGAACAATAACATCAACAACAAAAATAACACTCTTCCTATTCCTCAACTAAGTAAAGCTTTATACTCTTGCATTTAGAATTTATACATAAATTTGATATTGCTACCTGGATATTAACTACTGTAAGCATTTTAAAGATTATCTTTTCATATTAACTACTATAAGCATTTCTTAGTTAATTTTAGCATTGTGCACTTTTGAGTTATGATTTAGGTAATTTTCTGTTTAGATAGTTATTTTTAGTTAATTTTATAAAAAAAATTATTGTGCCACTCCTAGATCATTAAACCCATACTCAATAAACCTAATCATTCCAACTGTTAATTAGGAATCACCATGTACATTGATGCATTATTTAAATAGGTTTTACCCTACTCATTCTAATTCTTATTTAAATAGGTTTTACCCCATACCATATATATGTGAAACGTCCCCATACCTTCTGTTGACGGTATAGTAATAAGAGAACCACCTTCAAATGAGGTTTTAACAACTATTGTTACTGAGGTGCCAAATCTCATTAGCACTTTAGTTCGGGAAGGACTCTCAAAAAGGGTACTAGCTCAACGTGTCCGAGGAGAAAAATAAAAAAATAAAATAACTAATCTTGATCAACCAATGTTACAACCAATAGAACAAGATCATTCTAAGAGTTCAATAGCACAACATGCCAGAAGAGAACGCGAGTGGAAACTAAGGAAATCTGGGAATACTAAATCCCCCACTCCTCAAACTCCTGATAACTTTGCAGAAACTGTTGTGCATACTAGGGCCACCCCTCCTCACGCTCCTGAAAACATCACAAAAACCGAATTTTCCCTGCCTTTACCACCTGACAGTGTGACATCTTTGGAAGAACCACATCAAACGATAGAGGCGACTAACCTATTGAGTCCAGTAGGGCACACCAATTCTATGCTATCTAAACGTGCGATTGCACAACGTGCAAGAAGAAAACGAGAGAGGATGTATTAGGATGTATTCAAGTATATTTCTATCAAGACATTTGCATCATTACATAGTAGTAGCACAACTCTTAGGAAGTTGGGGAAAGCCCCTCGTTGCAAGGTATATGGGAGGTGTTACTATTTCACATTGGAAGCATGCTTGAGGAATACTTGATACATGCATCAGAGATTCAGACCAGACGGATTATTCAAAAGATTGAACTTCCACAATTACTGTTCTCGTCTAGCTCATTGCTAAAAAACAAATGCATGTTCTCATCCCAAAGTATGCATGATAGCATACATGAATATGCCAAGTCAAACAATTTTTTTACCCTAACTCGCACTATAAGATCATCAGGTTGGAGGATATAAATATTTATATATTTTGGGAGGGCTTATGGACATACTTACTATATATTAACATGGGTACGTAGTACTACCCATGATCTGAGTTAAAATTAAACTGCAAGTAGTTGGTTATATAGTGCTGAAAATATGTTATAGTCAATGGCGCTTACTCTTGCACTTAAGTGCCAAAAATACAACAAACATAGATTTTTAATCATAGCGCCGAAGGCACGACAACATACTTATCGTACCATGAAAACATGTATACGCATCAAATATAGTGCCAAAGGTGTGTCGACATATTTACCGTGAGTTGGTCGCGGAAAGTACTAAAAATATTTTTCCTATTCCAGTATTTCATTTGGATTTAGATTTATCGCCGAATGCGCGTTAATGAACACATTTTGTAGTAACGAAGGCGCGTCGACGTATTTGTCGTGGCAAGCCATGGGTAGTACTATTTTTTATTATTGTTTAATATTTATCTGTTAATAACGCCATCATTATCTACAGTGCTGATGTCAGCAATAACACATATCAAGAACACGTTGTATGTTGACGTGGTAGCGGCACGTAGCATGACACGTTACAGGCATATGTGGTAGTCACGTGTTGGGCACGCGTGTCAGACACGTGTGGTAGTCCCATGTGAGGTACGTGCGATACACATGTATGGCAGACACGTGCGGGGTGCATGTGACCGGGTCAAATCAGTCTAGACCAGTCAACCTGGTCAAGGCCTTCACCTTGACTGAGTCAGAACGATCCAGGACCGGTTCAGACACTAAATTGGCTATAAATATCCCAATTTTTAGGTCAAATCGAGTCAATTTTTTTGAAAAATTCCTATTGACTGGACTTACAGCGTGGGGGACCCATATTTAATTTTTTTTATGAAAAATATTTTAATTTTTTTTTCAAAACGGGTGCTTTGTATCAAAAAACTGACTCACTTATATAGAATATAAGTAAATAGATTAATATGTATTTAACTATCTTACGATAACTAATAAGATATTAATGGTATGCCCGCAGGATATTAATTATCATGATTTGGGGATCAAAGATAATATAAAACCATGACTAATTTAGAATACGACTAGGAGTCATATCTAAATCATAGTTAATAGTTAAGGAAAAATAATTAGAGCTCAATTAAGAAATTACTTAGTCTTATTTCTAAAAATTTGGTGTCTAAGGAACCAATTTTTTGTATCATGGTGCAATTAGATGTTACATGATAATATTTAGAGGTATATAGGCACTAATAGTAACCTATAGTACCCTAAAATGTTAGTTCAAAGACGTACATAATTAACCTATCTTTTGAACCCAACAGACTTTGGGGTGAGACCATTTATCAGCTAAATATCTAATACCCCTCATATTCATAGAAAATAGGGTCATTTCGCTAAAATATACCAACCGTATAAAACTTTAAGGATTTGAACACCCTAGTTTTTAGAATAAGGAACGCAATATCTAGTGGTTTTGAAAGGCTGTCCTGGCTAAGACTCTATTAAAACATACTTTCAGGTTAAGATCACCATTTTACGGGGTAAAATTGGGATCTACCGCTTAATAGGATCTCGTGAGTATAAAGCTATGAACAGGGTTCACTTGCATGTAATGATTGCGAATCATGTACTTCATTGCGCTATATACTATGAACCACAAGTAATGATTGGAAATCATATACTTAAAAATGATTTCATAAGTAATAGAATATGAACACGGTTCACCTATAATTAATTATTAGGAATCACTTACTTGAATACCATGAATTGCCTTTATGAAAGGAATGTTTATCAAGTACTACTACTGGTATTTATCTACATGCATAATAGATGTTGGTGACACTCAGAACATCGAGTATTTCTTATACTGCAATTTCTATTTCAGGTACAAATAAACTTGACCTGTATGGATATTGAAATTCATCTGCTGTTGTCGAATCTGGAAAAGACTATTGTTGAGAACAATGAGTCTCCAAATAACGAAGTAAGAGCTTTTTTTGGCACCCTCACCTCCATATTCAGGAAGGCCTGATAAAAGATTACCTTATACTATGATAGTATTATGTGATTACGGCAAATTTTTTATTCAGCAGTGCAACTCTACTATAATCTCACGTAGAGAAATAGTTGAAGTAAATAAAGATATTTAGAATATTCTATTACATTTTCTACGCTTTTAAATATTGGGCTTCCGATGCAACATTTGATAGATCACTGTGTACGTTGACCTAATTCAAATTTTCCTCATTTATAAGCAAAACAATGAGCTAATGGTCAAGAACCTCAAGCTTATGCCTACTTAAAATAAGCATGTGACAGGGTCACATAATGTTGGGTCTAGTAATAGGTGAAGTTGTGGACAAGGTCACAATCGTGGATAGACGAGAGATCTTAACAATGGCAAGATTAAATTTTAGCCATCTGTAACCTGAAGCAAGGGGAACAAGAAGTTCACCAATAAACCAAAATAGAATAAGAAGAATTCTAAAATAGATACAAGATAGTTGGGTACGGGATTGCAAGGTACCTCAGAAGATCCAAAAAGATCAGCCCCAGACTTATCACGTGATCTAGCTAGCACAGACTACGCTACGGCAGAGTCCGTAGCGTTAGATTACTCCCATGATACCAATACAACATTGGATCAAGTTTTAAGAATGAACAGTAGTAAATTCTAAATAGATGAACGATGTCACCTAGAGGGCATTGCCAAATAGTAACTTTACTTATTGAATAGTAGTAGTTTTACTTTATTAATTCTATCATTGACTGAGTTGAGGGCTCTTCAATGTTTAGTTTTATAGAATGTTTGTGACATGCACTGGTTTGGTATCCCATCTATATGAGATTGTTCATTGATTTTATTTTGTAAATTTATTTCTTTGGAAGTAGTTAAATTCCATATATGATAGTTGATCTACTATATACAACCCTCCTATGGATCTATCAGCTCATTGAGTATGGCCGATAATCAGATGAGTGGTGACACATGTCTAAGAGATATTAGTACCACACACTCAATCCTTTTTGAGATTTGAATATATTTCTTGTCTAACCTTTTGTATCAAAAATGGACGAATACTTTTGGCACGACCGGCATGATAGAACGTACTGAGTGTATATAATGGTACGATATGAGGTATCTAGTCCAATTTACACACTAGTAAATCCAGTTGGATTTACTAAGTTTAGGAAGATACTTGATAATGCTTATCACGTAATGACTATCGAAGAAAATGATAGACAAGGTTCTGTGCATTTACTCCATGTCTAAAGGTTAGAACTTGCCATTGGAACAATTTCCAATACACTTCTCAGGGCTTGGATAGTGAGGATGATTATCGAGATTACATCTTAACTTTCCTTAAAAAGAGAGAAGATCCAAAGAGTGTACGTGTAATGATTGATTTCAAGGAAAGGTTATTATTTTATCTTAGTATGACTAAGGTAGAGTAAGATCTCTAGCCTTTGCTTCAAACGTATCCATGGAGATACATGTGGACCAATCCATCCGCATTGTGGCCCTCTTGAATATTTATGGTCATAATAGACGTATCTAAGAGATGGTCTTGCATTTACCTATTATTAAAATCTAGGAATGCAATGTTGACACGACTTATCACTTAGATCATTCGATCGCAGGTTCAGTTCCTGGATTAACCGATCAAAATCGATAGATGCGAGTTGACGGGGGGTTGGGAGATGAACTCACATGCTTTTGATGATTATCTTACCGCTAAATGGGATAGATGATTGAGCATTGTGAGTACCCCATACCATACCAAATTCGGGATTGGTGGATAACCTAATCAAGTGATTTAGGATAATCGCTATACCACTGTTATTAAGATTACAACTTCCAACTAGTGTGTAGGATATGCATTCTTGCTCCCACGACACTGATTAGAGTTTGTCCTATAGTAAATAGTCAAATTATTTTTACCCAAAAGTGACTTGTAACTATGTCGGAGCCTGGTATTGCCTATCGATGAGCATTTAGATGTTCTATACAGATGTCAATCACACCACCATAATGTATGAAGATTGGGCCCTCAATGTCAGCCTGGTATTGTGTGGGTTTTGAATCGTATTTATCACTAGATATTAGGAACCCACTGGAGACGTATATAATGTAGGGCAAATAATTGTCAATTTGATGAGATGATATTCCCAGTACTGAAGGGAGATATGACAATCAATGCTGAGGATATTGAAGTACCATAAATATATAAACCTGTAAGTAATACACCTACACAGTAGAACATTCCAGAAAAACTAGTACCACAGCTGAACATTCTAAGGGAATTAATACCGCAAAATGAATATGAGGATCACGCTTAATGCGAAACACTGTTGGAAGAAAGTATTTTAAGCCAGGGAGCTACAGAATATGAGACAAATATGATTAATTGTGTAGTCGGTTCATCAAGGATGGAACCACCCTTTGACGAGGCAATAGTAGTTACGCGACTAGTTGATGCATTACGAGACTAGCCCCAGGTGGCACATACGTATGATAATAATGAGATCTCAATCTATTAAAAGTCTAAAATAAGCACAACGTAGGATTGTTCAGTAGAGATTTGTTGACAAGGTATTCATATTCCCTGTCGTGCACGCCATCAAGGATGAGAATTCATAACCACTTATTGTAAACAGTTTTGTGTTGCTGTACATTGGCCAAAGTGGGCATCTGGAATCCAAGCGGAGCTTAGATTGCTAACATAATACGAAGTGATACCATTGAGCCTGTCGGTTATAAATGGGAAAGGTACGAAAACATGATTAAGTTGGAGAGATAATTTGGTCAAGGCAAGACTAGTTACACAGGAAATCTTTAAGAGATCTGGCATCGATTGCACTGTGACCTATAACCCAGTTATGGACACTATAATATTTTGGTACTGACCAGTCTATGAAGTTATTGAGGACAAGCTAGAGATGCATTCGATGTAAATACCGCATATCTATATGGGAAACTAAATACGGATATTTACATGAAGCTACTTAGGGAGGTATAAGCTTTTGGAAGCAATTAAGCCCGACACACGAGGTGTGTATATAATAAAATTATAAAATTTATTGTTGACTTGAAGCAATCAGGGCCCATGAGACATAGTAAATTGACTAAGTATTTGAAGGTTGGGGATTTTGCAAATATCCTTATCTGTCCATGCATTCTTATTCAGAACACAGATATTAGCTTCACTCATCATAACAGTATACTAAATGATTTGGATATCATTAGACCTTCGGGGGAGATCATGAGAACCACCAAATACCTTGGGAAGGAATTTAAAATAAAAGACCTTGGGAAATCAAGTAGTATCTTAATTTATAAATCAAATATCTTGGTAGTGGCATACTCGTACACCAAGCAATATATATCGGAAGAGTTATCTAACATATCAATATAGATATTACACACTGTATTAAGTCGTTGATTGCACGCCCATTACTTGGGTATGGACAGCGACATCTTTTACCATCCTAATAGGGGAGAAACTCCTAGGGCCGTGATGCCATAGTTAGGAGGTAGTTTGCTATAGTTAGCTAGGTATACTAGACCTAATGACTCATTTGCAATTCACTGTTTCACTTGGCATAGTTCTGTTCCTGCCCAAAGGAACTGGATTGAGATCAGGCACATTCTGAGGTATCTGATCAATATAAAAGATAGGGGTTTGTTCTACTTAAAATGGTGAATGTAAGAGTATTTAGTACACTGATACATAATACTTCTCAGACCTATATAGAGGCCATTATAAAATGGATTATGTGTTTATGTACAGGGATACATAAAGATTCATAGAGATCAATGAAGTAGACAGCGGTAGCTACATCCTCGAACCGTGAGGAGATTCATGCACTTCATGAAACTGGCAGAGAATGATGGTTACGCTCCAAGATATATCAACTGAAGTTGTGGCGTGCTCTATCCAAGATAAAGTATTTTCTATGGTGATTTATCAATGGTGAAAGAACGAAGCATATTTTATAGAAGCCATTCCACCCTTATCAATTAAAAAAGGCGAATGAGATTGGCGTTGTTGAAAATATTTCAGAAGACATCTTTACAAACCTATTAACGAAGACTCTTGAACCACTTACGTTCAAGCAGCTAGTACACGGAATCGTCATGCAGAAGATTTATTTATCAATATCTCAGAGAGATACATCCCTGGGTGATCGACATCTGGGAGAGTAGTCCTAGCCTGTGATGATGCAATTAGGTTTTGTCCTGCTAGTAATTGGTTTTTATAGACGCATTTGGGGTTTGATGGTGGTGTTTGTGATTATCCTAATGATTTGTGATAACTTGCTTGTCATTGTGATTGTGTCGTCATTGCATTGGGTTTGGAGGTTGGTTTGTGTGCTTGTTTAGGATTATATTTCGAGGTTGGGTATTTTCTGCCTGATTATGGCAGGAGGCAAACGAACAGGGATTTCGTCACCCACTCCAAGAGCCGTATCCAAGAGGGGCTGGGAGGTGGCTGGAGTGGGTACGGGTAGTACCGTCCCTTCGACTCTGGTTGTAGGTGTTGCTGGAGTCTCATGGTCATTAGGCACCAAGAGACACTAATGGTGAGAATTATGGAATGTTTCAGAATTCTCCTAATTGGTCAATGAAAAATGGATTCAAGTTTTACAATTACCAGACTGAGGTGTCTGATGACGAGGAGAGCTTGCTTAAGTTTTCTCACTAGATCTTTGATTTGTTTCATAACTTTCTAGCCCATGGTTGGATAGGGATTGTGAAGCCACAACTGCCATACTATCCTCACCTAGTTCGGTTGTTCTATGCTAGTATATGCAATATGGGTAGAACTGGGAACTCCAAGGGCTTTGATGTGACGGCCGCACCTTTTATGATACTCGGGCTGGTATCATAAATGTTGGTGATATGGAAGATATACCCAGTCCAATCCTACTTACAACGTCGCCTTCAGTTCTCAATCAGTTTCCTCTGAAGAAGGAGCTTGAGGATCTAGTTATTTTTTGGGGATGATGAAAGGACCGTGTGTTAAGCGGAAAAAACTTGTCACACATCCTATGCCTTTTTTAGATGATTGCCTACTGTAACATTCTTCCCCCACTTGGGAATAAGAATATTCTGGTTAGGAACATGATATACCTGTTCTATCTCTTTTCTCAGTACTATAACCTTGATTTCCCCAATATTATCATGTGCCAATACTTTTTACGGCAAATCCAGATCATCACACTAGGATTTTTCCTTATAGCCTTTTTTCTCTCAGCTATTGACTTATATGGGTTATTATACTCTTGAGGGTGAGGAATTTGATCGTAAAGGAGAAGAGATCAATTTTTGGTATTGGGAGAAAAGTTAGAAGCATATGTACATTGTCAGTGATACCGAGACTGAAAAGAGTGAGGACTCTGGGTCAGATGATGTGTTAGTTGGTGCGGTGCCAGCTACGCCAGTTGTTCCTGCTGGAGCAACCACCCACGATGTTGCCTTTCTTTATGCTTATATGGACTCTCAGTTTAGTCTTTATCGTTAGGATATTTATCAGCTCCTGCTTGGTGTCTAGACGTTATAGTCCTCTATTGCGACATTTCCGTCCTCTATTGAGACTCTACGCAGTGACTTCGGGGATTTAGTTCAGATGGTCCTGCTCCCTGCCATGACATGTACGCTTAGTTTTTTCTTTTACCTCTGCTTAGGTCTCTAGCCCTCTGGTAACTTTTTTTTGTCATTGTCTGCTTTAGTTTTTGATATCTTAGTTGCATGCCAGTTTTATTTAGTTTGACTTTTTGAATATGCCTTGTTTTAACAGTCTTTCCTTTCAAAATATTTTCTCTGGCATTTATTGGTATATATTTCTCATCTATTATGTGTTTTACTCGTTCATTGACAGTTATACATTTTGTTTTACTTGTATGCTTCTCTCTTTGTCTATTATTGTGTGTTATTTACCATTTATTTATTAGTGCAAAAGGGGGGGGGGTGACTTTTTCTTGGATTCTTTATTTTTTTAATGGTTACGTGATGTATCTTGTTTAGTGTGTAGGGATTCCAGAGTAGATGCCATATGATGAAAGAATAGCTTTAAGTATGGGTGTTCAGTGATTGAGTCATTGTATCGTGTTGTAATTTTTTTCTTTCTTATAGTTCTAGTTTTGTCATGAAATGGACCAAAGGGGGAGATTGAAATATCCATATTTGGTATTGATTTCATTTCGTGTTTAGAATATGTGCCAACACTATCTCATTGTTATTCACCGTTAGAGAGTACACATGGAGCGACTACAGCTGGACTAACACTGAACAAGTACGTTGGTTTTATACCTCTTCGCTCAAAGACTCTAGCCCGTCAGTATTTTATAAAAGTTCAAAAACAATTTATGTTTGTTTTGATGAAAATAGGTTTTTGTTCAAATAGACTTTTTGTTCTGTTCAAATAGACCAGGCAGAACCCTATTTATTCGAATAAACTCTTTGTTCTGTTCGACTAGATTATTTGTTATGTTCGAATAGACTATGCATAACTCTTTTTTTTCAAATAAAATTTTTTTTCTGGTCGAATAAACCCTGTCTGTTCGAATAGACTATTTCTCTATTCGAATAGAGTACGGTTTTTTAGTTTTCTTATAAAAGACATTATATCTTTTTATGTTCTTCACCTATTCCAAAACAAACTTTTTTAGGGCTTGAAATTTTAGAGATATGAGAGAATTCAACGAGTGATTCAAAGCGAAGTAAAACTCAAATTGAATCCATAGAAGAATTTGTAAACCTAATCTTGATTGGAAAAACTTGTGAGTTTCAAGCTTGGATACTTTGACAAGAGATTGAAGCCAGCCATTGAGAAAACGAGAAATCAATTGCAAGAAGCTTGATTCGAAGAGAGGTAACCACAGGATGTGCATATCTAGTCTGTAAGTAATTTAATTATTGTAATTTTGTTTCAATAGTAAATTTTAAGCTGTCGGGCAATTCGACAGTGACCTGTGAATTTTTTTTCCTGAGAAAGGTTTCCTCTAGGGTTAAAATTACTTGTTCTTGTGTTTTATTTATTATTGCTTATTGCCACTAGATAATTGAATCAACCTGAATTATGCTAGGGTTATACCATTAATTCAATATTTATCGGACCTACTAATTTTGACATGACCTATATTAATCGAAATTTATTAATCTGAAGTTGTAAAAATTTTTACTATATTCCGGCGGTTTTGGGTGTGTGGATCACCATCTTCAGTCTGGTGCTGAAATTATATCAGACAGTGGAAACTCAAGGCTTTAGATCCCTATATAAAACTGGCTTGCCTTAAAAAAAAATATATATATAAATAAGAAAGAAAAAAGTCGATCAAAGACAATTTTTGGCGATTAAATTTATATATTGGTTTAATTACTGCCCATGTATGTGCTAGATAAAACAGTAAACTTTATATTATCTTGACTCGCGTAGACAAATAAAATAATTAATACAGCAGGTTTGGAACATACATCTTACCACTTCCATCAGTTCCGACGTATGGTTTGTTGTTTATTACTTCCCATGATAATACTCAGTACTGCAATTACATCAGTTTTATCAATTTGCTCTGCTGTTGATTCTGCTGAGCATACAACTCCAATTTTAAGCATCGAAGTCAAACACTGTTGCATTTTCTCTATTGTATTTCTGAACCGTCAAATGAATACCATGTTTGTCAGATTGCTCTTCGTTGAGCAAGCGCGTGGATCGATGATTCGATGATCATCATCACTTACTCGGGTAAAGACATTTTTGCAAAGGTGTGAATGTTTAAACCGTCTTTAAAATATTCATCAACTGGTCTTTTCCCTGTGAGCAACTCCAGTAAGATGATACCGAAGCTGTATACATCTCCTCAAGTAGAGGCTTGTACATCAGTACATTCACTGCGTACTCTGAGCAGTAACAAAAGACAATATCGTTAAGATTCAAACTCATGAAAAAGTTATAAAAGTGGAAAGAGCAAAATGTTGAGGAAGTCATACCTGGTGCAATGCAACCAATTGAACTTTTTATCGCCCCTGAACTGGTTTGATTTTTGGTGAAACTACTGGTAGCACTAGAATGGAGACACTTTGTGAGCTCAAAATCACCTACATGGGCACCCATTTCATCATCGAGGAGAATATTACTTGGCTTCAAATCCGATGGACGATCGGAAGAGTACAAATATTATGAAGATAATCTAATGCAGACCCCACATAAAAAACGATGTTTAACATTTGCATGAGGTTTAAGTTCCTCCTTTGACTTTGATTTGGTCTTCAGGATGCAACTATTCGTCTAGACTCTCGCTAGGCATAAATTCAAAAACTAGGGCTTTAAATTTATTGCCATTAAAATCGACACTAGAGCAAACATAAATGATTTTGATAAGATTCCAATGTCTTTTATTATTCAGGGCGTTGCACTCATCCATGATTTTGATAAGATTTTGGTGACCATGAGATGATGTGGACGGAAGATTCCTTCTTGTAACTTTCCGGGCTACATGTAACAAAGAGGTACACGAGTGTAGGGTCCCTCGAGCTGGGGTAACAACGAACTAGTACAATGCTAGACTTACACAAAATATACACCTTGCCAACATTGACATCTGGACCATGAGCTGAGAAAGAACGTGGCTTGAGCACTCCAAATAAAATAGAATGAGTCAATGACACCTGTCTCCTATGAACTAGCAGTTACATGAATAACCGCTACCTTACCCCAATTTTAGGAGAACGTGCTAGCACACGAAAACAAACTTATAATAAGGTCTATAAAAAGGATAAGATGCAGAAGAGAAAGAACCAAGTTTTTCTGGCTCAAGAGATCACAAATTGTAATCAAGATACATCAATCTCACGTAATAAAGTTATTTTTACTAAATCCTCGAGCTGAGGTCGTGGTTTTCACCTACTCAGAGGTTTCCACGCTAAACACCTGTGTCAATTTATATTATTGGTTATTATAATTGTGTCACAGGTACATTTGGTGTAAGAAGTCATTCGAGCTACGGAATTAGGCCCTTACATTTGGCACCGTCTGCGGGAAAGAAGATATTCTACAAAATCCTAAGGCAGGCAGTTATTTAGCGATTAACATTCCATCATGGTGAATCCCAAAAGATTAGCTTCGGTGATTCAATATGAACATTCAACAAAACCCGATCAACTAGCAGAATTAAGGGCGAAACATACTCGAACCCCAGTCGGTGCATGATCGGGAGCTTCGCGAACAAATACTCAAAGAGGAATGTAGAACTCGACAAATGGAGTTCAAATGACATGAAGAACATATGACAAATATTCGCTTACCACTTTAATAAAACAAATATTCGTCCAAAAAAAATATATTATAAAATGCCTTGAAAGCTCTATAAGACAACCAACAGGATTAAGCACCCAGGGAACGTGAGATCATACCTGCGAATTCCAGGATTTCAACACGAGACAGTCTGGGACCTCGAGGCGCTAGTAGAGGAGCTTCTAGGCACAACCGTAATGATCATCCGATACCGGAAGCCTCAATTATTTTGGGATGAGAATATCTGTCAAAAATTATAAGGGGGCGCGGGATCTCAAAATGACAAGAGGAAGAGTTGCGACCTCCGTCCAAGGTACCAGTTTGTAAACGCTTCAGTGAAGGAAGCGGCAATCATAATCCACGACCTGCATGTTAAACAATTCTAACACCTCGCCAATACATCACATAAGAATAAATAAATCAGCGAATTAAAGAATTAATAGAGGCTCAAGCTCTTTCCAATAAGGGCGATCTCGGCAAGCGGCAAGGTAGTTTGATTGCTAAAGAGTTGCTCGATATGGTAGTTTCAACAGGATTCCAAACTCTAAAAATACACAAATACAAAGGCACATATCCTACTGAACACGCACAACAGTTCCAAGATTCGTTTGGTTTGTATTAGAACTTAAACCACATACTTTGTCGACTTTTTACCACGAGTCTCCAAGGGAAGCCACTCCGCTGGTTCCATTCTCTACCTGAGAATTTCATCCTTCCATTCTACCAATTAAATAAATCTTCATCAAGACTTTTGCTCATAAAGAAGATAAAACAGAGAACTTGTACACTCTTATCAGTCTCAAACAATCTCAAGGGGAGAAGCTCGAAGTGTTTACAAAGAAGTTTCTCAAACTTGCCAGGAAAGTTGATAATCTCGATCAGAAAATAGCCGTATCAACATTTACCAATGCACTACAGATCGATTGTAAAGAAAAATAACATCTTTTCATGAACAAATTCTTAACTTTGGAAGATATGATTGAGAAGGTAAATAGGTAGGTAGTGTCCCTGATTTTATTTATTTATTTATTATCATTATTCATACACTATTCATCATCAGGCATACTTCATCATACATTACGCATCCTCATTTTCTTCATCTGTATCTTATTTTCTTATCAGGGTTTTGAGTTCTTCTTTCCTTCTTTTCTGGGCTTCCGTGGCTTCAATGGTTGTTTGGCGGAGTGGGTGGTGTGTTATGGTTTTAGGAGCCTGCGGTTGGCTTGGTGTTGTTGTTGTTGTTGCCGATTTTGTCTTGTGTCTGTTGTGTTGTTTTGGCTTGAGTGTGATCTTGTGGTTTTGAGAAGATTTGGAAATTTTCTAGTAGTCGTTCAAACAAGATTCATATTCGTTTGAACGAGTCGACTTGTCCCTAGGAATTTTGCCCAAGACTTCTTAGTCATTCGAACGACAGTATGGTCCATTCGCACGACCCCTGTTCTCGTTTGAACGACCTATCGAACGAAGTGGCATTACCCCTGGTGTGCTGGCCCAAGGAAATGTTTTCGTTCGAACGACCTTTCGAACAAATGTTGTGTTTCTAGGGTTTCTTCCCTTTTTGGCTTTAGTCGTTCAAACGACTTTAAAATTTATTTGAACGACTATCGTATTCCTATTTTGATTTTGTCTTTCCCCTCTTTTCTTTTTGGTTAGTTTCTTTGGAGAGAGAGAGATCTTGGAGAGGGAGTTGATGGAGAAAAAGTTGGGAGAGAGAGTTGAAGAGAGAGTCTAGAGAGAGGATTGTCAGCTCTACCTTCCCGATCGTCAGTGTCGCATTTCCGTAAGTTTCCCCTTTTCCTTTAACCCTAGGTTTTCCTGATTCTCTTGATTGTTGGATTGTTTTGATTGTTGGGTTGAGATTGTTGTCCGGTTGTAGTATTAATTGTTGTTGTGATTGATTGGTTGATTGTTGCAGTTGTTTCGGTGTTCCGGTGGCCGAGAGGCGGAACTAGGATTTGGAGTTCTGATTCAAGTTCGTCAGGATTCGAGCTTTGTACCAGGCGAGTGTCCCTCCATTGCTATATTCCTTTACTAATTTGACCTGTGTTAGTTAGAGTTGTGCATTTGGCATTGAGATGTTTGTGATTGGTTTTAAACTATATTATTCCTTTTGTTGTAGTTGTTGATTCAGGGTTGTGTTTTCCTATGATTAGGCATGTAGGGTGTGTTCCCTTTTTGTCTTTTAGGGAGTTATGCAATTTGTGGCATTCTCGTGGGTAGTCCTTGACAGTTGTGTTCCAGTCTTACAGAAAGTGATGTTGTTGGACGTTGTGACTGGTTAATTAGTCACTGCTCGCCTGTGTTTGGATGTTGTGATTGGTCAATTAGTCACTGCTTGCATCTGTATTTGGATTATTACCATCCTCTGAGGCAGGTGGTTATCCTGTGTGTGTTGGCCAGGTGGTGGTTATTGGGTTAGGATTGTTTGCCCTTCTCTCAGGCAAGAGTTATCCTGTGTGTGGGCGTGGGGGCGGCTGTGGTATTTTGATCCTTGGGATCTGGTTTCAGTGTGGGTTTATTTTATTTTTTAAACTTAACGGAATCGGATACATAAACCAACTCTACGTCGGCCGACCCTCGATTGGTTACCAGGATTCCTACAATGGGTTGAAATAGTAGTGTGATTCTTTGGCGACAAGTACTATCATATCTATTACCCATCAGGGAGTACGGGATGGTATGAGACAGTCCTCAGGTACCGGGATTCATCCTCTGTGAGGCTGAAATTCCTTGGAATAAGTGTAATAAAGTTCGGACGTTGGCTCCGTGGGTTGCAAAGCCTTGAACACTCTGATCAAGTGATTATATCCTTTATACTGATCGATCTTGGACAAGAAATCGTACCATTGTATCCAACTGAGATTCTCGTTAAGGTTATTATGCATTAGCGGTTGATCAACCCACTATATTGAATTATAGGGTCTTGTTCTTGGTTTCATAACATCATAATCATCAATTTTAGTATCATACGATCACCATATCATATCACATCATCACATCATCTATCATTTGGGTTAATTATGGGATTATTGTAGTTCATCATATCATTTCATCATCAACACTCCATTATTCCTCTTACACTCTATTTTGTACTCATCTATTCCGCACTTATAAATTATTGTACCTTAGAACATTCTTCATCTCATTTATCTCTCCTCTTTCTCTGCACTTGTTATATTAGTAGGTTGTTTAGCCTTGTTGGGTATTAGTGAGCCGTGGTTTTGCTCACTCTCGCTTTGTTCTGCCTTTTCAGAGGTGGTGTAGTTGCAGGGTTTGGCTGAGAGTTTTAGCTGTTGGTTTTGGTATTACAGCTGCAGTTCCTGTATCAGTTTTAGTATTTTCTTGTATGTTCTCAGCTTTTGACGCTGTATAGTATTCGAGACATTGTATTTACATTTTCAGTTAATGTATATATATCTTTTGCTTCTGCTTTATTCTTTTACTCTTATGATATTGCTATTGTCAATGACTGAGCCTGAACTTGTCTATGGCTCGGCTGTTTTGGGGGCAAATCGGTTGGATTCCCCAACCTGCACATCCCGAATGATAGTAATTGGTCTAGCTCAATTACTATGAT
Source organism: Kingdonia uniflora (assembly GCA_014058105.1). NCBI lineage: Eukaryota > Viridiplantae > Streptophyta > Magnoliopsida > Ranunculales > Circaeasteraceae > Kingdonia > Kingdonia uniflora. The sequence goes on from JACGCM010000619.1 coordinate 36,051, forward strand.
TACGTGACAGACTTGGTATCAGACCTATAGGTTAATCCTTATCTCTGGTCTAGTAATCATATGACGAGTAATTCCTTCTAGATGGAGTTAGGATCTATCCCTTTTGGTTTTACGTATTTTATCATCTTTTCCTCCTTTCCTGAGGTGTGCCTTCTGGTGTGTAGATGGCCAGGGTGGCAGAGGCAGAGGCCATACAGTTGGCCATGGCCGTAGAGGTCTGCGCAGTAGTACATTTGCTGAGGAGCCAGTGCTCAGTCAGGAGAGTTTGGGGTCTGCCTTGATTAATCAGGGTGTTCCTCCAGCTCCAGTAATCCCAGAGCAGCCTGTTACTTTACCTACCCCAACTGTTCCTGGTATTTCGGTGGAGATGAGACAGTTCATGGAAAATTTCACATCTCATTTTCAGTAGGCTAGGAGCCCAGCGGTCAGAAAGTACAGCTATTTGGAGCAGCTTCAAAAATTTAAGTATCCGACTTTTTTGGCACATTAGTTCCTTCTGAGGCAGAGACATGGTTCAAGTATATAAAGAAGACTATGAATGTAATGAAATGTCCAGATGATCAGAAGGTAACACTTGCTACTTATCTTCTTCAGGGTGAGGCAGATCATTGGTGGGATACACCCAAGAGGACGATTGCAGAGACTCCTATACTTTGGGCTTCCTTTCAGGACCGATTCTTTGAGCACTATTTCCCACAGAGTTACAGAGACTCTTGCATTTCTGAGTTCTATATGCTCGAGCAGGGTGATATGAGTATCTCTCAGTATGATCAGCGATTCAATGAACTCTCTCGGTAAGTTCCGTTTATTGTCCAGGATGAAGAGCAGCGTAGAATGAAAATTTTGAAGGGTCTTCGTCAGTTCTTTAGGAAGTTCTTGATTGCTTCAGTGGCAAGTTCGTATAGAGAGGTTTGGTCTAAAGCTTTGGCGATAGAGCAGAACGATATAGAGGAGCGCAAGTCCAAGGACTTGAGGAACAAGCGAGACAGGATCAGAGACCCGATAAGGGAAAAGCAGTTCAGACGCAGTATGAGAGCTCGGGTCCATAGAGGCAGAAGTTGGGAGTTACTGATGCTAAGCCAGCTAGATTTATGGGAGGACAACATTTTGATAAACCACAGCTTGCTTCCCGTTATTGTTGGAATTGTGGGGAGAAGGGGTACATTAATAGGTTTTGTCCTAGGTCAGACAGAGGTCCACAGCTGTTGAGATAGTTTCAGTGTCCTACTGGTCACCAGCCGAGACCGCAGCAGACTCAGCAATTTTAGCAGATTTAGTAGAGACAGTTTCAAGGTCCGCAGAGCAAACAGATGGTCCTGACCCTCAGGGTGGCAGAGACAACAACATCTGGGTCAGTAACAGAGCCAGGGTCAGGGCCAAGGGAAGAGCAAGATGTGCGTTGTTAGGAGGGGAGGTGCTCACGCCGCTCGACCTGTAGTAGAAGGTACGATTCATATTTCTTATTCGCCTGCTCATGTTCATTTCGATTCCGGTACATCGTATTCATTCATAGCATATGCATTCCTCTGCACTATTGGTTTTGAGTCTTCTTTGTTGCATGATGAGATTTTCGTGGGTACTCCTCTCGATTCTTCAGTTTATATTTCTCATATTTGTAGAGATTGCCCTATAGTTGTTTGTGGTCGCGTTCTTTCTGCTGACTTGTTGGTACTACCGATACAGAAGTTCGACATCATCTTGGTATGGATTGGTTATCAACGCATTAAGTTACTTTAGACTATTTTGAGAAGATAGCTACTTTCAGTGTTCCTGGTGAGAAGCGGTTTGTGTTTTGCTAGTTTTAAACCTGCGCGATCAGGGATGGCTTGTTTGCATTCTAAGAGTTAGGGTCCTCTGGTGTTGATGTTGGTTCTATTCTGGTTGTGTGTGACTTCTCGGATATATTTCAGAAGATTCCTGGTTTACCACCAACGAGAGTGATTGATTTCAGTATAGATCTTCTACCTGGTACAGCTCCGATTTTGAAGGCTTCGTATCGTATGGCCCCTGTTGAGCTGAAAGAGTTATATGATCAGATTACTGAGCTGATGGATCAGAAGTTTATCCGACTGAGTACTTCACCATGGGGAGTTCCGGTACTATTTGCGAAGAAGATGGACGGGTCTATGCGCCTTTCTATCAACTATCCTGAGTTGAACAAAGTCACGATCATGAATAAGTATCCCTTACCTAGGATCGAGGACTTGTTTGACCAGCTTCGGGGAGTGCAATTCTTTTCGAAGATTGATCTCAGATCGGGTTACCATCAATTGAGGATCAAGAAGGAGGATGTTTCGAGGACAACATTTCGGACTCGTTACGGGTATTATGAGTTTCAGGTTATGCCATTTGGTTTGACAAACGCTCCCGCAACTTTTATGGATTTGATGAACCGGGTTTTCCGACTTTTTCTAGACCAGTTCTTCATTGTGTTTGTGGACGACATTTTGATTTATTCGAAGACCGAGGCTGAACACAAAAAATACTTGAGAGTTGCTTTACAGACTTTGAGGGAGAACACGTCGTTTGCGAAGTTCGAGAAGTATGATTTTTGGTAGAAAGAGGTGAAATTCCTAGGGCACGAGGTGTCCAAGGATGGAATTGCAGTAGATCCTTCTAAGGTTGAGGTAGTTACAGATTGGGCGCAGCCGACTAATGTTACGGAGATTCACAGCTTTTGGGTTTAGCCAGCAATTACCGCAGATTCATCGAGGGCTTTTTACGGATTGTAGCTCATTTGAATCGCTTGACACATAAGGACGTTCGATTCGTTAGGGATGACAAGTATGATTCAGCATTTGCATAATTGAAGAAGAGATTGACTACAACTCCAGTTCTTATTATTCCTTCCAGTGGGCAAAAGTATATGGTTTACAGTGATGCTTCGCTCGGTGGATTGGGTTGTGTTCTGATGCAAGAGGGAAAGGTGGTTGCTTATGCTTCTAGACAACTTAAGGTGCACGAGAGGAATTATCCTACTCATGACCTTGAGTTGGCTGCAGTGTTTTTGCTTTGAAAATTTGGTGTCATTACCTTTTTGGGGAGAGGTTCGAACTCTTTTCAGATCACAAGAGTTTGAGATACCTTTTCTCCCAAAAGGAGTTGAATATGGGGTAGTGTAGATGGATGGAATGCTTGAAGGATTATGATGTTGACTTGTAGTATCACCCAGGGAAGGCGAACGTGGTGGCTGACGCTTTGAGTCGTTTTCCTAGGGGATTTCTTGCACGTCTGATGATTCGTGAGTGGTTGATACTTAGCGATATAACAGATTTCGGGCTGAATTTATATTTACGGGGTACAGGTGGTTTCATTGCTAATCTGAGGGTTCAGCCTTTATTGATCTCTTAGATTTTAGTAGCTCAGCAGCAGGATACGAAGTTACAGTCTTGTGCTTCAAATATTAGCATACCAGATTGGACAGCTAGTTCAGATGGCAGTATCAGGTACAGGGGCAGATTATGCATGCCAGATTCAGAGGTGTTGAAGCGTGAGATTTTGAGCGAGGTTCACGGTTTGAGGTATACTATCATCTAGGCTGTACGAAGATGTACCAGGACCTAAAGGAGCAGGTGGGATAATATGAAGTGTAGATACCTAAATTTGTTTCCAATGTCTTAGTTGTCAGCAGGTGAAAGTCGAACATCAGAAACCGGCGGGGCAGCTTAAACCCTTGCCTATTCCAGAGTGGAAATGGGAGCACGTGACGATGGACTTCATTTCGGGTTTGCTGCGGACGAAGAAGAACCGCGATTCTATTTGGGTGATTGTAGACCGATTGACAAATTCGACACATTTTATAGCAGTTTGCAAGACTTTGACGGTTGACAATTTGAGCAGATTATTTGTGAGAGAGAGAGTACATTTATACGGGGTTCCGGTGTCTATAGTGTCAGATCGAGATGCCGATTTACCGGTAACATTTGGAAGAGTTTCCAGCGAGCTATGAAACCAGATTAGATTTCAACACAGCATTTCACCCCCAGACTGACGGTCAGACGGAGAGAGTAAACCAAATCTTGAGGATATGCTTAGGGCTTGTGCTTTAGACTTCAAGGGTAGCTGGGACGCGTACTTACCATGGGGCGGAGTTTGCATACAACAACAGCTTTCAGTCGGACATCGGTATGGCACCTTATGAGGCTTTATATGGTAGATCGTGCAGATCACCTCTGAGTTGGGCAGAGGTGGTGAGCAGAGTTTACTGGGGCTAGACTTAGTTCGTGAGACTAGTGAGGAAATTACTATAATTAGATACCGATTACGTACTGCACAGAGTTGACAGATGAGTTATGCGGACATCCGCAGGAGACCGCTAGAGTTTGAGATCGGTGATCACATTTTGCTGAAGGTTTTCCGATGAAGGGCGTGATGCGTTTCAGCAAGAAAGGGAAGTTAGCTCCGAGATTTATTGGTCCATTTGAGATTCTGGCCAGAGTTGGAGAGTAGCGCACCATTTAGCATTGCCGCCGCAGTTGGACCGAGTTCACAGTGAATTTCATGTTTCTATGTTGAGGAAGTATGAGCAGGATCTGACTCACGTGATTGACTGGGAACCCATAGAGGTTCAGGGAGATGCCTCGTATATAGAGCACCCGACGTGTATTTTGGACCGAGG
>JACGCM010002313.1:0-35268 GCA_014058105.1 Kingdonia uniflora
CCTTGTCACACGTTGCCTCAAAATCTATAACCACAAGTAATTAACTCTTGAAGCCGCATCATCTGCTCCATCTTTTAATCGCAAGATAAGTAACAAATACTCCTATAACAAATCAAGTAAAATAAAATATGTAAGTTCTGGGACGGACCTAAGTGATTTTAGTTAGAGTTTTGCCCGACTATTAGCCTAGGCTGCTAGCATACCAAATCGAATCTATTAAGCTACTAGGCCTAGCTTATATACAGAACAAAAGGGGTGACCTAATCCTTTGATAATCTCCAAGAAAATAAATATACGCATTTAAATCAAATAGAGAGCAAACGGGGAAAAACAACCATTAATAAAAGCCCTAGGTAACATGCAAACAACAATGAATATCAAATTTTAAACGAAGGAGTACCTGGTAATTTGGAATTGGCAAATTTTCCTCTTTTGTCTTCTTAGATCCTTAGATTTGTGAAGTAAGATGTGTTACTAATAACATATCCTCTAAATTATATAGGAGAGAAGTCGAATTTACAAAACTTCATGTTTAAGATATAGTAGCGATTTGCCAGACTACTAATCCGACTCAAACTCCCGATTTTAGGAGTTCGGATTGACAACCCTCTCTGGCATTGGATGGATATTTAACGGTTATTAAATTAAGAGTGACTATTTTTGTAAAAAATCAAAGCTAGTAATAATATTACTAGGGAGAGCATCTCTCTATTCCTTATTTATCTCTAGTGTCTTTTTACCTCCAGTTTCTCTTCTCTGTTCTTTCCCTATTCTCTACAACTCCTTCACACAATAAACTTTCTTCGACTTCATCTAACAGTACATGAAACTATTATATAATTTTATGTAAGAGACAATTTTTTACCTTGCTACTTGCTATTTATCTACACGAATATTTAACTATGAAGTTAATGAAAGGGGCTAAGAGCATCAAGTGTAGATTACCTATATTTTAGTAGTGGTATGACGTGGATATGAGATTTGAATGTCCTACAAAAACCCAAACTCCTCAAAATAACAAGTTAATAGGTAATGTGTGAGAGTAGTTGAACTTTTCAAACACTTTCTAGATTTTAGTTAAAAATAGGCTTTCCACCAAAAAAGTGTCCTAGGTGGCTACCTAATTTTTTTTTCCTCTCTCCTCAACAATGTTGAGGAGAGAGAGTATTGAAACCCAAATAACTACCCATTGAGGAGGCTAAAAACTAATTTTTAGTATTTTTTCATCTTTTTTAGCTATAGGGTTATTACACTAATGCTCTAAAAATAGGTGGCTTTACAATACATTATCAATCCCATAAATCTGCACACAATACTAGTAATACTCTTATTCCATTTCTCCAATATATGGTTGTTATGACCTCTTTAGAGGATACAATATATGGTATTGATTAGGGCTATTCACGGGTCGGTTGGCTCGGGTTTTGTCCTGGGCCAAATTCGAACCGGTTTAATCACGTTATATATTTTTAACCTAGACCCGAACTGGTCCCAAACCCGAACCGGAACCAAGCCAGATTGGTCAAGTCAGGCCGGAGTCCTAACACGATATATATATTTTTAATTAAACTTAATTTTTAGGAGTGGGTCCAAGCCCAAGCTAGGAACCAACAGAGTTGGGGTGTCCTATTAGGACTTCTAACAAGCCATAAGCCGATAGGGTTATGGGGAGAGTTGAGTAGGTTAGGTAACTTTGTTGTAGGGTATCTTTATATATATATATATCTGTTGAGAACACAATGATGAATCAATAAGAAATCTCTCTTTTCTCTATTTTTTGTTCATATGATATAGGATTATGCAATTGCTCTATATCGATTGTATCTCAACACGTTATCAGCACCCAAGCTCTAGGAACGAGGAGAGCAGACAATTACTTTATAATAAAGTTTTTAGGGAAAACTAAGCGATCAAGAGAAGAAGTATTTTCCAATTTTTTGAATACATATTCGATCTCTTTCAGATCTATACTATATGGTGGTTCAAAAAAATATTTTTCCTATTTTTTTTCGGATTTAAAAATTAGGGATTTTGGCGATTTTTACCCTATGGCTATATTCAAACTTGTATATTTTCTATGTGGACATCGGATAGAGACGAGACTACTTCAGTTGGAAAGCTTATTCCAAGAGCTTTCCAACGGTATATGACACGTCTCATGGAGATGTCCCAATTGCCGAAAATAAAACTTTGAAATAGGAAGTTTCACAGCCAAAAAACGACATTTTTTTGGCCGATGACGTCAGCATGATGATAAAATAATATATACTATTTTATAATTATCCTATCAAAAGGTCAACATTTCCTTTAACAGAGACCCCGAGTGCCCCACACGACGATCATGTGTGTCGACAAATCTCAGTGGTATGTCCTAATACACAATGTGTGGCGTGCAAGGGGATAGTTGCTCAAGAACGATTTAGGAATAGTAGCGGAAAAGCAGAAGAAGATCGGGTACGTTATAGTTTATTTAACTCCATTTCAATTATTTATCGCGGATATACACGTATTTATTTGTATTGGGTAATTTTGCGAATTATAGGAAAACGATCCACACAAAATCTATAAAGGCTTGAATGGCGGCAATGACTTCAAACACCGTGAAGCGTATAAGATTTTGGCCCGGAACCGCGATGGGCCAACCTAAGGGTTGATGGGTTGAACCTGCGGTTGAATATACCAAGAAATGTGGCTAGGAGACTATCAGACTATCTTCTCCGGGGAAATCTGTCGGATCAAACAATCTATCGGAGGACCCTGACGGCCCACCTACACCTCAAGCCGCGGACCCAAATTTTGACTAAATGGTTCGTTGTATGAGGGTGGAAGCAGGCCCATCGGCCAAAAACTCCACAGAAAGAACATTGCATCACAAAAGGCAATGGAGGGTGTTAATGCATCTGGTAGCGGTATCCATGCTCTGCTGGATGAACTACGGTTGGAGAAGATGCAAGCAAAAGAAGAAATGGAAAGAAAAAGAACATAAGCAATACAATACTGGCAAGCCAAAATGGATTGGAGTAAGCAAAGGAAGATAACAAAATCTTGGAGAAATACTTGAGTACTCTTTCTGGACATCAATTGCAATACTATCTACAAAGGCAAGCTGAGATAATGAAACATCTGGCCAATAGGGGCGAACCAGGTACTTGAAGTGGTGATGAAATGTAATTTAACTTTGCTATATTTGAGTTTTATTTCCAAGAATGTAGTTTACCTTCCAATAATGTAATCGTCTGAATAATGTACTTTGCTATTGAAGAATGCAATCTTGTTTTCAAAATGTTTATTTCCGATAATATTGGGTTAAAACAAATACAAGATTAATGCAATATCAAAACTTGTTTAATAAACTTGTACGACAATAAGCATTAAATAATATGAATAACACTCAGATAATACAAGAAATAGAGTACTAGGTTTGAAAATTCCCTTTCACGGCCCATAAATGCTCGATTAGATCATCCTTTAGATCAAAGTGAAGTTCTCGACTTTGAATCCGGTTCATTTTCGATATAGAAGATTATATTGTTCCTTGTTCGCGTACAATATCGAACCGTTCGCCTTTGATAGTTGAGGGCTCGGCCGGATCGTAGTCTAAGTATGATGGGAATGCACCTCGTTCCTCTTCGACGATCATATTGTGCATTATCACGCACGCCTTCATGACATTGCTCAAAACTTGGGGGTCCCACAATTTCATCAGATTTTTTACAATATTGAACCGAGATTGTAAAATCCCAAACGTCCGTTCTACGTCTTTCAGCAACTTCTTATTGCTGAGCAAAGAATTTTGTTTCGCTGTAACCGGATTGGATATGGTTTGGACAAGTGTTCCCTATTTGAGGTATATGGCAATTGTATAATTGCAAGGCGGGGCGATACCATCGGCCAGGTCGGTAAAAGATGTGATTGTTGCATGACATTGATATTATTGTTAGACCCTGGTAACCCAAAAAAAACATGCCAAATCCAAAGGTCGTGTGAAGCTACCGCTTCAAGAATCAGTGTCGCCTTGGGGTAATGACTAGTAAATTGACCGTGCCAAGCTTTGGGACAATTTTTCTATATCCAATACATGCAATCAAGGCTTCCTAACATGCCAAAAAATCCCTGGGACCTCTCCGATCGCTTTTAACTTTTCGATGTCGGCCGCGTTTGGTGCTCGAAGAGATTCCACGCCAAAAATTTGTTTAACTGCAGCACAAAACCTTTTCACACATAACAAGGTTGTGCTTTCTCCTATTCGGATATATTCGCCAAAAAGATCTGCCGCAACATGTAGCTTAGGAAACGTAGTGCTGCGACTATCTTTTGGTACGGTGATAACCCATAGTACCAGCGTTATTGGGTTTCTGGACAAAATAATGATCATGTGCAACGACTGCATCAAATAGACGTATAAACATGTCTCTACTCATATGAAACGTCACCGAAATCCCATGGCTCATATGTGCAATTCGGCTCGAAGTAGTCTCGTATAATATTGTAATGCCTCAATGGGTGATCTCGCTTCTTTCTTATCCTTACGGCCCATGACACTCCCGTGATAACTCAAAGTTGCATCCTCATACTATTGTTACTGCAGCTTGGTGCAGAACGCAAATTTCTGCCGCCACAATTATATAAGATCGTCATCGGAGTACGACGACGATAAACCTGGAGGATTGGGTATGGATGAATCAGATGACGAAGAAGACATTTGAGGCTATGGAGTTGAAATAAGGGTATAATACAGAAGGTAGATGTGTTTCAATGGAAGAGAGGTGTAAAAATGTTAGAAATGTAAAAGGGGAAGAAGCTGTGGGTCTTTTACCTAGATTTGACGGTGAAAAGAACACCGCGTAGGTTCCTTTTACCGCGCGGTGTTCATTTCACTGCCAAATTATGTTTGTATTCCTCATTGACAATTTTGCTCAAATAGAATTAGGTTCTATTCGAATAAAACTGCTCAGTGCCAAATTGTGCAAAATTATTAAAATTTATTCGAACAGACAAATAGTCTGTTCGATTAGACATTAAAAAAACTCTACCAAAACTTTAAAACATCACGAAATAGTCTGTAAAAATATAAAAGACCTCAGTTCAAATTTATTCGAACAGACAAATAGTCAATTTCAACAAAAACTTCAGTCAATTTCAACTTTAGATAATAATAGCTAATGAACATTAAAAACATCCAAAACGTCGTCTGCTAATATATCGTCTACTCAGAATCATCTACATAATCAAAACACAGCTTCTACATCGTTTAAAACAATATAAGAAATACTTATATCTACTTAAAATATCTCCAGTACCCGCCCCCCTACGGCTAGTACTGCCTCCCCTGGTTTACGGACCAGATCTACGTTGCCTCGTCCTTGTGCCTCCTCCAGGTGGTAGCGACGCCACTCGTACGTCACGCCCCCTCCTCAGCTGTAGGTCCTGAACGGGACAAAAAAACTTTATAAATTTTTGATAAAATAAATATGACATTAAGAAAAAAACAGTGCAATAAATATATAAATAAATTACTTACATAGGCATATAGCTGATGATCTATACTGTCAATTTGCCTGCGGGCAATAGAAAGCTCTTCCTCTACCTCCTGGATCCTTGTGCGTCCCGCGCAAACTCTGCAAGGACGAGTCACCGCATACTATGGGTCAGGTGCCACAGTTCCTCTGCACCGTAGGATAAAGATATGGGTGGCGGGTATCTCAAGCGGGCAATGGGGAGCCTCTCACGCCGCCCTGTCCACTCTATGTGCCACCCCAGGTCTGGCCCCTTCTCCTCGCCATAAAAACTAAAGTCCTGGGATAAGCTATAAACCGACGCTGACATAACCACCACGGGGTATAATACCAACTCTGAGTGCACTCGGTCCGAACAAATCTAGATTTCCCATCCTCTGGGAATTTGTCAACATGTGGCCTACCTCCAAAATTTTGCCAGCCAGTAGGAGGCGTAAGTCTCTTGCACTCCCCTACCACAAAACTGCTCACAGTCAACAAACCCGGCCTGCCTCCTCATGTAAAGCCGCTGGACTAATAAATGGCGATATGCTAAGCGGAGGATCCAAAGGAATACGCACCTCGCCAGTCACCTGCCTCCACATCTATCCCCCAAGTAATATTCGCAGTTTCCGTTTGGTACTTGAAGTGGTATCCTTTTACGGGATAGGAGTTTTGCATTTAGTACATCCTCTGTCTCAGTACTGTAGAATCGAACCAAGGTTCCCATGTGATAGTCTCAACAGTGCGGTGATCAATATGGTATCTGCATATAATAAACAAATTGGCACCTGGTCATTTGTTTTCCTCCTGTTCCCCCTCTCCCATGCTCTGAGGCACAGATAGGCGGATACTTTACCTATTCCTTGACTATAGGGTGACCAACCCCAGAATACTCGTAGAACCAATACTGCATATTAGAAAACAAAACAAAAAAATTAGAACCAATACTACATTTTGGAAAGATATTGATTTTTAAATGGAAAAAGTGTTAGTGTACCGGAAGAAGTTGCACAAATCCAATGATGGCACTCCCGGTCGTGACTGCGGTATCCAAACTATGGTACAGGGAAGCAAGAATAGCAGAACCCCAGTCATATTGGGCAGCCGAGTCCAATCATTCACGGCCGTGAGATATCCAAACGGGACGGTGTCGTTGACCGTTTGGAACCACAAATGTCCCATCATGAAAAAGATAAAAGCACGAGCAATAGTAATATCATCCTCCTGATCAGCTTCCACGGTCAAGTACGTCCTCAATGTGTAATGCTGACGTTCCACTCTTTATATGGCTAGAGTCAATGTTGGGCAGAGCAATTGCCTCGCATTGGATAAAATAGACCATGTGTCATCATATGGCACCTGTGTTGGATATCGACCTATGGACAATGATGTCAGCATTGTAAAATTGAGGGAAGTGACCACTATCTCCGCACAAGGGAACAAAAACATGTGTGTGGTCGGCCACCAACGCTCTATAAGCGCCTAAATTAGCCGATTATCCGAATTTCCCAAGCGTATATCCATAAATTGCCCAAAAATATTTATCACGTCGTCCTTTACAGCTGGAAGTGTGGCAATATCCTTCCATACTTTGAACACCGTAGTGAATGTGCCGTGCACACGCATCGAATCCCGATTATATTCATTGAGGCATTTTGTCAAACACTTGATATATGGAAAAAAACAATTTCACAATTACACTTAAACTTACCGTGAGTTCCTTTCCCGTGAAATAGATGTGAGCGACTCTGTCTGGGAGTTGGGTAATACACCTCCGCAGGAAGGTATCTTTGGTTGGGTTTGGTATATCTTGGGTTGAACATCTTCAAATTCCACCCACTTTTTCTTCCTCCGGACCTCGAGTGAGTTACGGAACGTTCAGGATCTCTTGTTCCTCTAAACACAGACAGAGTACTGGGGTGTGGGTCTCCCTCTGGCATTTACATTTTAATTTTGCTGGAATTAAAGTTTTTTTTACCAAGGGATTTTGAGAGAGAGGTAGATGTAAAAAACAAGAGAATAGTCGAACTCACTATGAGTTTTACTTACAGATATTGCGGCGGTATTTAGAACCCAGCGCGCTATTTTAATCTCCTCTAACTTTAAAAAAAAGCCCACGTTGGCAAACTCACACTGGCTTCTGGGAGAGGTTGAGTTTGTGTTGTGGGTTTGGTGGGGCGAGGGGTGTCAAAAACCCACACCCAAGCCCACACTCACTACTAGGGATGCTCTTACATTGACACACCAAGTGATTGGGAAGGTGACGTTGTTGTTTGGAGCATTTTCTTTTTCTTATTAACATCGATTTTTCATTGTTTCATACAATGCGTTGAATTTTCTATGTAATTTATTTTGCAAGCTTGAATGAATTGGTTAGTCACAACATTGCAATATAATTTTCGTGAAATGTTCATGTTCAGTTGTGATACGCTATTTTTCTTTCGGATTTCGAAAAGGTTTACACTCTGATAGAGATACTAAATTTTTCAATTTCATGGGACATAATTGGCTATCATTAGAATTTCATTGAATATGTCAAGCAACTTAGCAAGGCTGTGTCGTGCTCTCTTTCCATGTCTTTACGAACTAATTACAAAGATGCAACCATCAGATAAAAGTAGAGAAAGAAGCACAAGTTGGGATTTATTATTACTTGCAGCGTTAGTAACAAACAGTTTTTCAATGCTCGAGTCTATTTTTGTGATTCTCAACAATGTCTGTTGTTTTGGTAATAAGTCTAATGCCATTGATAATGTATATTAGCTTTGTCAGTGTAGCGCCCCGCTTAATTTTTTCCATTATATAACTTTGTCCTAGTTAACTGTGGTAGTTATTAGGTTGCACATTTTGGTATGTTATCATAGCTTTTATTTTCTCCAACTTCTCCAAATTCTCCCCAAATTCCCATTATTCTCCAACTCCTCCTCCAAATTCTCCCCAAAATCTCTCATTATTCTTCTCCCTAAAACCTCAACTCCATGCTACTCCATAGCTAGCCGTCAGAAACAACAATGCTTGATTCCCATATTTAAATTTCTATCCCAGAAAAAATCAGATTGTGGAGTTTAGAGAAACAGTAAATTGAAGCTTTGAGGCAGATTTCCTTCTCTTCTAAACCCTGGATTCGTCGATAAGGCAAGTACTATTATTCAGGTCATTGTGTGATTATTGTGAATTATATAGTAGGGCTTTATAAACATGAATTCTTGGTTGTAGTTAGGAGGTACTGATTGGGTTTATCATATTAACCGTAGCCAATTTATTAGCAATTGTTTATCATTGTTAGGAATGATCTTGATCATAATAGATTAGATGTTCTTGTACAATTGTATATAGTAAGGACATGAGAAAATCTTAGGTTAGTAATACAGATTGTAGACTATGTTTTATAGTATCATTAACGGAGGCAAATCATGTTTGGATGGTTACTGTTGGTTTGTATTGGTATACCTTTTTATAAAATAAAGGCACCTCTATTAAATTGTAAATCACAAGTATATCCCAAACCTTTATAGTTGCATATCAATGATTACCAGAAGGAACATACTTGGTACTAGGATTAATATACTGATCGGACCGTTAATCAGTTGATAGAAGTGCATGTTTAGCGATTACTGGATTATAAATAAATGTCTACCGTGAGATGATATTAGTTTCAATCATATGACTAATATGTGCACCTTTTTGGGGTGTTGTGCAGTTATAGTTATGTTAGTAAGTATTTTACGGGAAACTACTATAGAGAGGATCATTGTACTATTAATACATCATGGTAAGTAAGGTGACATTCCATTATATACATATTAAATGACTCGTCACTTAACATTTCATGGCTTAACTTAGCTACGATTATAGGACTTCAAGTGATATAACCTTTATTAAATTGAGGTAGAAAGATCATGATAGTCTGATAGTATAGTATCATCGACAGAGTCCTCACTCAATAATTGTGAGGGTAGAAAGGTCGTTGAGCATAAGATCGCCAATCATATGATATAGTCTTGTTGCCTATAGAGCGAGGACAGATAGGTTATTTGATTGAATGTCAGTCTCTTAATCATTTATATAAGATAACTTAAAGTCGTGTACACAGTAAAGGTATGATGTCAGGGTCCTTGGGTTTCGATTCCCTAAACAAAAGATTCGGTGATGTTTATCAGTGTTTCGGGTAGCAAGCCCTAAAACTCTCCCCAGTTACATATCGGCTTTGATATTCTTTGCGAATACTCCTGTGGGCCTAGATCCCTAAAAGTGAAAATAAATCAGGCTTTAGAGTTGTAGGTTAAAACTCTTTGACCACCTTGATCCGGTGATTCCCTGCTAATTCCTGGCCCAATAAAAGGAATCTGCCAATCCCTGACTCGTCAATAAGGGATACGCTTCTGTTAAGGACAGAAGGGTGCAAGAGTGTGGTCCCACTAAATTAAAAGTGACCCTCTGTACATCGTTTGTTAGTTATCCCCACATCTAATAACACACTATAACTACTTTTAATACCGGTTGGTGCTGACGCTTAAAGACAATATAATAATTGAACCTCATTCCTCAAAGTATTGCATCATTTACATATATTATAGGATATTATATCACACTAGTACTTCTGTATTATATCGGTCTGTCATGTTCAGTGGCCAGTAATAATTGTGCTTGCTGACGTACGCTATATTTTTTACAGGAGGTCGGGACAGTAGGATTTTGCTTAGTGAGGCTTGGTTGATCATTTTTGAGATTCTTTGGAGTTCTATTGGATCGCTGAGCTGTCGTAGGGTATTTATGATATTTATTTCATAATTAATTGTCGTAGTCTTATTCTCGTTTTTAGAGTTAGTTGAGAATTTTATTCATTTTAATATAATTGAGTTATTTTCTGCTGCGTTTGGTTAGTAAGTAGATGTAGTAATTTCTTTAAAATATAATACATCTATGGGGTTTCATCCGTGGGATGCTCGACTTGTTATGCGTTAGAATTTGCTTTGTGATTTTTATCAGAAGGCAGATTTTGGGACGTGACAGCCAGGGATCTTCTTCTGAATCTTAATCTCCAATGTGAGATCTCTTCACCTTATGCTTCTTCAACCTTCATGAAAAAATGAAGTCTAGCCATCTCAGAAACTCCTTCATTCTCTCTCGCAACCCTGCAAGTCTAGCCAATCAAAAAATAGAAGTGCATCCACAGGGACATGCCAACTATCCAAAAGAATTCTCTTATTGACTTCTGGTTTTGTCGTTCTTAATCAGAAACCAAGCTCTGACCCAAGTATGTTTCCATGCCACCATCCAAATACTATATTTAGTGTTAATTATCTAAATCATCCCTTAATCTCTTCTAAAGCAAGTCCTTTCCCTTTGTTATGTCTCAACTTAGGATTCTCTAACTTCTTGAGCAAGTAGCAACTAAAAACAGGATCCTCAGTAGCTTACTGGAGCCATGCCTCCATAGCAGTACCATAAAAGTGGCAGATCGAACCCTAGTAACACAAGGAGGTGATAGATGTTGTCCATGGCCTTCTGTATTATGTTAGGCATAAATATTATTAATTACTAATTTCGGGAGATAAGCCCGTTTCATGTAGGTCCCTTGATTATTGGATATGAACAATGAAATGAAATGATGATTTTCGGATTAAAAGAGGAATAGGCAAAGAACACTCATATATTGATGTATTCTTGAACTCATATATCAAAACAAAGTCCTTATACCTATATATAGGTACTAGAGAAGTTTTTACACACCCCACTACCCATTTAAGAGTACCCACAACAGCTAGGTGAAAGATGACGTGGAGTGTGGATTCCCATTCTTCACCCTCATTTGGGCAAATCTACCTCACAACAGCTAGGTGACTACGACTACGTGACATTGCAATATCCACCTTGAGGGTGGATTCTCCACCCTGTGGGTGGATATTTGGTGGATTGATGTCGCACAGTTCTGAACTACACTTAGGGAGTGAGCCAATGAGATGATGACACTTGTCAAGCTTTAAGAGGCCATATTGCCGTGCAGTTTAGAACTGCGCGTATACACAGTGGCTAAGATGGAGACACGTGGATGGCTGAGATTTAAAAGAGTGTGCAACGGCTAGTTCTTGCCACACCATTCAGAACTACGCGGCAATAGCCTGCAAGTCATAGGCATGAAATGTTTACAAGGTTCCCCCTACATACTTGGTTTTTCCTGATCAAACTTCTTTAACAAGAAACTCAATGGCTATAAACAACTAGTTTTTTTCATCTATAAAACCCATTCATCTTCTACTCTCTTACTCTTCTACACTCAACTCATTCTTCTTAAATCTCAAAACTCAACTTTATTCTGTTGTTATCAATTTTGCCGAATCATGTCTGACAAAATCCTGGCTGACCTAATCATGTCTGACTCGTCACTCTCATCTTTGGAGTCATCGTCTTCATCATCATCCGAAAGTGAAGAGGTCTTCCTACTTTAAATTCGGATGATGCACGAGTATAGCAAGATTATGGTTGAGATTGGAGAAGCAGAAGAAAAAGAGCAAGATGCGACATCATAATGGAGGCGGGGATGTAGTAAAATGGGAAGGATTGACAAGTGGAAAGGCCGTGATCATAAATTGGGGGAGTTTAATCTTAATCGAGATTACTTCGGTGACAGCCCAGTCTTCAAAGGTATCCCATTTCGTCGTCGATTCCGTATGGGCGAATGTGTGTATCAACGTATTTATGATCAAATACTTTCTTTGAACCCCTATTTTATTCAAAGAGAAAATACTGCTAAGACGATGGGCATATCTTCGCACCAAAAGATAGCGTACGCACTTCCCATGTTATGTTACGGTACGAGCACAGACGCCCAAGACGAATATATTTGGATTTGGGAATCTACGGGTATTTTGAGCTTGAAAGAATTTTTTAAAAACAATTATAGCACGATTCAAAGCTCAATACCTTAGATCTCCCAATGAAAATGATACATTACACTTGTTAGAAGTGAATAGATTGCAAAGCTTCTCGGCGATGTTAGGTAGTTTAGATTGTATGTATTGGAAATAAAAAAATTATAATACCGGGTGGGCAGGACAATATACCGGGTATAAGAAAATCTCGACGGTGATTTTAGAAGTGGTTGCATCGCAAGATCTTTGGATATGGCACGTATTCTTTGGGGTGCCCAGTTCTAATAATGACGTAAACATCTTGCATCAAGGGTAGCTTTTTAACAACTTATCTAATAGAGTTGCGCCGCTATGTAATTATAATATAGGCACGACACCATACACTATGGGGTATTACTTAGCGGATGAAGTCTATCCAAAATGGCAAATACTTATTCAAACCATAAAAAATCCATCCAACGATGCTGAAAAATATTTTTTGAAGATGCAAGAAGCATGCCGGATAGACGTAGAGTGTGCTTTTAGGGTATTACAAGCTAGGTTTCAAATATTGGCACATGGTGCACAATTTTGGAAACCTAGTGATCTAGGAAATGTTATGTATGCATGTATAATCCTGTACAATATGATCATCGAAGATGAGCGTCATACTTACATCTGGCAAATAGACATTGATCCCAAGTTTAAAAAATTCGTAAAGAATTGGAAGGCGGACTTAAATCCAAGACGCGCGATCAACACTATGGCAGAGTACATCCTTCATAAAATTAGAAATGATGGTGCTCATTTCCAATTACGAGATGAACTTGTCGCGCATTTGTGGAATCAAAAAGAGGTAGAGTAATGTAGTCTTCATTATTGTTTTTTTATTTTCTAAAGTAATGTATTTTGTTTCCAAGTGTTATGTTGAAGTTTTAATGTATTTGCTCTACTTGATTCAAGTATATTTTAAGGATTACGTACGATTAATAACAATTTTATTGAAATAATGAAATTACATAAAACTTAAGAACTACTATTAACGCTAAGGATTACATCAATCTTTATCACTAAAACATCGTCATCACTTGGACACTGCTTCTTTAACTTCTTTGAATATTTTTTCATTTGCTTCTTCATCCAACGCCTTTGTGCCGGTAGTAGGTACTTGGGTTTGTTGTCATCACCTTAACCATATTCGCATCTTCGATGGTTTTTTTTTTAGTTAGCTCCGTTTTATGCCTCCTTTGAATCTCAGCCTCTCTAACCAACTTTTGTTCCTCTCGTACTCTAGCTCTAGCATCCATTTCCTCTTTCTTCTACTCGTCTCTCTCATTCCATGCTTTCTCATGTTGGTCGTCATCTCAAACATCTTCTTCCCCTAATAATTTATACTTGACTTTATCGCTTATTTTGCCTTATATTTTGGCCATCTGGTCATCGTCTCAAACACCTTTTTTTTGGTCGTTCGGTCTTACATCCCCACAAGAATATAGTGGTGCATCCATGTTGATAGAATCATCCAGAATTACGACGTTTGGAATGTCGAAAGTAGGTGTTTCAGGATCGGTGTTGGTAGAGTTACCCAGGCTATCGTGAAAATTTGACTTCCTAGCGACGTTACGGTTGAGTTGCTTGATGTGGAATTTGTGACCATTTTGGGCACTGCTCCAAAACTTTGTAAGCCTCCCCAAATGTAAATGACATTTTTTTTGTATTTTGTCGAATATCCTGTATGCCATACGTTCCTAGAAATCAAGTTTCAAATTCTAATAAGTATGATTAACATAACAAAATGAATTAAATGAGAAAAAAAAATGTACTTACGAAGTCGCCCGATCTAATGTCGGTAAAATATTGGCTTTTAAGGTCATGAAAGATGCCTCTAAAAATCGAACAATCCTTATTGAGCTGCCCCTTATACGTGTAATTAATACTGTTGTATGATTACCATATCAATTGGTCAACATAGAATGAGTTGAACTGGTCACGCACCTTGAACCAAAATATAACAACTTTTTGGTTATTCGTGCTAGCGAGATTTTGAGATACTTGAGACCAAGCGCATGCAAGATTTACGAAGTCCTCGGAAGACCAATTTTTGAGTTTCTGTATGTGTCTTTGTTGTTAGCAACTTCCTCCTCAGCCTCAACTACATCCTCAACTACAATAAGTGTATATGCCATCTTTCTTTTAGGCTTCGCCTTTTCGCGCATATTACTTCTTGTGAGAACCGGATTGAATTCTTTGGAGATGATCGGTGAGACAACCGGAGATACAATTGGTGATGTATTGAGGTTTAAATCATTTAAACCCTATGTAGCTCTCATCGACATAGTACTCGAACTTCCACCGACGAAACCGGTTTGAGATATATAATTTGAATTCCCCGGTTGAAAGTACGAGCCCGTATAAGGATCAAATTTAGGGTAATATCTTTGGTTTTGGTAATATCCTTAGGTTTGAGATTGAAATTGATTGCCGGGTGGCGGGAATAGTTAGCAAACATGGTGATCACGATATTAGGAAAGGTTAAGCATTTGTGACGGTTCAAATACGCCGAATTGATACGTTCCCTCGTTGGTTCGTATTGGAGGATTGAGAGTGGTTTTGAGAATTAGATTGGGAGCTTAAGGATGACATAGTAGTTTTGCTTGTAAGCTAAGGAGGGAGAAGAGTATAAAAGATAGTTAATATAAGAGTGTAGAAGATGAATGACATTTATAGATGAAAAAAAATAGTCGTTTATAGCCGTTGAGCTACTTGGTCAACAAGTTTTCCCAAAAATATTACATTTGTCATTACCAAATAAACCAAGTATAGAGAGGAGGTCATAAAAAGCCTAAGGCTCTGTTTGATAAAAATATATCTCAGATATTCGATATTTCAGATATCCTGATATTTGAAAAATCAAATATCTCATATATATGTTTTTGTTTGGCAGCTGAATATTAAAAACAGATATTCTGAAATTTTGTGTTTGGCAAATCAGATATTGTAAATAATATATTGACATCTCCTCTCATTTTAACAATTATTAATGTATAAACTACGTAAACATTCAAATATTGAAATAGACAAACAACCAATAACTCATTTATTAATCTTTCAATAAATAAACAAATAATATCAAAATAAACTTGAATAGATCTGAACAATAAAATGCTATATTCATACGAATAGTATGAACATCTTATTAAACCTAATACGAAATACTTTTAATCAATATAAAACTACTGGATATTTTTCATCTCATATTGCAAATAGTCCTTCTTTGAATCTTGAGACACAGCAAGAAAACCTCGGGCAGCACCGTCATTGTCGCGATAGTAAAATAGGGCCTTCATTAGATCGTCTTTCGACAAAATTGGGATTTCTTTCAACTCTTTTTCCAACACAGCCAAATCAGGTCGTCCCACATTTCCTGCAAGTTTGTCAACTGCAAACACTAATTTTTCTATAGCTCCCTCTCTATCCAAACGATCACGACGAACTTTATTTTTTTTAGGAGCCGAAGCACCAGAAGGAGCAGAGGCACCAGGAGTTGTTGAAGATGAAACACGATTCGGGGTTCTCTCGTCAATAGTGGAATAAACAAACTCGACTCCTTCATTATCGACTTCAAAACCTGATATAACAAACTTATAAAAGCGTAGTTGTATGTACTAAATATTTCTAAAAATAAAATAATATTATTACCTTCTTGTGGGATGTTTGTTTCATCATTTCCTATACCAGCTTCTGCACCTGTCACATAATCTTTTCCGACTAAAATGTCCAAGTCTCGATAATACGGAATTGTTTTATCCTGGTAGTTCTTCACTGATGGATCTCTCTAACAAATAACATGGGTAATAACGTAATAATTTATATTATTAAAGAATAAATTATTCTATCACTAAAATATATACCTCAATAAATTTTTTCCAGACCATCTTCTCAGCCGTTACCAACTGAGTTTCTTCATTTCACCCAAAGCCACTCGATTCAACAACTTTTTTGATGAGAAGGTAATTTACTTTTAATGTCTTCCACCGTGTTTTGCATTGCTCAATAGTAACATCTAGATTCGCTTCCCTTTTCAAGTTAAAAAAAGATTTGTTATATGCCATCAAGCTCCAGCCGTTCGCAGTTTTTTGGCCGTGTTGCCTTTGTTCAAATAATGTATTGATAAAGATAGTATCCATTTTCTCATCCCATCTCAAATAAACCCTCCCAGATGTTGGTGCCATTCTTAATTGTAGGTTTTCATTAATTTATTAAATCTACTGAGAAGTAGGTTCACATGTCAATTAGTGATTAAAAATCTATATATCAAATAAAAATAAAATAATAATTAAAAGTACACTAACAACGTCTACTAAACCTTAAAAACCCAAAATCTAATCAATAATTAATGAGCTAAATTAATACAAGATCATGGATTGTATTCTTTCCACATTAAGTCTGCTAAGGTATCTCTTTTTGCTATCCATAGAGGTAAATGCTCGAAAACTATATGTTCTTCTTCTAGAGGTACATCATCAAGCTCTTCCTCCCCCTTTGCAGGATCAACTTCATTCTCGCATAAGTCAAATGGATCAACGTCCAAGATAAAGTTATGTAAGGCACAACATGTAAGTAACATTCTTTTTTGCGTCTTAATATCAAAGAATGGCGAAGTCCTCAAATATGCAAATCGTTTCTTTAGAAGTCCGAATGTTCTTTCAATTACATTATGTAATGACGAATGTCGATAATTATATAATTCTCTTGCATTTCTTGGATTTCGTCCACGAGTGTCATTCAAATGATATCGAGTACCTCGAAATGGGGTAAAAATTCCAGGGACATGTTGAAATCCTGCATCGACAAGATAAGAATGACCTATGTATGATATGTAATTAGAGGTTTTTCTTCAAATAATTCACATCTATAGTATTTAATACGATGAATCGTTATGTACAAACGGGAAAGATTAACCGGTCCCCTACACGAGCGACTGCATCCTTCAACACTTTACTGTCATGTGCAGACCCTTCCCATCCCGCGAGAACATACGTTAGTCGCATATCAAATGTACACGCCATTAGGACATTTTGACGAATATCACATTTTCTATTTCGATACCTTGCTTGGTCAGCAATTGGTACTTGTGCGGGGATATACGTTCCATCTATGGCACCCACCATATCCTATATAATTCATAATAGTAATTTTTTTAAAAATACTTGAAAACTCAATATTAATAAAAATTAAAGAGGAATTAAGTTTCACCTCAAAGTATTGGTGCCAGCTTCTTATATAACTCGAATTGCTTGTAGGTGAATTAATAGCGTGTGCTTGCTTAAATACTTCCTTGTAGAGACCCATCATTGCATTTAGTGTACTATGTAAGTATCGACTAACAGTTTCCCCAGAACGTATGAACGTAAATTTGCAGTAGAGTTCCTTTGGTCGTGTCCTACAGTGTGAAGGAACATTGCTAATTGTTCCTCAGCCGTCAAAAACCTTGAATCACATAAGCCATGCCTTCTTAAACGACTAACTAACATTCGAAACACATTTCTGTTCATGCGCAATTGCTCGTGACAATTTTTATCACTCTCTACATACATCCTTTGTACTAAAAGTCTCCTTTCATGGTCTCTATTTACTATAGGTTGTCTAGGTAATGGTCTCCTTTTATAAATCATTGCGGCCGCATAAAGCAAATATACCATTATTATGACTACACTTGTTTCCTCTTCCTCCCTAGTAGCCATCCTACATATTGACTTTATTATTAATTCCACAGGAGGGTGATTCTTAGCGTTTTGAAACATATCATGTCATGTCGCAAGTAATAAATATCTAAACATTACCACCTAGCTAAAGAAAAAAGAGATTTTGTACTTCAAACAATATATTGCAAGCAATTTAATTAAAAAATAATGTAATAACTGAGCTCAAATTGTAAAAGAAAACACACCTGAAGTAGTAAGTGGGGTAAATTATTCTTAGCAAGTTGTCTTTGATGGGGGCACTGGAAATTAACCAAGAAGTATTATGAACAGGGGGCACACAATAACAGATAAAAAACAGATAAACAACATGAGAGCCAATACAAAACATGGTAGCTTTTAAGATTAGATAAAGGTGCTTTTAACAGAGAACAACAGATATCCCCAAAATTTACCCAGTGATTACCCATAAAAGAATACTTCTTGTTCAAAGTAATAATTCAGAATATCCCAAAAAGATACTCAATGCACGCATGAATACATGTTCAGGAATCGAAGGTAAACTCTTTGTTACTTAAAAACTAAAGATATTGAAAATGATTTGAATCCTCAATTTTTTCATTCTAATGCATATAAAAAAATTGTCCCGCTTTTTGAATTTTTGGTAACCTACCAAACATATTAATGAAACAAACACTCAAGCCTATCATCATAACAGTGCTAACAACATGCAAATCACTGAGTATTTTTTATTTTTTCCGTAATGCGGGATCTATAAATGGGGAAAGTATTATCAATAGTCTTTCAGGGTAAGGTTTCGGCATCTAAGCTTCACCAGCCAATGAAAAAAATAACCATCCATTCAAGACTAATATAAAAATCTCAGAAGAACATAATCAACTAGAAACACCTAACTAGAGCATATTATGTCATAAAACAACCCTCGTAGAAGATTAGTTTAATGCAGAGAACACTATTACAAGCTTGGAGATGATTCTTGAATCTATTGCTCAGGTAACAGGTACTAGGTTAAGAGGGGTGAATCATGTCATTTTTAATGTGCACCGCTATTAACCTATTACCATCAATATATGATAGAGTTGAAGGACACAAGCGAGCTGTATGTGAGTAACCCCATGTTAATGATTTGCATTTTTTTTTAAATTGTAAATCCAATGTGTTATGTTGCTAACAGTTTAATGGTCCGATGATAACTTAGCACTTTCAGTTTTGTCTGTGCAATTTATTTCAGGTTTTCTTTCAATAATAACTCCATTGATTCTACTACCTACCGGAGATGGATCAGAAAACTGTTTTAATGCCACATCTTAAACATGCACCTAGAGTTTCTTGAACATTCAAAATTGTGGCAGTGGAAACACATTTTAGTCCATATTTTCACAGTATACCAGAACACCTAATAGCCCAAAACTCTCTTCACATGTATATTTGAGGAAAACTCCAGAGTCTTAATGCCAACAAAAGATATAGATAACAAGCAAAGTTGGTAAAACAGAACAAGGTTTACAATCATTACTCTTCATCAACACCATTCTTGGCTTCTAGCTTTTGATAAAAGTTCCCAGATGCTAGTGAAAAAAAATGCATTTTATTTTCCCTAATTACTCTTCATCAACCCTCAAAGGGATTGGTTCAAGTCCAATGCAGTAGTTAAAATGTGCATTCTTGAAATAGCAGTAATCATCCTGGCCTATACAAAATTACCCGTCACGACTTTGAACTTCATAGATGGTCAAAGTACAAATACTTAGAAAAACTACATATTTGAAGTGTACAGAGTCTCAAAAGAGGAGGTGAAAAAGAGAATTAAAAGAGTAAATTGCTTCAGAAGGTTCTTTACCTAGGAAAAACTGAAGAAGTTGGAGACTACAAAATCTATGAATGGGATTTTGATGAAGAATAACAACGCTGACAAAAGGAGGCGAATGAGGCAAAGAGATGGAGGATCAAAAATAATTGGCAAAGGGGAGAGTGATAGAGGTGCACAAATAAAAAATAAGCAGCAGAAAAAGTAAAGTTGCAGAAAAAAGGAACAAGAAAAGAGCTAAAGGTATATGCATTTGTTGGATTTGTGGTTTAACTTTCAGCATCTAGTTACTCAATTTTCAGCTACTTTCTTAACTTGACCACTCCCTACAACTCTTAAAGAACTCCCGGGTACTAACTTTCTCTCTCAATCCACTCTCCTACCAGATTTATTACCTCACAATTTTGTTACTTCTCTCTGGCCAGCCAACCCCTCACAAAAGGAACAGACAATAAGGACTACTAACTCAGATGCAACAACCATTCCCATCTATGTTCATCCATGGAAATACATTAAAACATATGACAGAAAATATAGGTTAACATTGCATGATTAGTAATCCCTCTATGTCATTATAGATTATCTGATATCTACCCAATTTCTTCAACCCTTCCTCTTTGAATGAACAGGGAGTACTCTAGTACTACTTAAATCATCATATTCAGGGTATTCTTCAACAATGGCAGGCTAGAGCTAATAAAAGCAGTCCCTTGGGTTTATGTGAACTACAACAGCTACAAAATTAGCCAATTTTAACCAATTATGATTTAAAACCCAATTGAAATATTACATGCTTGAGTTTATAGAATAAAGAAATTTCAAGTTCAAAAAAATTAGACTTGAACAAATTTTACCAATTGTATTGTAGACGCGAGGGAGAGAGAGACGCTTCTTCCGTAATTATATACACTCAGATTCTTTATAATTGTGAAGAAAGAGAGAGATGAGAGAGCGATTGACACGGACCAACTTAAAATCAACTTTGGCACGTGCGGCACTCGAGACACCTGTCCCAAGTAAGCCTAATTACTCTTCTATATCAATTATTTAGCAACACAACATCGCAAAACATCACATAATCTCAACGCATCACAAACACTGAACAAAAGGTCTTTGAAGGCATTATTTCATTCAAATATCAACAACTATTACAAAACATTATTACAAGCTTAAATTCCTTCTTGGGTGTATCGGATACTAGTCCTCTACATATATAGGAAATAAGAAAACAACTAAGTTCTAAAAGGAAACATCAAAAGTGGAGACGAAGCGTACTCCCCCATTTTCCTAAGCTAACATTTACAAAAATAAATAAAAATTTGTACAATGCTCTTTTACAACCTAAGGATACTATATACAAAGCCTGGGCGTCACACCGGGATTCTTAGTGTGGGCAGCATGGTTTCCGGATCAACATGGGTGACTCTGTGATCAAGAACACTCTCTGGAACTTCGCTAGAGCTTACTGGCTTGAGCGGAACATGAGGCCTGACGGTAGTTCTGCTTGGATCTTCCTTATCTTGGTAGTAAGGCTTTAGAGTACTGGCATGAAACACTGGATGGATGAAGCGAAGGTGAGAAGGTAATTGAAGCTTGTAGGAAATCTTCCCAACTTTACCAATGATTGGCATCGGACCAATGTACTTGGATACTAGCCCTTGGTGTATTCTGCCACCTCGCTGTTTGAGATGGGATCTCTTGATCAGAACAAGGTCCCCAACTTGAAAAGAATCTGGTCGTCTCTTCTGGTCGGCCCACTTCTTCATTCTGGCTGACGCTTTCTCTAGAGAGGCCCGGGCAATATCTGTATTTCTCTGCCATTCTTTTGCAAACTGGTAGGCTCTCAGAACACTTCTTTTGTAATCGGAGGCCACTGTGTGCGGCGTGAGGGGCTGCTGTCCTAATAGTATCTCAGAAGGACTCTTGTTGGTGGAAGAACTCTTCTGCAGATTAAAGCAAAACTGTGCTACATCCAAAAGTTCAGCCCAGTCCTTCTTGTTCACCCTGACAAAGTACCGGAGGTACTCTTCTAACATTGCATTGAAGCGTTCTGTATGACCATCTGACAGTGGATGGTTACTGGTTGAGAAGTTAAGAGTGGATCCCAGTAATCTAAATACTTCCCTCCAAACTTCCCAGTAAATCTCGGATCTCTATCGCTGACAATGTCCTTTGGCACGCCCCAATACTTTACAACATGCTTCACAAAGAGACGCGCGGTTTTCTCTGCCGTACATACAATTGGAGTCGGAATGAATGTTGCATACTTAGAGAACCGGTCGATGATCACGAGTATGGAACCATACCCTTTCGTCTTGGGTAACCCAGAGATAAAGTCCATAGAGACGCTTTCCCACGGTCGAGTCGGTACGGGAAGTGGTTCTAGCAATCCAAGTGGCAAATCCCGATCAACTTTGTCTTGCTGGAAAATGTGACAAGTCCGCGTATAATCCATCACTTCATTCTGATCATTTGGCCAATAGTACCCCTTGTGTAGCAAGGATAGTGTTCTCCGCCAGCCCGGATGGCCTGCCAAAGAGTATCATGACACTCCTTGATTAGCTCCCGCCTTAGTCCTGCGAACCGAGGAACATAATGTCGCTGTCCCTTCGTGTATAAAAGACCATCTTCCACCCAGAACCGTCTCGTCTTCCCCTGTTTCACCAAGTTAATCATAGCCTGGGTCTGAGGATCTACCGCTAACCCTTCGCGGATCCTATCATGGAGGGCGCTGGTAACATAAGAGTGAGACTGTTCGGCAGCTGTAGAGGTGGCCGCAAGTTCAGCCTTACGGCTTAATGCATCCGGTACATTGTTCATCCTCCCTGGCTTGTTCTCGAGATCTAAATCAAACTCGGCTAGAAACTCTTGCCAACGGGCCTGCATCGAGGTTAACTTCTTCTGTGTAAGGAAATGGCTTGCCGCACGGTTATCGGTCTTCACCAGAACCTTCATTCCCAATAGATAGTATCGCCATACTCGTAGGCAATGCACAATATCAAGGAGTTCCTTCTGCTGGGATAAATACCTCCTCTCGGTATCGTTCAGCTTCCTGCTTTCGTATGCCACTGAATGTCCCTCTTGTAACAATACTCTACCGATAGCAAAATCAGACGCATCAGTATGTACCTCAAACGGCTTAGTAATATCTGGCAAGGCTAAGACCAGATTGCTAATCACCGCATGCTTCAGATCGTCAAATGCTGTTTGACACTTCTCGGACCAAGACCAGGAGAAGTCTTTCTTAAGAAGATCTGTAAGGGGTGCCGCGCGTTTCGAATTCCCTTCAATGAACTTGCGGTAGTAGTTCACAAGGCCAAGAAAGGAACGCACTTCTGTAACCTCCGTAGGAGCTCTCCAGTCTTCAATAGCGCGGACGTTTTCCATATCCATCCGGATCTGTCCTCCGCCAATGACATGTCCAAGGAACATAACTTGTTCCTGCGCGAACGAGCATTTTTCCAACTTGACATATAACTGGTTCAGTCGCAAGACTTGGAATACAAGGCGAAGATGTTCAAGGTGCTCTTCCATAGTGCGGCTGTATATGACAATATCATCCAGGTACACCACCACAAACTTGTCGATATATTTCTGAAAGAGCTCATTCATAAGAGTACAGAAAGTTGCAGGAGCATTGGTCAGGCCGAATGGCATGACAAGAAATTCATATGCCCCATACCGAGTGGAGCAAGTCGTCTTTGGCTCATCTCCGACAACGATCCTGACCTGATAGTAACCCGATCTCAAATCAAGTTTAGAGAAGTATTTTGCAGACGTAAGCTAGTCAAATAAGTCGGCAATGAGCGGTATGGGATATTTGTTCTTCACCGTTACCTTGTTCAGGGCTCGATAGTCGACACATAATCACAAGCTTCCATCTTGTTTCTTCTGAAATAAAACTGGGGCACCGTATGGTGCCTTTGAGGGGCGAATAAAGCCCGATTCCAATAGTCCATCAAGCTGTCTCCGAACTCTGCTAGTTCAGGCGGACTCATTCTATATGGTCCTTTCGCAGGAGGCTTGGTTCCAGGGACTAACTCAATCTGATGATCGATAGGCCTTCGTGGAGGTAACACCTTTGGTAATTCTTTCGGCATCACATCCTTGAATTCTGTAAGTACCCGGGAGACTTCCGTCGGCAAGGCATCATGATTCTGATTATTCGGCTTTAACCGTAAGGTTGCAAGGTAAGTCAGCTCCCCTTGCCTCAGTCCCTTCTCCAACTGAAGAGCTGATAATAGTCTGCCCTCATCTTTCTGCGTGGACATCTGAATGATTGAGGGATTGTCGCCAAAAATCCCTAAGGAGTTGACGAACGGGATCGGCACTGCCTTGTGGTAGCGGAGAAAGTCCATTCCCAATATAATCTTAAAATCATCTAATGTCACAGCGAGAAGGTTAACCTTTCTACTCCACTGTCCCATCTTAACTGGAACCAACTTGGCAATACCATGTATCGGCATTGCGACGGAGTTTACAGCCTTCATCCGGCTAGAATCTTTCACCAAATGCAGTCCCAGACGATTCGCCTTTTGAATGGCAATAAAGTTGTGGGTAGCACCGGTATCAACCATCGCCAAAGTACTCTGCCCATTAATACTAAGGTCCACATACATGAGTCCCTTCTTCGGCTTAACCTCTGGCAACTGAGTGGTCACGACATTGAGCAAGTAAAGAGAACCCATATGAGTTTTAGTGCTATCATTTCCCTGAGTGGTGTCATCAGCTTGGTCCCCGTGCGATGCCATTAGCGTATTCAGGGCCGTCTTCTGAGGACACTGATAGGCTTTGTGATTCCCTCCATAAAGAAAACACTTCAAGTTCCCAGGACGTCCTTAAAACATGGACGAAGAGGAAGCGTCGCCATTGTTACACGGCCTGTGGTACTCCCTCCCAGAATTGGAACTCTAGGCACCACCTACACTTGCTCCCCCACTCATGTTCTGGCCATGACCTTGGTCTCCCCCACTTCTAGCTTGGTACCCTCCATTCTTTCCCTTGTTGTAATTATTGGAGGATCCCGCTCTTTGTTGCGATTGGGAACTTGACTGAGACGGAGCCGGTCGACGCTCACCCAACACAGGGGTGTAGTCATTGATACGCTCAGCGGAGGCCATTGTGGAAGCCAAATCTTGAACCCGTTGCCTTTGTAATTCATTTTGGATCTATGGTTTTAGACCTTCCAAGAAACAAAACAACTTATCCTTTTCAGACATGTCACGGATATCTAACATCAAGGCTGAGAACCGCTTCACATACTCCCGGATGTTGCCTGTCTGCTTCAGTTGCCTCAAACTTCTCCGACCAATGAACTCAACATTCTCGGGTAAGAACTGATTCTTCAGCTCTTTCTTCAAGTTATCCCACGTTCCAATAGTACAGTGGCCGCTCTGGATCTCAACATATTTGGTGCGCCACCATAGTTTAGCATCACCGGCGAGGTACATGGTTGCCATCGATACCTTTGTACCTTCGCTATCAGGCCTAACCACATTGAAATACGTCTCCTTATCAAAAAGGAAGTTCTCTACCTCCTTGGCGTCCCTCGCTCCCTCGTACGCCTTGGGCTCGGGGACCTTGATCCTGGGTCGGTCTATACCGCCGCCCAAAGGTGCTGGTTCTCCATTTCTAACAACCTTCACTAGGAGATTTACCTTCGAGGAAAGTTCAGCCACCTGATCCAGAAGAGTAGCCATATTCCCTTTAACCACTCCCTCTAACGTAACGAGACGTTCGCCCACATCGACCTGATCGTCTGAGAAACCGTCCAATCGTTCCTCCAGAGTCGTAACTTGATCTATAATCCCACTTAAAGCTTGAATCTTATCCTTTAACTGGTCCAACCGCGTTCGGGTATTCAAGGGCCGGGGATTAACGGATGGTCCTCCCACTTGCGAGGCAAGGACCTGGGCGGGGTCAGTAGCATTCGGACTCTCCGCCATCGCAACTAGATCGCTTTCAACTAGATCGCTCTGATACCAACTGACACGGACCAACTTAAAATCAAGTTTGGCACGTGCGGCACTCGAGACACCTGTCCCAAGTAAGCCTAATTACTCTTCTCTATCAATTATTTAGCAACACAACATCGCAAAGCATCACATAATCTCAACGCATCACAAACACTGAACAAAGAGTCTTTGAAGGCATCATTTCATTCAAATATCAACAACTATTACAAAGCACTATTACAAGCTTAAATTCTTTCTTGGGTGTATCGGATACTAGTCCTCTACATATATAGGAAATAGGAAAACAACTAAGTTCTAAAAGGAAACATCAAAAGTGGAGACGAAGCGTACTCCCCCATTTTTCTAAGCTAACCTTTACAAAAATAAATGAAAATTTGTACAATGCTCTTTTACAACCTAAGGATACTATATACAAAGCCTGGGCGTCACAGCGATGGCTTTTTATAATTGTGAAGAGAGTGACTTGAGAAAAAGTGATGAGAGACGATGGTTTAAGTTATTTTTTTGTTAAGATATTTGTTTTTGGATATCTCAAAAATTAAGGGGGGTCTTTAGATATTTAAATTGACAGTTACTGACTTAGTCTAGGATATCATCTCAATTATTATCCTTATCCAAACACCTATTTTGGAAGGAATATCTAAGATATCCTAGATATTCAAAGTAACCAAACGGGCCCTAAGGTTTAACATAGCATATCAAAGTTCTAAACAAAACATAGCATACTCAACGTAGTTTTAACATAGCAAATAAAAGTTTTAAACAAAACAAAGCATACTCAACGTAGTTTAAACAAAATATAAATCAAAGTTTTAAATAAAATATAGCCTAACTGGGACGACCTCTCTTTGTTTGGTAGGCATGTCTGCTACGTACGAGACTCTCGTCATAGGTACATTGCACAACCGGCTCTATTTCTTTGATAATCTCTTATGCCCGCCTCAGCTCCACCTCTAACTCGGCCTTGCAGTTAACGTACTGCCTCAATTCTTCATATGCCACATACCGTATTCCTTGGAATTGATGCCATAACTAATCTGCACTATACGTAGGTGGACATGGGTATGGTACTTGTATTACCGAGATCGGTATCCGTCTACGTTCATCGCTCGTTCCTGCCATATCTATGAACCATCCCATATCATGTTGATCGTCGGTCGCCTGAACACCATAGTCTTGCACCTGTAAAGTCGTAGCTAAACTTGACGTAGGTGGCAAGTGTACATCGGGCCTCACTAGATCACGCTCGACCATCCAAATAATTATGGCCATCTTGACTAAATTTCAACCGATCTTGGGATTTGGATGAATGACACGTCAATATCTCATGTAATCTACATCTGAAACAAGATAATTGTGACCATCGTAGAAGTCTACATCTCTCAGACCTTGATATAATTCTTGATCGTATCGCGAGAACTCCATAATCTCTTGGGGGGGGGGGTCATATGGCACACTATCTTCCCCGGTCAACTGACACATATACCGGTCTCCTAAATACCAAAGCATATCGTTCCTGTATGAGACTGAAACCAAGGGAACCCTTTTTGTACTTAACAAATTGGTAGCTCTTACCTCTGGATGAATTAATTGTCTAGACTTGTGCCATGGTTGCCAATCTATGTTAGTTCTGTCCTTCCATTCTATTATTTCTCTGATCACAACAAAGGAATGATGGATTTTAGACCCCGAATTAGCCCTTTCATCTCTCTACACACCCATACGGGGATAAATATGGTTAAAGTTTGAAACCTTCACCAGATACATTCCAACCCGACAGTAGTCAAAGAACTAGAACTCCAACATAGCACAGAATCCTGTGATCAATTTCTTCACCTTCCCATTCTTCAGTACTGAGACTTCATCTAGTCCCCGATACAAATGTGCCATAATCGGCATACTCCAGTTAAATACCGATACATCTATGATATCGTAGTCTATTAAAGATGCAAGATAACCTGCTGGAAGAGATGTTTACGCATTCGAGAAGAAGATATTACCCAGCATATAGGCAATAAATACCCTCGCATATACTATATCCAACTCTTGGCTGTAATTTTTGAGCTATGAATTTATAGCCTCCTTTCACGTCTTTAAATAGGCAAGAATGATGTTGCCGTACCTGATGTTAGTGCTTGTGATTCCCGAGAATATTTTTTTTTGCTTCTTCCAACTTTGAGTACTTCTCGTCATACGGGAGTTCGCGACCCCTCCCAAAAGATATGCCTGTTATCATAATGAAGTCTAACGGCGTAAAACCAAGTTCCCCGCATGGGAAGTAAAATGTATGGGTGGAAGGCCACCACCGTTCTACGAGATCATGAATCAAGCAGTTATTCGAGTTTCCCGCCTTAATCGACAAAAATTCTTCAAAACCCATATCGTCGACCAACTTCAACGTCGGATACCGTGCAATCCATTGTTCCCATTTCAGTACCTTATCCAATGATCCCCTACATTATATTTCATCTCGGTTCTAACCAAAAGTACACATTAACACATTAATTTTTTATTCAAGAATTTTGTCGAACAATCGGCAATATACGTTAATAACACTTAAATTTTACAAACAAAACTTACTGGCATTTCCTCCGATCCAACAAAAATATGGACCCAGCCGTTCAGGAGGATATCAACTCGGTTCAACTCCTCGAGGGTTGGGGAGAGATCATTATCGCTCGTTAGGTGTAAAGGCCACATATTTGTTACTAATTCTTTCCCCCTTTGTTTTACTTTGGAGCTTGGGTTACATCTTATTTTAGGGTATGCATAGCCCGGTCTTTTACTAGACTCTCCCGACATTGTTAGTAGATTAACGCATTGAATTATTGAAAAGAAAATGTTCGATTGAGAAACTTGAAGAATAAGACTTGGGAATGCCAAAGTTGGGTATGCTAGGAATAACACTTGTGTGAAACGAATGAAGTTTATGGCTAAAACTTGTAGGAGGATGTCGCGTGGTTCAGAACTGCGCGGCTATTTAAATAAAAGCAAATACGTGGCAATTCCTTATTAGTCCTTACTACGCGCAGTTCTGAATTGCGCGTATGTGATGAACATTTCTGATGGGGACACGTGGCTGGATCGTAAACGTTGGTGACTCTGTGCAGTTCTGAACTGCGCGAATTGATATTCACCTTGATTTCCAAATTAACTATTATGGGGTTGATTAGGGTAGATTAAATTCACCCTAATTTATTTCCAAATTCACCTATCTAATGTTGTGTATGCTCTAAGAGGTTTTACATCACCATAATAAACCACACAAAATAAAAACAAAAATAGGTTACAAGAATGCGAAAGGTCGATCATCTTGAATATTCTCATATTTTATTTGTACCCAAAGTTGCCTTAAAAAATGTGTACCAATTAAGCTTAAATTTTAACATCCCCCTTTAAGCATAATTTTTTCTATTGACCATTCCAAGCACTCCTTCAATTTGGTGAATACATCAACTTTGAGAGGCTTTATGAATATATCCGCCATTTGATCATGAGTGCGGACGTAGTTAAGTTCAATCTCTTTCTTTTCACACACTCCCGAATAAAGTGGTAACGTATGTCGATGTGTTTGCTCATTCCATGAAAAACGGGATTTTTGACTAAGGCTATTGCGGACATATTATTAACACAAATCTTTGTCGGTTCATCTTGACGAATTTGAAGTTCAGTAAGCATACTTCGTAGGCAAAGTGTATGATAAACTCTCGATGATGCGGCAACATACTCGGCTTCTCATGATGAAAGAGTCACGATCAGTTGCTTCTTTGAGGACCATGTGAAAGCAATATCTCCCATAAAGAGCACATATCCGGTGGTGCTCTTTTTATCATCAATATCTCTTCCCCAATTACTATCAGAATAGCCTATAAGTTGAGAGTCATTAGATGATGAGTAAAATAATCCATGATCACAAGTACCTTTGATGTATCGAAGGATCCTCTTTGTTGTCTTTAAGTGAACAGATGATGGTTTTTCCATGTACCGGCAAATTAGTCCAACACCATAAAGAATATCCGGCCTTGTGCATGTCAAATATCAAAGACTCCCAGCCAAGCTTTTGAACATTGCTCGATCAACAAGTTCTCCATTATCATATTTTGATAACTTAATGCCACATTCTACAGGTGTTTGCACGGGATGACAATTTTCCATCTTGAATTTCTTGAGAACTTCTTTTGCATAACCTTTTTAAAAGATAAAAATACCTTTATCCGTTTGCTTCACTTCAATTCCAAGAAAGAATGACATTAAACCAATGTCGGTCATCTCGAATTCTCGTACCATAGATCTCTTGAACTCCTCGAACATGTTTGAATTATTTCCCGCAAAAATTAGATCGTCCACGTACAAGCAAACAAGCAACATGTCTCCGTTGTCATTCACCTTTGTGTAAAGAGCATGTTCATATGGGCATTTGATGAAGTTGTTATCTTGAAAGTATTTTCTAGAATTCCATGTTCTTGGAGCTTTCTTTAAACAATAAAGCACCCTTTCAACTTTAGAACATTCTTTTCATGGCCTTTCTTGATATACCTCAATGTCTGTTCAACATAACCTCTTCCTCAAGAAAGCCATTTAAGAACGCAGACTTCATGTCCATTTGATAAATTTTCTAACTATTTTGAGCCGCTAAGAAATTATTAATCTTATAGTTTCCAAGCGAGCTACCGGAGCAAATACCTCATCATAGTCAATCTCATACCATTGCTTGTATCCTTTAACGACCAACCACACTTTGTATCTCTAAACTTTCCCATTGGCACGCTTTTTTACTTTGTACACCCACATGACTCCTATGGCTTTTTTCCCCTTAGGAATGGAAGTTAATTCCCATGGATCATTTCTCTCAATCGCCTTGATTTCATCATCCATGGCTTATCTCCACTTTGGATGTTGCGCCGCATCATCAAATCCAAGTAGTTCACAATTGGCAAGAAAACAAAAAAGTGTTTGGTCATTTCCATTGATAACTTGAGTTACTTCATAAAGCTCTGTTAGGCTTCTAAATTGTAGTATCTTCTCATTTAAACTTTCTCAAGAAGATGGTGAGCCATCACGAGGTTGCGGCAATGGAAATTGAGGTGGAGTAGTCGGCATCGAAAGTTCTTGAGGTGCTTGAATGTCTTCTCAGTCCCATGCAAAAATCTCATAATCTTCTTCTTTGGTGTTATAATTCCCCGTGTCTTCTTCGTTAAATTCAACATCTCTACTCACAATTGTCTTTCCATTATTGGGATTGTACAATTTGTAGCCTTTTGAACGAGAATCATAGCCCACAAAGACATACTTTACACTTTTATCATCTAGCTTCAATTTCTTTTGGGCGGGTACATATGCATAAGCAATACTTCCAAATACACGTAAGTGTGCCACACTGGGTTTTCTTCCACTCCATGCTTCTTGTGGTGTCATATTCCATACACTTCTTAATGGACAACGATTTTGCAAGTAAATACTATAAGCTACCACCTCGGCCCAAATTTCTTTAGGCATTGTCTTAGACTTCAACATACTTCGAGCCATATTAAGGATAATCCAATTCTTCTTTTTGGATACGCCATTTTGTTGAGGCGTATATGGAACTGTTAAAGGGCGGCGAATTCCATGTTCTTCACAATACTTTTCAAATTCTTGTTCGATGCTTAATTTCAGACCACTAAAGGAATTCACAACTGGTTATAGAAGAACCCGATTGCTCCTAAACTTCTGGATGGTAAAGTTCCCACCAGTTTCCAAATACCAAAATCCAAAAATATAAGGGAAATAATCTAATAGAGCACGTTCAAGAATTCTAAGACGCTTTAGGCTTACATTCTACATCCAACCGCATTCTATTCTAGCCCTTACCTACCAGCCTACAAGGCGAGCTTTTGCGATGGTTCCACTCACTACCAGAAGGGTCCATTACAACTTTTGAGCAATTATGGGAACTTTTTATCAATTCTGACGTTGTTTGAGGCTCGTACTCTGTAACATTGTTTGAGCTTCGAAGTCGAGATGGATGGGTTTCTCAATTCTAACGTTGGAAGGTGTAATGAGAACAATCCCAATTCCTCCTGCTGAACCATCGGTGAGGAGCCTCCACCCTTTTTGAGATATCTATGATGCACGATCATCAAAAGATTTGGAGGTGGAAACTCATCTCCTGCACCTTCGGCGAAATCTGGATTATGTTCTTCCCAGTCAGGATCTGAAACTGGAAAGTCTGCTAGGAAATTAGCAACTGTTTTGGCCCTTTTCTAAAATTTACTGCTCGAATTTGATTTCGTGCTCCGTCTGGATTTCTCTTTCTTAGACAATACTTACCGAAGTGGGGTAGCTTGTCATGACTTTGGCAGGATGTGTTTGAAATAGTGTTTGAGCTTTTGTGCGGTGTAAACGAGAGTTAAAAGTATTCTTTCAATTTTAGAGTACCTCATTTCCGCTGAAGTAAGTATTTTACTGATGAAGAAGATCGGTTTCTTAATTTTTCCTTCGGGCCGAATGAGAACGAGTTGAGAGATGCATCTATAACTGCAAGGTAGATAATCAGTTCCTCATTGCCTATCGGAGTGCTCATGATTGGAGCACTCCCTAGGTAAGTTTTGAGTTCCTGAAAAGGTGTTTCGCATTCTGGTGTCCAGTTGATATCTTCGTTCTTTGACCCTTTGCCTCGTTGAGTGGAACTCTGAGTAGCATAAATAACCATCTGCATCGGTCCGAGGATTTGGATACGAATCTGTTGATTGCTGCAATCTTTCCTGCGAGCTTTTGTACATCCTTTTTGTTCATGGTGAAGGCATGTCCAGAAGAGCTCGAATTTGATCTGGATCTGCTTCTATTCCTTTCTTGCTGATAAGATGACCCAAGAACTTGCCCGAGTGAACACCGACTGGCATTTTTAAGATTAAGATTCATTCTGTAGGATTGTAATATACTGAATACTGTAGAGAGATGGGAAATGTGATCTTCTTTCTTTAGGCTCTTGCAAAGCATGTCATCAATATAGACTTCGACTGCTTCTCCCAAGTATTCTTTGAACATACTTGTAGCCAGCCTTTGGTAAGTGGCTCCAGTGTTCTTAAGGCCAATGGCATGACCTTGTAACAGTAGAGACCTCTTTCTGTAATAAATGTAGTCTTTTCTTGATCTACTTCCAAGAGTAGAATTTGATTGTACCCAGAAGCGGCGTCCATCATGGACAAGAGTTCATGACCTGCTGTAGAGTCGAGGATCTGATGAATGATCGGAAGAGGGAAACTATCTTTTGGCGTGTGTTTGTTAAGATCTGCAAAATCCACGCAGACCCGAACCTTCCCATTCTTCTTTGGAACATCAACGATATTAGAAATCCAGTCTGAGTACTTAGCTTCTTGAATGAAACCGACCTCGATAAGTTTGTTGATCTCCTTGTTAACCTTGTCTCTAAGTCTTGGAGATAACCTGCGTTGCTTTTTCTTAACTGTTGTAGCCCTTCGCGGATATTAAAAATGTGGCAAGACTTTGAGGGGTCTACGCTTGGCATTTCTTGGAAGTTCCATGCGAAAACATTTTTGCTGGATTGAAGGAAAGAAATAAGAGCTTCTTTCTCTGTTTGAATTAATTTCGTACCAATATAGTACTTCGGTTAAATCCATCGATCTAGACGTATTCCACAGACTCGACTGAAGAAGACTGATCATCGAGGTGGTCAGCCTTCTGTGATTGCTATGCAGCAATCTGGTCAAGAACTAGCGAGATTGTATTCTCGCAAGCTCGAGGGAGTTTCTGACTTTCTTTGATTTCATAAATACTGTTGTTATGTTTGAAACGGAGTACTTGGTAGAACGTGGATGGGATGGTCACCATATTGTGCAGCCAACAACGTCCTAGTATCCCCAAATACTTGATTTGACGTTGATGACGTAAAAATAACGCTGATAGTGGTAGGCCCTGCTGTGACCGGGAGAGTAATCTTCCCAACTTACTTCTTTGGACCCATTAAACCCACTGATATCTGTCTCGCTTTGAACGACCTGATCTGAGAGTCCCATCTGGTCAATCGTGCTCTGGAAAAGGATCTCAATCCCACTTCCTGTGTCTACCATCATTGTATGCATTACGAAGTTCCACATTTTGAGCATAATTACTAGTGCGTCAAGATGAGGATACTTCACATGTGTTGTGTCGCAGTCTTCGAAGGAGATTCCCTTTTGACGACTGCTTGACTCTGGAGAGCTTGGCTTCCTTGTCCTGGACACAAGTTAGCACTGCCCAACTTCCTCCGCTTGATTCTATTGGAATTCGAAACCTGATTGATCTCGATCATATTGCTTTAGTAGAGATGATATAGATGCTTCTCCTCTGCTTGTTTTGTTGCTTGAGTCACGCCACCTAATTTCAGATAGCTCCCATCTTTATAGTTGGGAAGATCGATGATTTTTCGAGCATTCTCCCTTCCTTAAAAATATATCCAGAGCTTCTTTAAATCATAGCAATTATCGGTACTGTGGTGCCAACCTTGTGATATTTGCAATAAGTCGACCTGTTATTGGATCAGGGTCGAGCTGGATAAAACATTTATCTTTATGGAGAACAGGATAGATCACGGAAAGCTTGGCATTTAACTTTAGTATGACTATTCTGGATGGTTTCTGCGACCTCTGATTGTTGTCTCTTCCTGGTTCTGTCTTTGCTCGTTTAGAATCTCCTTGATCGCTTGAGCTGCGGTTGTTGCTGAATCTGCAGAAGAAACTCGGTGTTGTGGACTGCCTTTACGGGTTTATTCCATTTGGCATCATCCGCTCCAGATCGATGTAATTGGTGACTTTCTCGATCATATCATCGAGAGTCTTGGGCTTCTTCAGGATAGATACTCCTTTGCTTTACAATTGACTGTAGAGCATTTGTGAATGCGGACACGGCTGCCTTCTGTAGAGATTGTCGACCTTCCGAGCCGGTTCAAGAAACTTCTTGGAGAACTCCTCGAGCTTTTCTCCTTGTGCTTATTTGAGACTTATAAGATAATATAAGTTCTCTTCTTTGTCTTTGTTGTGGGCATAAGCCTTGATGAAGATTTTCTGTAACTGCTTAAAGGTATGATCCAACTTTTTGGTAAAGAGTGGAGCCAACGGAGAGGTTCGTCCTGGAGACGGTAGCGAAGAGCCGGTAAAGGATGTGATTCAGACTAGAATACAAGCCTAATGAATCGCAGAATTGTTGAACGTACTGGCCAGGATCGGTTCCTTTATATTTGATGATCTTGGGTGTATGAAACCTGTTGGGACATTCATATCAAATATTCTTTAGCAATTGGACTACCTTGTAATTTATGTGAGTTATCCTTCGTGTCTAAAGTCGTTGCTTCGATGATCTCCCTGATACGCTGGTCTATGAGCTCCTGAGAAATATAGTTGAGGGATAGGAGCTGCTGGAACTACCGGAACTGCTGGA
>JACGCM010001592.1:0-70811 GCA_014058105.1 Kingdonia uniflora
AATCTAATTTTATGGTTAATTAATTAGTAACGATGAATAAAGGCACGTGTCAACGATTTTTTAAAGTTTAAACATCTCACGTGATTTGCATGTGTTGAAAATGACATTTTAGTCTGCAAAACAACTGCCAACTTTGAATTGACTTGGGTTAAACTGCAAATCGAGGACTAGATTGTATTTTTGCTAAACAACGGGACTTAAGTCTAAAATTAGGTACAATAATTTAGACTAGTACTGACAATCACAAAGCATCATCCTCCACAACCTGTAAGTAAATAGCTAATTTCCAGAAGTCGGTGTATAGAAATCGAACGGGGCTTGTATTTTATTATCATCAATTTGAACAAAAAATAAAGAGTTTGGAATAATTAATTTAGTGAGAAGTAAGAATAGGATTAGAAGGATTTACAAAGAAGCAATCCTCGTAACTTTCTTCTGGCCCAAATAACCCTCGAAGAATTCTCGAGTACTACTTATGTGTTTAATATTTTAGAGGATTTCAAGTGGAGAGAGAGAGGCCCCGGTGATGTCTAAAATTTAGTGAAAACCGGTTGAGATTTTGAGTTAGGTTGTCTAAAATTTAGTGAAAACCGATTGAGATTTTGAGTAGGTTTTTCTCGGATTGAAAAGTTAAATTGGCGTGACCTGGAAAATACCCGAATAATCAAAATGTTACCCGCTTCAGTATCTTGGCCAACGGGAGCTTGGGTTGTAAATGGACCAAATAAAATCTGTTATCTAATCTATCTAATCCGTAGTTATGGACCGAGATTGTGGGTTTTAATCAATTAAATTGAATTACAGAAGTACCTAAGGAAAAAACAACACATTACTGATTACTGTGAAAGGCATGAAAACATCTCTGTAGTATGTCAAACAACATATCTTCTTTACAAAAAGTTATACTCGTAACATTTTAGAAATAAATCTCATGTATCTTTTCAAGCCATAGTACGGAATATTTCTCCTTTAATAACTCCAAATAATAAAATTGTTACGAATTCACCCTCCATCTTCTTCAGTAAGGAATACACCTAGCATATGGTGAAGGGTGAAGGTCAAGAGGGGAATTTAGGAGAAAGGTCTAGGGGTAGTTTCGGTATGTCAATACCTAAAATTTAAAACTTTTTGACTACAAAAAGAAAGCACTGCCCCTAAAGCAAATGGCGCAAATGCCTGATCATCAGTGATGCCAATTTGCAAAAAAGTAAAACTCACCAAACGTTCTACCCCTTGTTTTTAAATTATAGCCCAAAATCTTAAACCCTCTCTGTCTCTCTCGAAACAAGAAAATAACAAATTTACTATGTCTTCCTCTATGACCTTCTCTCTCTGGGTGTGGGTGTTTTAGTTGAAACAGAGAGAGGAGGAAGGGAGGGAGTCTCGTTAATGTAAGTGACATGTTTGTGTATTACTCTTGTTAGAATGAGAGACACACAGTAGTACTGAAGGATAAAATCATTTGTAGTGTTTGGGGTTGTAGTTTAACCTCAATGCTCAAAACCCATATTTTATTTTTCTGCAATTCTCAAAAAAAAAAAAAAAAAAAAAAAATGTGGGTTGAAACTGTATTGCAGTCTTACAATGCGTTTGGTTTTTTTTTTTTTCTTTTCTTTTGCAGTGAATTGGTGATTTTGGTGGGTTGAAATACTGTAATTGGAGGTTTAATTTGAAGAGAGACCAGCCACTTGCATGGGTAGACAAGGTCCTTGTAACCACTGTGGAACTAAAAGTAAGCCTTTATTGGATTTTAGTTACCTGGGGTTTTGTTTTATGCATGCAATGTGTGTGTTGGTTGTTTTAGACAACAAATGGTAGAAGTATGCATGTCAATTCTGTTGGATCAATGGGGTTGGTTTATCTTCACCAATTTCGCCTCTAGCTTTAACAAGTTTTGTTATTTGGGGATCTTGAGTCTTGAGGAGTCTTTTCTTTGTACTAAGAAGTCTTGTACAAGGGATGAAATCACGCGAAAATGGGGGTAGTAAATGTAGATGATAAGTGCATTTGTGATTAGCAGATGAGAGCTAGAATTGAGCCTCGGTTTATAGAAAATGATTCTTCCATTCAATGCTAGATTGGGTACTAAGGGTATTTATTTTAGAGAAATCTTTACTTGTATGTGCTTGTTGGCAAATACATAGATCATCAGCCCGCCCCCTATGATAGCCCGATACTTCAAGCTAGATTGGTTACTAGGGTATTATTTTAGAGAAATTCTTTACTTGTATATGCTGTTAGCAAATACATAGATTATCTGCCCGCCTCCTATGATAGCCAGATACTTAAAACTGCTTCGGTGTCCAGTTTCTTGACATGATATTGATATACTGAGTCAGACACTGTTTGAACTTCATGGATACTTCTAGAGGCAGCTTTCTTTTTATCAAGTTATAGTTTCTAGTTGTACTTTGATTGCTTCTTAATATCATTTGTAAATAACTATATACAGCATCTATATTATTAGATATACACACAGACTTAAAGATTATGACTGCATTTTAGAGCAATGAAATGATGCAGGGTATAAAAAACTAGACATTCTTGTGTGTTATTAATAGATTGGGATATCATATTCATACTCGTAGCCTAGATTTCTATAATGAAGAGCGTTCAAACAGAATGACTAATTGGACAATCCTCTTATTATATCTATATCCCTTTAGGATTCTCAATATGTCAAATCTACCTCCAAGAAATCTTTACTAACAAGTTCCACGTATTCAGATAAATATGTACTCGGCAACTTATTATCGATTTACATATGTTTTATGAGGGGTGAATGTTTTCCTGGTTTTCAAGGCTGAAGGAGGCGGTGTTGATCAATTCAGTTCATCTAATGGTCCAACTTGGGGACCCATCACATATTTTCTTGTATTTGTGTAAACCCAATTTCTTATGGGCTCCTTATAAATGATAGCTTCAAAAAGTTGAGAGTTACTGTATTTGAGAGAGATGGGAGAAGTCCCTAATAGCAAAGGAGAGATACTTGAGAGAGGGGCATCTTTTGTAAAGAAATAAAAAATGGAGTCATTGTGATAGTGACATCTAATCATGTGAACCAGCTAAAAACGTCTTATTTATGTGGTAGTTCTTTCTTTTCCATCTTCGTTCTTGCTTGTGTCTTACCGTATTTCATCACAAAGTCTTATGTGTCGTGATTTCATAAATTGGATGGATGTACTTGATAATTTTCTCACTTTAAACTGCTATATTATATGACAGTATATCCACATTGTCAGACAATATCTGAGTATATACTATTTCAAATCTCGAGGATATATTGATCATGGCTGGAAGATAAAAGATCTTACCTCATCATTTCCTATTCTTCCAATTAATGTGTAGCACAATGACACAGGTACTCCACTTTGGAGGAGCGGACCATTTGAAAAGCCAATTTTATGCAATGCCTGGGATCACGATATAGGTCGAGGGGAACTCTTGCCAACTATACTCCGAAGGCATATGTTCGTGCGTTGGCACTCTTCAATCCAACAACAATAGAAACTTCGAGATTACAAAGTACAAACCGCGAAAAAGCCAACAAATTGGCAGATAAGAAAAGTTCACAGTGAAGAGAGCATCGAAGATAAAGTGGCAGTTTCACCATTATTCGTGTCCCTCTGGTTTTCAAGATGGTACAAGCAACGGATCTAGCTCAGGATCTGCGTCATCAGTCTCTGGGAGCCACATCCAGTTGGAAAGCATGGACTGGAATGCCGCAGGTTATCCTCATAATATTGAAAACTATTTTATCACTAATTTACTCATTGTGCAAGTTTAGATTCTTCACGTATTGACTAAGTTTGATTGCTCAGTATTCTCATTGAAAGAGCCCCTGTATCATTAATACACTCTGATGCCCTGAAGGCTGTATCAGAATGTAATTACTGCTTTCTAATGCTTACATGTCTTTATTCTTTGCCATTTGTCTAAGTTTCTACATGTCTTATTTTGAAGAACTTCTATGGGGTATATTCTTGCTCCCTGGATTGAGAGGAAAATCTATCGCACCAGGCTACTTATACAGGTAGTAGGCATCTAACATTAGGGCAAGTGGGTCAGGTGGTTGGGATGTCCCCAATACCCAACTAGGAAACAAACTAAGCAACCAAACTCA
Source organism: Kingdonia uniflora (assembly GCA_014058105.1). Taxonomy (NCBI): domain Eukaryota; kingdom Viridiplantae; phylum Streptophyta; class Magnoliopsida; order Ranunculales; family Circaeasteraceae; genus Kingdonia; species Kingdonia uniflora. The sequence goes on from JACGCM010001592.1 coordinate 4,124, forward strand.
AACCAATGCAAACTGGGTTAGAAATTACATCCCAAACCCATCCATGAGTTGGGTGGGATTCGGTTACCAAATGTTACCGAAATTTATATCACGATTCACTCTTTAGTCAGAATCTTATACTTCTTGGCATATTATAAATGCTCAATCTAAAATGCTAGATGATATTCAAAATGCTTATCTAGAGCGAGGACGGCTCGATCTTAAAGGTGAGGGGAGTGTGACACCCGTTCGAGTGGGGTACTGGAAGGCGCCTAACTCGAACGTGGTAATGGTTTCAACCAGTGATTTAGACCCACATTGCTTAACATCGTGTCTGACGTATGGTCCTTAAGTTAACATCTTACTCTACTTGACACCGATGCCTTCTAAGAAAAACAAAACCTCAACCTCTGTTTGAGGTGATCAAAGTGGCAATAATACCGCGTGGCGCATAGAGTGGGGTCGTGACATTCCGGGTTGGGATTGGGATGACGTTTAAATGTGCCCAACTTCCAGCCCAACATAAATTAAGGGTTTTTCTATATATTAAGGCACTATACTATTGCCATGTCTATATATGACACGGTATATTAAGGCATACATTATTGCCTTGTCTATTATTAAACCGTTAAGTTGTATCATGCTTTATACCTACTACTTAAGCTACTTATACTTGCTGAATGATTTAAGTGAACCGTTTTAAGACTAGGTAATCCCATGTCTAAGACAATAACCGTGAATGTTCTCATCTAGTAGTGGCTTTAGCATTCACTCGAATCCATGTGCTTTAGGCACTACATTTTTTTGTACATTAAAATTTTGGTATGTTCAATTGACAGATATTAGTGAAAGATTTACATAAGTACAGTAAAAACCCTATAGTAATATAGTGGGGACTACTCCAGATATTATTATTAAGGGGTTATTACTACCGAAAATCTAGGCTCATTTTACCAAAATTAGTCATGAGAGAGATTTGAAAAGGTAACGCCTTAAAGGAGTTGAAGAAGAAGTCTCTTCGAACTTGACCAAGTCATTGGCCACGGTACTATAGTACGTACTTATTTGGAAGTCTATTAGGTAAATGACCTCCAATGCTTTCTATAGAGGAGTATTATTATATAGGTAATACTATAGAGAGGTCTTACTGTATTTTGGATTTCTCATTGTGGATTAATATTTTTGAGGTTTTACTATTTAGAATGCAAAACAAAACTGAGAGTAGTTTTTTTCCAAGTCTTTCCAACACTCTCACCTTTTGGTTGTTTTTTCTCTTTACATTCATGTTATTTATTTTGTATTAAGACCAAGATGAAAAAAACAAAAAACAAAAAAGAAGTTGGAATTTCATTTAGACAAAGGATGTTTAGCTTGAGCTTTATTTTTTTTTATGGCGGATCAATTTTACCTTTCGCATGCGTTATATTAGCAGACATATTGAAAGACGAGACAACTAATCTTCACCCAATCTAAAGAATTTGAGAAATTTTTCTCTCTCCATATTTATTTACATAAACCAAAATGGAATCTCATTTACTCATACATTCTCAGACCTCAGCTCTTTCTTTTTTGAAAGTAAAATGGAATCTCTCTCTCTATTTGAAATATCTTTCCACATTCCTGTTATCCCTAGATTCTTATCTCTTTCCAAAATCAAATTTTGCGAGTATACTAGACCTTTTAGGTTGAAATGACCAAAAGAAACTTAAGAAATTTAAAGAAGCCGAAATCCTTAATAAAAAAAAAACACTTCAATGTACAAATATTTATTAGAAAGTCGCAATTTTTTTTATGTTTTTTATGTGTCACGACTTAGGTGGGTTCCCGACCCACACGAGTTGGACTCTCCCCCTCTCCCTTCCTATATAAAATTCTATTTGTTTCTATTTTGATTATTTTAGAAGTTTATTAGATATTAGAAGATTTGAATAAGAGAAAATAGTCTTCTAAATTAAAATTAGGATCTTATTTGTTTTCCTAATTAAACTAGGTTCTTAATTTTGTGACGAGCATCCTTTCTCTATAAAAGAGAGCTCTAGCTTTAATATAGGTGGGTTGAGTAGAAAGATATTTTGCTAGGAATTATGTAAAGCTTGGGGGAAAGCTGCGAACCCAAGATCATTTAGATTTTTATTTTAATTGAAGTTATAATTAATTGCTTCCGCATACTTAGTTTCCATCAAATTTGGTATCGGAGTAAGGTTAGTTCTTGGAATCTTGTTTTTCTTATTACATGATGACACGAGAGTTAGTTATAGTCCATTCATTCCAATCTTATCTTGGGTTTTAATGAAAACCGCCTGCTAATTACGTGGATTTCGATGATCTAGAATTGTTGGATGGGTTATGAGTGTTCCGACAATGATTAGTATGAAGTGATAGGTATTGGGTTGACTTAGCTTGACGCGAAGAAGATGAAGGAGAAGAAGACGATAGACTTGCAATCTCAGCCGATCGTTGTCATTAAGAGAGCCGTCGTTGTCAATAAGAGGAGAGAGATGAAGAAGAAGAATGTGATGATGCTGAGGATGAAGATAATGAAAATGTTGAGGAATTCATGGATAAACTATATGTATTGGCATCTTCAATGAAAGAAGTAATATATTGAGGGTTTGGCATCTTCGATGAAGGAGATGGTCGAACTTATGTGGGCTATGGTTACGCAACCACAGCCAGGCCTTGAAAACCTTAGGGTTTGGGTAGAGCCAGGAATTTTGTTAAAAAATACCTATATAGGTATATAATTTTTTTATTTTTTATTTTAAATATATACATTTTTCTTTGTTCTAATGACATCAAGGAAAGTTAGCTCAACTGGTAAAGTGAGGAGCTCCTAATCTAAGAGTCTAAGGTTCAATTCTTGATGTCATCAAATAAGAACCTTTTATTTTGATAATTTTTTCACCTTAAGCTGATCATGTCATTGCCATAAAAAGCTTAGATTTTTTTGACAAGAGGAGAAGTGAATCCGTATAATTTGCTAGTTAAATATAATGTTATATTAATTAATTTTTAAGCTTAAAATACCGTAAAATAGCCACACACACAAATTTGGGGGCTCCGCCCCAAATACCCTAATAAAATTCATCATACTACCTTCGCCCTCCCAAACAAGAAATCCTGGCTCCGCCCCTGGGTAGAGCAGATTCGGTTCACTGGCCCGATCCTGATCCAACAGTTCCCAGCTTGACAAATTTCAACCAACAGTCATTTATGTTAAATCAGTTGGCAAACTTCAACTAGTAGACTTCAAATCTGCAAAATACTTGCCATATTTCGTCCATAAGCCTAGTTGTATTACTTTGGCGATAAAGTTCAGTTTATCCTGGCAATTAATGCGGGAAAAACTCTAATATTCATTCCTCTTTGGGATGCATTAAAGGTCATTTTGGTGAGTGGGTGACTCCGTTTTTGTAGATTTTGGGCATTGTTCAGCGTAGGGATGTTGGTAACAACACTGTACCCCCCTCATGGGTACAATCCCAGATTATGAAAAACACTGTGGAAGGATCCGACGTATGAAGTGTCTACTGCACGAAAAAGTTTACCACACCAGTTGAGATTGCAAGACATCCATAGGTATTCCGTCGGCCTAATATTCGATTCATATTTTTTTATTGGGGGAGAGTTGATATGTGACGGCCCAGGTTGGCTTCCCATTAATGTTACGGCTTGGATCCCCCCCCCCCCCCCCCCTCCCCCCACCCAGGCCTACACGTGTTGGACTGTCTCTTTCTCTCTATAGAAAATTCTATTTGTTTCTATTTTGATTATTGTAGAAGTTTACTAGATTTTAAAGTTTTGAATAAAGAGGTGATTCTCTCCAAAATTAGAATTAGGATTTTATTTATATTCCTAATTAGCCTAGTTTTTTTTTATTTTTTGTGATGGGCCTCCTTTCTCCATAAAAGAAGAATTTCTCTAGCTTTAATTCTTAGGTTAGTTTGAGTATAAAGCTATTTTGCTAAGAGTTAAGTAAAATTTGAGGGGAAAGTTGTAAGATCACATGGATCATTACTTTTACTAATATTATAATTAGTTGCTTCCGCCTAATGAGTTTCTATCATATTTAACCTCTGAAATCTAGTTACACTACATTATACTCAAAAGATTCGACCAAGTCTCCTATAGACCTATATGAATGAGCATCGAGGTATATAAATAATATAAGTACGAAGTGTAAATAAATATTTTAATAGTAAATACTAATGTTTGAGAACTTCTTATGGTGACTCTGTTTCCTTTGAACTGCCAAATTTAGTAAATACAAAAATCCATATCGATCTTCAAATAGTGGCGTACAACCTTTTCAAAGACATCAAACTGCTTATGTTTTTCTGCTGTTATCATCTTAGTTCCAAAAGTTGAGATTCAGGTTGCTTTTTTGGTCTACAAGCCCATTAATGTAAGGTGGCGTATTAGGTCTTCACTTAGATTTAAATTGAACTACTGGGTGAGATTGTGCCTAAGTTTGCCTCAACGGATCTTGGTTTTTTGTCAAAGGCTAAGCAGTATGGAATTTTGGGCCTGCGCAGGAATTGGTCTAAAATGTTAAGAAGAAATCCATGGGTAAGTAATGTGACTAAGGAGCTTGGGTTTCTCAATTTTTGTTTTAAGTGAATTTTAAGATTCTCTTGTATGTAAGTGGTCGGAATGTACTTGGTGAGCTGTGGTCTACAGGGGTATATAGAGTCAGGTCAAGGTTTGAATTGAGGAAAGTGCTATTTGTTTTCTCTTGGAGGAGGTTCTTTATAGTGATCATAACTCATAAGTCATCTTTAAGCCTTTAACGTAGGTCGGATTGGTCCGTAGAACCGTCGAAGAGACTATACCAGCATTACTGATCTTCGTTAGGGCATTGTCTATATGGCTTGTTAAAACCTCTATCGCGTTTGTTGGATTTTATCAAGGAGTACGAGGCTTGCCCATATCAGTAATTAACCGTAGTAAGAGTGGTTTCTCTATCATGAATAAGATGTATAGGACGAGGAGTCCGATTCAGGGTATTTATGTTTGCAGAAAAAGAAATTCCCTGTGTTATATTTAGGAGCCATACTGCAAGGACAGAGTTGCTATTAGGAATCTAATTGGTCTTATTGTGAGTGTATTAGAGAGTATCTAGCTGGATTTGTTTTTTTGGGGGGGAAACTTACAACGTTTACACATGTTCCATGTTCAATCTATATACCCATATTCTTTTGAAGGAAGACTAAGGTCGAATAAGAGAAAATGGATTTCCTGGGGACTAGTTGCCTTTTCAATGAAGAGGGACATTTGGAAGTTCTCTCTTTCTCCCAAGAGGTTAGATTCTTTTCATGCAGAAATCTTTGTGGAGTGACTATTTTAAAATAAAACGCATTATAGATCCACATTATCGTTTAGAGGTTTTTCTTGGCTTTAAAATCTTGATTTACCTGTCTGATTGTGTTGAGGCAATCTATATGTATATGGCCTGGGTAGCAGGTAAAAGGTGAATGCTCACATAAGTTCTGGTATATATAACTAGCTTAAAAATAGATGGCTCAAGGTTTCTCACAAATTTGTGTGTATATAGACATTAAGTTGAATGAAGACCTTGATTATTCAAGTGGTTGTTAATTGGGAATTGCAAGCCTGGGATCCTCAAAATTTAAAGGATATTATTGGTAGAAAGATTCTTGCTTGGCTCAAGGAGCATTTGTAAAACTTGCCACTTGAGAATTTTTGGTGCTGAAGTTGGAATATCAATTTATTTGCGTATGGTGCTAGGATATTTGAGCAACAATTGCTTCATGACATATTTTATGTGTTGGTTGCAGAGGGCGTATAGATCAACTTTATTTTAAGTTATGCCATTTCCTTAATATGTGGGGATTTTGTTGGGCAGAAAAAAGTAGTCTTTTAGGGTGATGCTCCTATGGATTGACTAAAATCGTCGATGATCTGGGTTAGAGAGAAATTGCTCAGGCTCAAGTTTCCCTAAGGGGTTAGATTTGATTAAAAGTCTTTCTCTCCAGGCCGTTCATATCAGAGTCTTGAAATGTTGACAGAAACAGTTCATTGTGGTGATTTGTATATGGAGCCTATTAGATTTTTGCAGCTCAATACTGATGGGGTGGCTGCAGGTTACCCTGGCCATGTTGGATATGGTGAGTTGCCCGGTTTCGATAATGGGGTTGGGTCTTCAGAGTTTGAAGTAGTATGAGTTATATCTTATTACCGCTGAACTTGATTCCCTGGTGACCTTTAGTTGGTATGCCATTGTGGTGCGATCCCTTGGTTAAGATGCGAAGAGACCCATCTTGGCTGATAAGTAAAGTGTAACTTGGTTATCCAAGCAGGCTTAAGAATTATTTTTTTAAGTAAAGCATGTATCTTTAGCACTCCACTAATGCAGCTAGAAATTCTTAGAGATGTCATTCAACTGTTTATGTTGTTACCGTTATTTCAGGCAAGGGCACAGTCCATAATGCAGCATTTTTTTTTCTTTCTAAAAGTTCATGAAATGTACAGATTAAGTAGCTTGTAGTAAATTCTGGCGACTCATCAAACTTCCAAAGAAATATATTTTTCATCATAATCTGTACAAATTTTCTTAATGACTTGACCCTTTTTATTTAGTGTCACTAAGTTCAAGAAAATATTTATCTATGCAACATAGAAAAACACCCTTCTTTGTTAGTTCTTTCGCTTTGTTTTATTTATCTATCTATATTATTAAAAAGGAGTGGGATAATTTTTTGTGTCATTGACAATATTCCTTTGACCTTCCCTGCTCAACCTACATCTTTTTCTACGATTTCTCCAATTTGCACGCAGATTTCACAGATAAACAGAGATATGAGGCTTTTTTTTTTCAGATACGAAATATAATATATCGTGCAAATTTAAACATTATCATCAATACACTTATATCTCATCGATTTTCCTTTTAACGAATTGCAAAGTTTGCTTAGCTTCGTTCACTGATATTAGCACTATTATGTTTCACAGGTCCAGTCAAATCGAGTTTATTGGACTTCCACATTCCTACTAAAAAAAGATCAAGAACTGTACGCCACAGTTTATCACCTTTTGAACTTCTCAGAAGAGACCTCATTAATGTTTATCAGCAAGACTCATCCTTCCATTCTGCATCTTTAGAAGAAGTTCTCCTTTATGAAAGTGGAGATCCAACTATTCATCTGAAATTGTATATGGGAGTTATCTTCTCAAGTCGCAATCAGCTTCATCAAAAGAAGAGGAATCTGCGGCTAGCTCACCTGTAGTAGAAAATAAGATTGCTTGCATGAACAAATCTCAGATGGGCTCATCATGCAACGAAGTTAGTTCTACTCAAGCTGGACTTTCTCTTGAATCTATGTAAGCACTTGTTCTCTTGTTTTCTACTTGTCATGATAAAGTTTAAGGTTAAGTAGACGTACCCCTTTCCCAACCCAATTATCGTTTTAAGAATCAACCCATTCTGTGAGGATAAGAGTCCTGAGATATCTGCTTGAAATTTAGATTTTCTTAGTCAAACCAGGGGTATTTTTCCGTGACTGTGTATTGGGGTTTTCTCATTATCTCATATCAATCATAATAAATAATGTGCTTTCTCTGTGCTTTATCTTCAGGGTTAACTCAGTTGTCAGCGACCGTGACGCATATGATAAACATTCTCCTCGAATATCAAATAATGTCGAAGTATGTCTTCCCATCAATTTGATCACTTAAGTTCATGTTATTTCACCTTTTTCGTGACAACTGCATGTATTCAAATATAATTTCAAATTCTTGTTTCTCAAGTCTTACCTTTCACTCTCTAGATTTTGGGACATAAGTACATTATATCTTGCTGTTGATGATCCCCTGTTGTAGTTCATGCTAATGTATCTTATTTGTAGCTCTGTTTTCCATACTACTTTTAGTGTAAGATCAGGGGATCTTAGATGATTATATAACAGGATATTTCTACTTGTACGTCGAGGTGATGAAAAGATTATGTTGTACTTGGTACATGGAATTATAGATCATTAGGTAGAAAGATAAAACAGAAATAGAGAAAATGTTAGGCGATGTTCTGTTTCTTTCTGCATATATGCCTTTTATATTTTCACCATTTAAAAGAAAAGAAAAGAAACATAAATAGCATAATTAGATTCAGAATTTAATATTATTGCCTACTAGATGCATTCTCCCTGTATATTGTGTGTCACATTTTCTTTTGTGATACAGTTGATGTATTTTATAAGTTAAATTCCGCAACCCCCTGTCTAGTGTAAGGTTTTAGCTAATTTGATGTTTTCTGAACTGTTGCAGCTCTCACACAAAGAAGTCTTTGAACCTGGAAAAGAAATCTCTTCTTTATCTGCTAAGAGACCTCTGGATCCACCATATCCTCCCCAAGCATTAGGTATAGATGTTAAAGTGTATCTATAATTTAACTTCTTAACTTCTCATAAGTACATATTTTACTATTGACTTTTTATATTCTTCATTTCTGTAAGTTATATATCAGTGCTTGGTAGTCAAAAGGTTTATGCTTTTAATGGGTTAGTAACAAAAGAAATGACAGTCCATTCCCAATAGTTGTGGCAAGCAATTCAAGCGATGTTTTCTTATATTGCTATAACTTCCATATACGTAGCGCAAAAATGTATATACTTTTATTACTATTTCTTTTTCTTCGAACAACAAAATCCAGAGAATTTTATAAGGACAATCAGGAAAATGGTTCAAAATCATTTTTTGTACAAATTATGGGAAAGTATATTTCTATTATTGTTCTCAGCTTATTATTTTATACTTTGTGTTTTCAGGATCGAATTATGGTACCGGTAAAGATTTTAAGAGACCAAAGGAAGGGACGTTCTTACCTATGCCTTCTTCAGCCCTAAAACCATGAGCCAAGTTAAATCAAGGACAGAAACCCAATATCATGATGTTCCAGTACCCAAATAGTTCTTCTCTTCAGAACCATCAAAGTAACAAGACTATCATGTACCGCAGTTTTATATTTTCTTTCTGAAATTGGTCTCCACAAATTATCTGTGCCCTATAATTGCATACATTGAACCATAGTTTTTATAGAAAGGTTATTTCAAGTAAGTCATCACAAGCATTTTATTTTATTTTAGTTAATTAATTTTTAGTTTGATATAATAAATGAAGATTTACTAATCATATTTTTCTTTTTGTGTCAGACAAAGGCTTCATCTTAGAGATTATCAATGCCGCTTAGCCATCAGCATGTTGTGGATAAAGGCTATACTATATGTTGACTTGTAAAATATGAGGGGAGGATTGCTTTTGGAACATTATGTATCGATATTGAATTTTGGGTTTATTGGTTCTTGCTTCAAGGATTAGACAAGAAAGAAATTTAAAAGAATAATGATTTTCTGTAGCCCAATTGCTATGATAGCAAGTTGTGTTATTACTATTATACATGGAGTTACTTGAGGTATTCAGGAAATTAGGGTTTTCTAACCAGTGGAAGAGATAATTTCCAATGCAATTTTACGGTAAGGTGTTCTATTCTCCACCTCGACGGTACTTGGCAGTGGTTGAGGCTCTTCTATTTCTCCACACATTGGGCTAGGGAGCTTTCAAGCTCTCTCACCGAGTTTAGTACATGGGAGAGGATTCGGGGACAGAGGAAATTGACCTTAAATGAGAGCCACACATCCAAATGAGATGAGTGGATCACAAAAATTTGCCTTTTCTATATTAGAGAATGAGGTGGATATAGAGACTGAGGTGGATATTAGAGAATTAGGTGGCTCTCTCTGATGTGTCATCTCTCTCATGGGCCCCCTCTCATATTTGAATTCGCCTACACATTCCCCCAAATTCTCAGCCTCACTCCGACGAACTGTCTGTCTCTCTCTCTCACACTCTCTGTCTGACAAAGAAAAAAAAATTGGCGATTCAAAAGCAGGGTGAGAGAGAACGAATCAATAGAAGTTTGGAATCCCATCTTCTTGAGGACGAAAGTAGGAATTTTGGGGGTGGAAGCAATTTGGGGGTGGAAGGAGCTGCGATTTGAACTTGCTTAGGGTTTCCCACTTTGGTAATTCTTATTTATGCTCAGGGTTTGTTTCCCCGGTGATTTTCTTTGTTGGAGGAGTGATTTTCTGTGGTTAGGGTTTTAAGTTATTATGTTGTTAGTGATTTTCTTTGTTGGAGTAATTTACCCAAATTTTGGTTTGTTTAAGGCTTGGGAATTGGTAATTACTTATTTTTTGTGGGTTGTTTTTGTTTCAGATATGGAAATTAGAGGTTCTCTCAGTACCGAACAGAATAACTACCAAGGTGAGTAATTGTATGCCCTGTATACTGTCCTAAGCTACTTTTCCTCCAGTGAGATGAGTACCTGGATTTTGATGGCCTCAAGAAATACAGAACGCATTGTGAAACCCCTGTGTTAGGTCAACGTGTGAGATTGTTAATGTCGTAGATCTGGGTAATCGATAATTCGTAGACTACCTTATTGTCGGAGACTGCGATGATCGACAATAAATTGTCGATCATCTGTACCCTCGACATTTATGGCTTGTTCTAATTTGGCTTTCTGTTAGTTTGGGGTTTGTTGTGATGTGTTAAATCATCTTCTTCTTTCATAACCTTCAGAATGGCAATGGGGTTTAGATGTATCGCATGGGTGCATAAATTACTTACGGGGTGTTTTTGCATGGACGACACGGAGAGGCAGGATGATGTCCACATTTCAGTTTCCCCACCTGACGAAGAGAAAGATGAGATTGTGGAACAAGTAGAGGAAAAAGAAAGTGTGCAAGCTAAAATTGAGTTCAAATTAGAATTCGGTCATCTAGAAACTGAGTATTAGGAAGAAAAAAAAGAGAGTTAGAATGTATGAATGCAGCGAACGATTCTTCTAATGACTCTTCAAACAGTTGGCAGAGGGGTCTATATAGTTGGGAAGAATGTGATTGCAATTAGATGTGAAAGTTAGGGTGTCGAACATTTAGGTCTTATAGGAAGGGGGTAGTATTTTGTTTTGCTTAGTGTAATATGTATTTTGTAATCTAACATTTTGACTACATAATGTAACCGTTTGAGTTATTTCCCCTTGTTTCAAACTAAATGTTCTGTGATTCTGAATGATTTTATCTATGAATGATTTTATCTATGAATGTGCCAGTGTGACCAACATACAATGGACGACTATGTTGATGAGAATTGGACAAAAGTCATTGCCGAAGAGTCACCAGAAAAGCTGAAGAGGAACGTACAAGAGGTGTTTCATTCGATTATGCAGAATATTCAACATATCCTTTGTTTGCAAACCCCCCGTACGAAGGCCAACATTTCGAGACTGTTGAAGATGCACGTGTTTGCTATGAACAATATGGAAAAAGGTCGAGGATTCTCCACGAAAAAGGGAAATTTCACTAAGAGAAACAGATCATAAGAAGTAGTTAGAGTAAAATTTTGTTGTTCGAATAGTGGATTTTTGAAGAAAAATATAGGGATACATCTGGAGACTAGTGAAAGAGATGGGAGCAGACGATCATTAGATAAATACGGGTGTAAAGCAACGCTAAACATCAATTGGAATGAAAAACTCCGTAAATACGTTGTGATTAGTTTTTTGGATTTCCATAACCATAAACTTGTGTCTCCCAGTAATCATCATCGTATGAGGGTGAACAGGTTTTTCTCAGAAGCATCAAAAAACCTTACAAAGACCTTTGAGCTCCACAACATTTCAGTCAGCAAGGTACTGACTTTGTTTCCAGAGAAAACCTTTAGCAAACGAGACTGCTATAACCACAAGGCAAAGGTAAACAAAGAAAGGCTATCAAGAGGTGACACACAAGCGGCATTAGAATGGTTTGGGAAAAAACAAATTGATGATCCAATGTTCTATTTCGATATTGAATTGGATGAAAATGACCGAGCACTTAATTTCTTTTTGATTGATGGACGGTCAAGGTGTAGGAACGAGACTTTCGGGGATGTGGTGACCTTTGATACTACGTATCGAACGAATGTGTATAAGATTGCCCTTTGCCCCATTTGCCGGAATCAACAACCACTACCAAACGATACAATACGGATATGCTTTACTAAGGAATGAACAAAAATCAACATTTGTATGGTTATTTTATACGTGGTTGAAGGCAATGAACAACAAACACCCTACTTCACTCATCACTGCTCAGGATGCAGCTATGGGAGCTGCGGTACCCAAGGTAAGCATGAATAGGTTAACGTGTTGTCCAGTGCATAGTGTCGTCTACCACTGAGTGTCGACAATATGTTGTAAACTTACTATGTCCCCGAAAATATATATCGTCGGTGTTGGGCATGGTATATGTCGATTACCATTGGGTATCGACAATATGTTGTCGACGTATATGGTGATTCTTAAATAATGTGTAATGGACAATATATTACAGGGCATCTCCTATTTAGTTCGTATCTACTCAGTTATGAAATTATTTATTTACAGGTTTTCCCAAACACCATGCATCGCCTTTGCCTATGGCACATCACACACAATTCCCAGAGAAAATAGGCAATGTTTATCGTGTCCCATCTTCGTTTAAGCAAGAGATTGATTCACTAATGCACGACACCTATGATCCTGGGGATTTCGATGCAAGGTGAATGGGACTAATGAAGAAAAATAAGTTGGATGATAACCATTGGATGCAAGGGATCTTCAATTTAAGAGAGAGATGGATACCATTATGGAGTAGATCAACTTTCTTTGCAGGCATGAGCACTACAGGGCGTAGTGAGACAACTAATAACTTCTTCAATGGTTGGTTACTTCCAACTACTAAGTTGTACAGTTTTGTGAGCAAGTATGCCACCGCCCTGTTAGAGACATATGAATGGGAGAGGGAAAAAGACTTTGCTTCAGAGCATAAATATCGTCAAGTAGCTCCTCATCAAGCCCTTTTAAAAGACGCTGCAAAGATATATACAAGAACAATGTTCCATAAACTTGAGGAGCAGTTTTAACAAGTAGTTCGCTTCGTTGCATTGGAAATATCAGTAGAAGGTAACCTACTTGTACTTACCATCAAATCGCATAGTGGTCATCCAGAGTCGTTTGAGCTGCATATAGACTTGGAGAAGCTAACCGGTCATTGTGGATATAAGTTGTTTGAGTACGTTGGAATCCCATGCCGGGACCACCTCAAAGTTTTCTTGAAATATGACATTCTTAAAATTCCAGAGGCTTTCATTATGGCAAGGTGGAGGATAGGTGCAAATAAATTCTCTCGGTCGTTTGATGAGAGCCACTTATCGGTCGAGAACTTACGACAACCATTGCGCCATAGCCACTTATCACTTTGGGCATTGTTACTATTTAATAGGGCTTCAAATACTAAAGAAAAGTTTGAATTCACGATTTCGAAGCTAGATGGATTGAGTCTTACCTTGACCATTACAATCAGTCTATGACAGTCTTGGAACCATTGGAACCAGCCACGATAAGTCCTTTCGTGGAATTTATGATGTCAGCAACTTCTATTTCAGACCCTCTTATGGTTCAAACAAAGGGCCGAGCCAAATTAGATCACAATAGAGGAGGGAGATGGAAGGGGGGATGGAGGAAGCTACTGATAAGAAGAAGAGAACATGTATAGGATGTGAAGTATTTGGCAACCACAACAATAGACCTACCCAGTTTTTAAAATGAAGATACCTGAAATAAGTAAGTATAACTTTGATACTATGCATAACCCCCCACATTCTGCTTGATTAATCTATAACCGTTTCTAGCCTAAATTATGGCAATTTCTATATAGGGGGGACGCATGAGCAGCAACAACCACGACAACAACAATATCTAAGGGAAGAAGAATCTAACCATGCATGAGCAACAAGTTTATTTCTTTTTCACTTTATTATCAATGTATGTCATAAGTGCGATGTCCTAAACTAAGTGACCATCCGGTGATTCCACTCATCTTAGTTTATAAATTGTGATTATTTCGTACTATGACTTGGAATCCCTCCATTGTAATAATATTAATGAATTGTATTTTTTATAATTATTTGTGGAATGATGAATTTGGTTGACCATGTCCTGTGGCTAGGTGTTGTTGAGTCTTCTACAGACTGTAAAAATTGTCGTTTACGTAAGCTAAACGACAATCCTGAAATTTAAGGTTGTCGGATACCTAGTTGATCGATAATACAAAATAGACAATGGGACTTCAGACTATACCATAGGTGGACAACTTGGGCAATAACCAATTCATACCAAACCAAATTTATTAATCAGGGGTTCCCATTAATCAGTCTACCACAAAAGGGGATTGTAATTGAACAACTTCATGAAGCACTATCCAAAATACATCTATCTGACCTGATATTTTAAATTGTTGTTTACACCAACTAACTGACAATCTTGAATGAGGACGTGGTCCACAATATAATCAGTAAAAGCATACACAGAATGCAAACAACCAAGAATTTTAAAATATAAACAAGTGTATTCCCATTAATCAGTTTCCTAAAAGTTTTATAATATAAACAACTACATACAGCAGGGATTTCAGACCAACCAAATTGGTCGTCATCAATAAGTGTTACAACAAAAAAACTTTTTGGTAGTGGTTATCCCCTCTAAAAATAAGCAAAAACCCAAATGTACTATATACTTTCCCATCTTGCTTACTAGATGAGTAAGTTTATCCCCCCAAAAAATGTACTGGTTATCGCCCTAAAAAAACAAAACATACTATACACTCCCCCCCCCCCCTACTTACTAGATGAGGTCATTCAATTTGTAACCTTTAACGTTGTTCTCTTTGAGCAAAGCCTTGAATAGCTTATTTGTTACACCAAACCACTTCTGTACCATGTCTCTTTGGAAATCACCACGAAGCCCCAAATCTACATGAGCAAGCCAGAGAGTTGAAACTGGAGGCATTGGTGCTCCGTACCTCGTAAACAATCTGACATATTGGTTGTCTGAACCCAATCCAACCCACCAAAACTTAGTAGTGTCCCCAACCAGGTTTTTAAACCTTTTCTCATTCGATATGTGGTTGTTTTTCCTAAGCTAAAATAGAGGTAAGAATGTGCATGCCTCATGATTGTTGATAAAGACCACAACCTTCTCATAACATGTAGCAAGCAAATGTTTCATGTGCCTATATTCCACATGTTGACCACCATATGAACAAGCACGGCGCAACTTCTCATACACCATCTCACCTCAAGAACTGAAATGGATATCCAAAGACTGGCTGAAAACAGTCTTCAAAATGTTGGATCCTTGGTCATCAAAGACTTCAACGAATTCATTACCTTCTTAAATTAGTTTTGACTTTGATGTTTAATTGTTGCCGGTACCCTAAAAGTAGAATTGCCATCTTTCCCATGGACACCACACACATTTAGATGATACTTCACATACAATTGGTGCCTTATTTATCTTCTTCTTCAGTACAACATTTGCCCTCCTAACCTTCATAAGCTTGTCATGATTTCCCCCCGTTACTGTGAAATCTTCTTGATAGTCACTTTTGGGCCCTTGCTGTACTATAGTGTAGAATCTATCGTACTGATCAAATAGTTCAATAAAGTTGGATCGTCCTTCTCTGCTAACTCTCCGCTGTGAAATTCTTTCTTCATTGCTTGACGCCAAGCCTCCTGCACAACAATGGATGGCAGCTAGTGAAAATTCATGGGGGCAGAAATAGTAATGTATTGTGAACGTTCAATTTATTAAAAGGGGAATACCCATTCATAGTGCTCGACTTCAAGCTTCTTCTTCATCTCTTCAACAATGATGAGTTGGCTACGCTACAATTACGGTATACCAACCAACAAGGGATTAGTTATCCATTGAAGTACAACATTTGAAAACAAACCCTTAAGGTTGGTAACTTACGAAGGTTTTAATTTTCTTATCATGTATCGTAGTCTCGGACTTACACTTGGCTACCCACCTATAATTTAATGTAATTATCTAAATAAAAGCATTAAAAGAGCTTAATAATAGAGTATTTGGTTGTAGTATCCAGAACAAAATCAAGGATAAAGACAGTGGTTATGACATCTTTATAACATCTTAAGTCGATCAGTGCATCAACCGACATTAAAACTGTCGACGAAGGTAGAGTGGTCGATAACAAAATTGTCGGAGAGCACATTGATCGACAAATTGATTTACTATTCTCAACAATAAATATAGCCCTATAGCATATCCATCAATCAAACTAATATTAACAGTGAGAACATACTTAAAATACAAAAATAGTTTTAATAAAAATACCAAAAATAGTTTTAAACCCTTAAAACACAAACGCATAAATACTTTGGAGTATGCCACAATCAGCGAATATGTCTCTACTTCCATCCAAACCAACTTACAAACGATTCTTTCTCTTTTAATCTCTTCACAGCGTCTTCATACTTGACAGTTAACTTATTAATTTTTTTTCTGCAAATCACGTGAAGGCACTGCCTCTCCTTTTGAAATCACAACAAGTTGTTCAAATGCAACAAGTACATTGCTATCAAAGAGGAGTTCCACATAAGCTTACATTATACAACGAATTGAGAAATGATAGGTTTAAACACTCACAGGGACAGGTTTTGGGTGTTGTCTTTCTTACTGCTCCGCCAACTTAGCATTGATATCTTGTAGTAACTTGCATTATCTTCTCTGAAGATAATTTCCCATAACATAAATGGGATAAATAATTAAACTCCTAGAGAGGGTAGTGAAGACTTTTAAATGCAGTAAATAGGGTTAAGATGATACCTATTTTGCCAACTCTATTACCAGGCTTGCATTAGAAGCATCAACTACTATTTTTATTCTTAAATGCTCTACCAGCTTTGTGTTTTGCACATTCAGAACTTGGTACTCTTTTGTCTACATATATAGTGCGTTGTTTATATATCAGTGATGTGATCTTAGAATCAAAAACCTAAACAAAATTGTAAAGGTTGGGATGATACCTTCTTTGCCAACTTCCGTGACAGGCTTTCATTACAATCATTCAAAACTTTGCACAATTTTGCATGTATATAATCATTAGTGTGTACTTTATTTATGAGTGATGTCCCATCTTATAATCAAAATCCAAATTAGTTAACCAAATGAAGAATGCAGTCAAACATGGTTACCTTCTCTTCCAACTTTGCAGGTCGTTTTTCAAATGATATCACATATTGTTCGTGAATAAAATCATTGAGTATTTTGTCATCTTTCAGTTGTTCAATTCTGACCCTCAGCTGCTCACATTCAGTTGCCTGTGATTAAAAATATTTGTTAGGAAATAAATAATTGTCGATTTCAAGCCACAGATCGACAATCTTAAAAATTCTTTTAAAAGGACTTTGATCTGTTAAATAATACTAACTTTCTCAGTTAATTTCTCTGTTATCAAGGATAATATTTCCTTTTCCTTCTGCTTTTTTTGGTCATTCATCTTCTGGACTTCCTCATTCAGAGCTGATATCTATTCCACCAATGCCTTATTTCATCCCTTAGCATGAGATATTGTTCATGCTCACAAACATTAGGGAGCTCCCCGCTAACTTCCATCTATAGAACCACCCAATAACCATATAATTTAGAATAACTACTTCTACAAATAATGCAAAAACAATTATTTGGTTGATGAAATGTTTAATGATCCATCTGGTTTAGTGCGACTTACTGGTACATCGCAATTATCTGGTTTTCTTTGCCCTCGTCCTCTGGCGTGACATGTTGATAACCTGATATCATCATCGACATAAAGGTCTATAGCTGGTAGACAGATTTTGGTCCAGGAGACAGACTAAAACCACTGCATGTACCCCTCTACACATTGTGCAGGTCCCCCTTAGCTTCCTTCCTCTATCACGACTCCTCACTATCCATTCCTTCCACAATCCCTTTAAAAATACATTAACCCAGTCATACTTAGGTTTGTATTGTTTCGGCTCTTCTCCATCCCATGTTCTCAACCCCAACACTTCAACACATTTTGGGTTCTTAGGGATTGGTTGTATCCTTGCAAACTGCCTAACAATCCTATTAGGAAAAATGGGTTCTACATGGTCTGGACTAGATGTAAGCCCATTAAAGAAGGTGTTCTCGTTGAAGTCGTGGTCAAACCTTCTTTCTGCCCTATATGGGTCCCACACAACCTATACAAATACAACATCATTTAGTTCAAAAAATAAGGTCATGAAGGAAGTAATTCAAATGTAGGCCTTATATACACCAAATGGTAAGGTTATTTATATCTTCAACCTTGTAGTTATCAAATGCTTCTCTATATTTCAACAAATCATGGGCACCGATCCGATCAATAATACTTAAACCCATTTCCACCTAGTACAATACTCCGCTGCATCTGAATGTTGCTCCTTAGGTATGCCAGGTAGCTTTGGAAAGTGAACAAATATTCACGACTGCATGCAGTAACAGCAGAAGGTGTGGAAATAAAATGAGAAATACAATTTTAAGCAACATAGTAAATCACAGTTCATTTTTGGTAGGGCGTACCTCAAGGAGCGTCGTATAAGCAGTAAACTATTTCCCATCTGTTCGAGATGTTGTACCTAGGTTGTGAAACAAGTGCTCAAGAACTATAAATCCCCAAGACCACTTGATGTTCTCTTTGTCCTTCTCAAAGAAATGCAGATACCGTGCAGTCACATAGCTTCCATTTTTAACCGGCAATAAAAAGGTACCCAATACATACAACATGTACGTGCGCGCAACATATAAGGCTGACATTGCATTTTTCTTCTGTTCAGCTGGCCTTTCATTTTGTATACTATCGTTATACTTCTCCAATTTCCCCGCATAGAAGTTGACCAATTTTATTACAGACAAAGAATTGCTTTGACCTCCAGTTTTTATTGAGTTAAAAAAATTATTATCTTGGTAAAGATTCTTCTTAAAAATCTCCACAAGTTTTGACAACGACCAACTACCTTCAGTTATTGGAACGTCACTATCAGCCGACAAACCTATCAAGTATTGTACATCATCTAAACTCAGAGTCATCTCCCCCCAAATGAAATAGAACGTGTTCGCTTTTGGCTGCCAATGCTCGTATATTGTAGAAATTAGTCTCGCGTTGTAGTGCTCGTAGGAAATCTCACTAATCCTATCTAAACCAACAAGCATAACCAGGTCTCGAACAATTGTTATTTCCTTCTCAAAGTGCCATGTTGGAGCATGGTGGTGCACGCGGAGACAACTAGGCTCCTATATAAAAATATTAAAGAATATCATTAAATATTACGCCAATATAGTAAAAAAATAAAATAGTATAGATAAAGTAAGGGGACAACGACTAAACTAGTTGGGTTCCCAACTACTTTACCTGGCCAAGGTAAATAAATCTCGCCCGGTGGAATTTGAAACTCAATAGCAAACTCTTATCAGGTGGGTACGTATCGTCAATGGGAGTTGCAGTTTCTTTCTGGGACACCTCAGTTTGTGGTTCTTCAGACATTGGAGGAGTTTCCACATATCCTCATTCATAGCATCACCTTAAGTTGGTTGGGCTCCCAAAGCCTCTTCAGCAGATTCACCCCCCCCCCCCCCCCAAATCAATCCTTTTGAGGGCAAATTCATCATTGAAGTCTACATCTTCAAACTGTTCAATCTGTGTTTCTTTATCAGTTTCTATTCCTTCATTCATGTTCTTCTTTCTTTTGTAACTTGGTTGGTATTTGCTGACCTTAGCGAGTCCTATATCTTGCTGCTCTGCCTCGCGTTTCTTTTTATTTGATGTTTTCTGAGATAGCTTCACATCCACTGCTTATCACTAAAAATAATCACAAAATTCATAGGTAAGAAAAATATGAAGAAAATAGGGGTTGTCAACATAGTACTAAAGTATAAGAACTGAACATTTACACCATAAATAGTATTGTCGATCATGACTGGTGCTCGACAGATTGAAATATTTGACATTGGAATCTACTATTTCTGAACATATAGCATGATATATGGGATTACCTACTTCAGGATACACTGGAATCTACTATTTCTAAACAACATAGAGCTTCACATAGGGGATTAACAACTTCATGATGCACTGGAATCTTAACTACTTCAACTACTTTACAAAATAAAACAACTACATAAAATATTGTCGACTAATCTGTAGTAATAGACAATATTTAATTTACTTTTCACTGCAGTAGAAATCCCAATTACCCAACATATACTCTAGGGGGTACTCTAGAGTGGGATATCTCTGTAATTTCTGGCATAAAACAAACACAAATGTTCCCCCATTTCAGAATGCCTAACAAAGTAATTTAGTAAAAAATAAAATAAAAAAGGCGCGAACAACTTATGCAGGAATGGCATAAAACAAACACAAATATTATATGAAAATATCCTTATATTCCAACATTAGGTCAACTCTAACTATCCCTTTCAACAAACAAGAATTTGTATAAATTACAAAAAAACAAGAAAGTTGACAAACCCTTAACATAAACTTAACAAACCCTAACCACAACAAATCACTCCAACAAACAAAAAAACAAAGGGGAAACAAACTCTTAGCAAAAATATCAATTACCCAAGTTGTTGCTCGAAGTTTCTATGGTCTCCAAGTTCAATTCGAAGCTCCTTCCACCCACAAATTGATTCCACCCCCAAGTTCAATTTTAAGTTTCTATGGTCTCCAAGCAAATCTTACACTTAGTGGTTCAGAAACAACTTCTTACACTCGATGTTCATGTTTTAGAATGAGAAATGGTGAGCGTATTTAGATGGACCACTTTGCAATAGAGCATAGTAAAGTTTTCAAGGACCTCACAGCTTTAAAATAGAGTGGTAACTGATAACTGAATGTAACTAATTCAAGCTTAAAATTATGCAACTCGAGAACATTGGGCCACTCCAAAAGATAATTACCCCAACAATGTTTGGGTTATTGGTATTGCACCTTATGCCATCAATGTCCAATGTTAGACAAAATGCTAGTCACGGTGCATAGACCATATTAGGAAATCTATTTTGAGGTTTTGCTACTTGAGGAGAAAGAAGCATAGCTTGCAACTTGCTTGCCGTTCTTTCTAAAATGCTCTAATCGATAAACAAATACTATTTGTGACATCTTTGGCTGAAAAACGACTTCCGACATTCGAAGAGCATCATACGAAACTTAGCTGTTTCAAAGCCATCCTCCTAAGGAGAAGGTGTCCTATTTTCCTACAGATTAAACAACCTGCAAGTATTTTAAGTAGCAAAAGGCACACCATCAACAAAAACATTCAGTATGTAAGCCATTTATGTCAAGTGCTTTCCTCTTACTGTTTAACGAGGCGTCGGAGGAAAATGGGAAAAATCGATTAGATTCTTATTTGGTAACAGATAAGATTAGCTTTCATAGTGCTCTATCCTGTCAAAGTATCAATGCTAAAAAAAAAATCTACGCCAAAACAAATGCTATTAAAATATACCGGTTATCTGGAGAAAAAATAGTGAAGATATCACACTAGCCAAAAAGGCCTTCAGTTCACAATAACAGCTAGAAAATACACAGTAGAGAAAGAAAAGCGAAATAAATCGCCTGAATCAGAAACCATTTTGACATATCTATGGATCTATACTCCCAACTGAGTACGCTCAGCATGATCTCTTTCGAGTAGTCTAAAAGATAAATATATTGAAGACAGTAAATTTCCATGAATATCAATCCCCCTACTGAGGCAATTGTTTAGATAATTTGGGCATGTAACAGGCATTCTAAGTACTCATTGCAGAAGAATAACGTCTTCATCTACAGAAAATTGGATAGCATGCGGAGAAGCTTTTGTGAAAGTTGGTAGCTTCTCAAAAATCTCCATCCAACTTCCTGGATAAGACTACTTGTATGTCAAATTGGTTTTGAGAACCATTCTTTTTAAAACATTGGTATGCTCAATAAAGACTTTGATTAAATCTATTTCACTCTGTCTTCCGGAAAACCAGGGAATACAGCATATCCATCAAGAAAGACAAGTCCTTTATATCCCAATTTCTATCACCATCGAATGCATTTAAGTTTGTATCTTGACCCTAATCAACAATAGACATTTGTAAGTTAAGCAATGCTCATGTAAAAAAAAGTAAGGTTGTATCTTAAGAGAATAACATAAGTTCATGAAATGGAAAACTTACGTTAAAGTAGATGGCAAGGAGTGTCAAACTGGAATAACATTTTAGAAACGATGTGATCACATAGAGATGGATTTTGCTAGGGCCAATGTCCATATGGAGATGGTTCAGTCTAGGAAATGAAGTAGGCAGACATGCTGCTAAATCAGACGTGGTAGAGAGAGACTGTACAATGACAATAAGAAAAATCATTCAGTAACAACAGACCTATACATAATACCATAGTCCATAATAAATCGATGATAAGGCCTCTATGAACTGACCGCTTAAACGTAACATTTTGGTAGTGTTGATACCTTCTGAAAGAGAAGGTATTTGCTCAATAGTGCACTCTTGTAGAATATCATCACCGAAATACCTCAATGTTTCTAGAGCAGGCGTAGAAATCTTGACATCACAGTTGATGATTTCCCAAAGACAACATAAATCCAATTCTTTAAGTTGGGGATGAGAAATTACGAGAGAGACGTAAGACTGGACACATAGCAATCATAGATCCTTAATATTTCTAGAAGAGGAGAACTTGAGAATAATCTGGCAATTGAATTGTCATCAGAGAATGTCATCTCTTCAAGCTCTAAGGTCTTGAGGTTCGGCAATTGGATAGATGTGGGCAATTAAAGAAGGTTATAATCGATTCCAAACCCAAAACTAGTTTTCCTAATGACTTGCAAGTGAATAAGTGGTCCGGAAGCACCGCATGTATTCCCATTTCAAATTTATCATAGATTCAAATTCGTAGCGACTGCGGTCGATTCGGGTCGGTTTTTCGGCCTGAAGTGAACCCGAACCGACCTTATTCGGTTCCTAAATTTCTAACCCGAACCGAACCGAACCGGAAAATGCATATGGAAAACCGAAACCGAACCGATTTCGGGTCGGTTTTGGTCGGGTCGGGTTTCAAAGCTTAAAATTTTATGTTTTGTTTCCGTATGCCTGAAAATCACAAAAGGGAATCTTGCAATTTGAGTAGAAGCAACAAACTAAAAGTAAGGTTCAAATCTTTAAGCTTATGAGAACAAGGTAAAACATAAGCAATTTGCAGCAACAAGGTAAAAAAAACATAAGCTAATCCCTTAAAATATTTCAACTTAGATATAATTTCTAAACACTCACCAGTCACTACCATTCTCTTTAACCTAAGTTCCTCTAAACATGGATAAGAAATCGCCATTTTCGAAATCCATGGGTAAGCATACCCACCCCAGCCTTCTGAAACCAAATTGTTGAAATCAGCAAAATGTGGAAAAGAGATATTTAGGAGAGAAGAATGAGAGCTTTAGAAAGATATTTAGGAGAGGAGGAAGGGAACTCAAATGAGATTTCTCTCTGCCATTATTGGGAGAGGTATGTGGGTTGAGACTTGAGATTTCTCTCTCTGCATTATTACCACACTCTCTCACTCTCTATAATTATTACTTTTTATATGAGGAGATAAAAGCCTAAACTAACTAGGGTTCAAAAGTTAACTATACTATATGGTTGAGTTAAAACTCGGTTCGGTTTGGTTTTTATGGGGTACAAAAATCAAAAACCGAAAACCGAACCGACCTAATTCGGTTTAACATTTTAGAACCAAGACCAAACCGAGCCTCTTCAAAAAACCGACCAAATCGGTTCGGTTTAGGTCGATTCGATTCGTTTTGGTCAGTTTATGCTCAACCCTAGGTAACAGCATATGAGATCCAGTCGTTGATATAAGGAAGACTTGAACCCTTATTAATCTTAAGGTTGAAATAGTTTACTCTCAGCCTGTCATGACAATGAAGGATCCTTTCGACAAAACCCACAAAGTCCACTTCTTCAAGCTCTTCATTAAAGTCTAAATTGGGAAGAGAAGAGAGCTCATCTAGCCATTGTTTTGATAAAACTTTGGTTCTCATAGCATCTTTCATTGGGAGGAAAGATAAGATGTGATCTATTACTAGTTGGGGCATATCGCTAGTCCTATCTGAGAGACCATCCTCCATTGAAATTTAGGGTTTTGCTGGGAATAAAGAATAGAAAAAACCTACTAAGAAACAACAATAATATTGTCCATTATATGGAACCAAATAATAGTGTTTTGATTGTTACCTGAAAGAAAGTCTCTTAGACTAGATGTGTTGGTGACAATGGAGGCAAGTAGGTCTAGAAAACCTAGGAGAGTGTATGTTTTATATTAAAAAGGTAGTGTAATGATGTATTTTCCAGAAGAATAATTTTTGCTAATACTTTTTGTAAGAATAGTGCGATAATAAACTAAAACAAGTAAGATTTTACGTGGAAACTCAGTAAAGGCTGAGAAAAACCACGACTTCGAGGAGGATTTTGATATAAAATTTAATAGGTTGTTAGTTTTTACAATTTGTGGAGTGACAGTAAAATAAGGAAGAGTGAATAGTCAAGTTGCGGATCTGAATCATCTATTATCAATCTGTATTTATAGTAGATACAGGCAGTTTACAAAAGAAAAATAGTTTCCTATTTTGGAGGTAGTGGGCAAACTTCACGGATCTCTAACGGCTCTTTCTTGACTAGACACAAGAGCTACTTTTAGTAGGTCGAGGACTTGTGGTGTCTTCTCGAATGCTAGACTGTCTTCGACTATGTTATGTTGACTTACCCTTGTCGAATCTGGGAAATATGCTACTACAATCGCCCCATTCTCGACAAAAGTACTTGTGGTTGTGTCGAGAATAAATTAAAATCTGAAGAGGTTGTCGAATGTTTAAAAGTCTTTATGTTGTCATTTCCAAGGTCAAAGTGAGGTGAATCTGGTCATGCTTTACTTGAGGAGCATTTAATGCCGAACATTTGACTTTGTAATTGGAAGTGAAGGTTATAAATATACGGTGTAAGGAGGGAATGTTAGGTGGCTGCTTGGAAAGATGTCGCCCCAAGTGTGGTGTAGCAAGTGGCCTGAGGATGAAGACGGTTACCATGACGACTAAGCAGAAGTAAAATGTTTTTACAAGTCTTTGCTTGTTGATCCTATACTTGATGTTATCATGGTGGGGGGATTTGGGGGAGGTGGAGTCAAAGAGCATTTTCATGCGGGGTATCCGTTGGTGTTGGTTGTAGCCGAAGGTATTGAAGTTCATCAAAGTTTGGGAGAATGGGCTACTGCTCATATTGAAGATGATGATGTGAAGACTGGCTGGGCGTATTGGGATCTTGTTGATCCAAGGTATCTTCTTACAATTTTATGTTGCCGTCCTTTTGCAGGAGCAGCTCTGTTTAGAAGTTCCCTGACCTAATATTCATTGAGTTTCTTAGGATATCGTTACCCTTGTTGCCAGAGCTAATGTCAGATTCTGGTGATAAAAAGCAATAATATCATATTTGGGTGAAAAGAAGTAAACAAGAATAAAATATTCCTGTATAATCGAAGATAAGAATGTCATGTGGAGTGTATGTGATGTAATCGACCGAAAGTAGTCAGTTGTCGAATCTATAAGCTAACCGAGTTTTAATGAATAAAATTTATTCTTCGCCTCTGTTGTGTTTAAATAAGCATTGATTATTTAGTAGATGAAGTAAACTGTGTTGAATGTGTTAAGTTTTAAGTATAATACATCTCGAAGTATAGTTGACGTGGTGGGGGTCAGGGAAAAATTTGAGGGTTGATTGATTTGACTTTGGAAATTGTAAGTTTTGTAATGACTAAATAACATGTGCTGTGTTAACTTGGACTTCGTTGGGACTATAGTACCATGTATACTCAGTGAAATTGAGATTTTGTGTTTGTTGAGATGGTGAAGACTGGGGCACAAGTACGGAATGAAGTGTTCAGCCACGTTCAAACGAAGTATTGGGAATTGTATAGGCGGTACTTTGGAAACCGGTATGTCAATTATCAAATGGAAGAACTTGTTGAACCAAATTATGATGGGATGAGCAAGGCGGAGGCGAAGGATGCGGGAAAAGGATTTTTAGTTTTACTGCCAACTTGAATTTTGGAGTCCTCCAGAACGTGTGAGTTGTATGTACACTCGTGCTAAAATGTTGGTTAGGAAGGAAGATGATGTTGCGATTAAGAATATTTGAATGCTATTTGCTTTTGAAGTAGTCAATGTAACGAGGATGTTCTTCGAGATATGGATGGGTTGGAGCAACAGTGTATGGGTATGTTAGCTTTTAGGAGGCAAAAATTCAAAGATTTTGAGAAAAGATGTGCCATTATGCTCGAGTACTCGAACGGTTGTAAATTTGTGCAATGAACAGTCTCATGGGGTCTATAAATAGCCCCATGATAGGCGACTGTTCATAATTCATAAACTCTAAAAAAACTCTTGCTAGTGCGAATTCTTTGTGCTCGTCACTAAAATTGTTGTCAATAATTGGGAAAGAGGAGATCAGTATTTTAATTAAGAGAACAAAACGGGCGAAGCAGAGGGATGCCGAGGCAGCGTGGATTCAAGGTTAGTTAATTTTGTTGTTTGTGGTGATTTTTGATTTATTTGTCGTAAATATGTGTAGATGTAGGTATAATAAGTATAGTATTAGAAGGAATTCGTATTAGGAAGGATGGATTAGAAGTTATTGGAGTCTTATTAATTATGGTAGGGTTTTGATGACAGAAGTCGTGATAGTGATGGTTGAAGTTTTCTATTTTTGTGGCAATGCAGTCGTAAAGGGTTATAATATGTTGGAGAGAGAGAGTGAGTTTATGAAAAATGGGTGGTGAGGAGGGGAGAAGGTGATTGGTGGGCATCGCTGCGAGTACGGCGCGACTGTAAGGAATTATTGGGATTTCTGCGAGATATGAATTAGGTGTTATTTGACCGGTTTTCACTCCGGAGAAGGTATATTTTCGAATCTTTTGAATTGGATTGGTTTTGGCAGGAAACAGGCAAAGTTTTAGTTGAGAACTTTGAGATTCCTGAACTTCAACAAGAAGAAATATTAGTACAGTAATCGATGTTAGGACTTAGAAAAAATAGTAATAAAAAGTTGTATCGAGAACTAAATGTAGTAAGTGTATTCGGGTAGTAATTAAATCCATCAGATAGTAATGATAATATGAGAGAATGATGTGTTGGAGATTAAACTCGACAACTATATGAATATGAACATATGAACATATGAACATATATAATATATCAAATATGATAGATACTAATTGTTGTAAAAAATGGAATCTGATTTTCAGATTCTTAAAAATGGTTAAACCAATTCAAATCGATGATAAAGATATATACAGGGACCTTCAAGATGTAGAGCCCCTGATGATTGATGTAACTACTTATGCTCAACAATTGAGTGGTAGATATAGGGTGGGGTCGAGTAGTGCAGACATAGCTAGTATCGACCAATTTAGAGTGGCACCTAGGATTGTCAAAGCTTTTTACGAGGAGTGTACTGAGACAGATGTGGATCATGAGCCACAGGCTAGTGATCAAGAAGGTAGTGGGGGTGGGGAAGAAGATATTGAGGAGGGTGAGGAGGCTTATTACCGAGAGGGTCCAGAAATAAAGGAGATATTGAGCTTCAAGGAGTATGGTATTTCGCAAGACATTAGGTTAGAGGAGTATCAATATGATATGACTAATCAGGAAGTTCAATTGGGTGGGATTCTCGTGCATCGAGAACAAATTAAAAAGGGTTTGAAGCTCCCTTTTCGAGCTGATCAGAAAAAGCTATTGAATTTCTTTGATGTGACACCTGGTCAGTTTAACCCAAATGTGTATGACCTGTTTTACATATGTGGGGCGATAAACGATCGATTAAAGTCAAGGGGGAAGAATTGATCATAGCGGATGATCTATGTGTGTATTACATACTTAGACAAAACCCGAAGAAGGTAGGATACCGATACTTGGCAAGGTTTTTGAAGAAACCGATGTTCTATGATATGGTGTCAACAGGAGGGCAGTACAGTGATAAACGTCTACTTGTTTCTGGGAACTACGAGTTTGATAAGAAAGATTTGGGGGAGCCCTTAAAAAGAAATACTTTTCATTTAGGTTTGTGGTTAGGTAACGTAAATGTTGATGTTGTGGTTTTGATTTTATGTCTAAAGTTGTGTATAACTGGTTATTTATTTTTATTTTTTATTTTTGTTTGTAGCTTTGAAGGAGATCGATAGGAACTCTGAAGTACAAGAGGACTTGTACAAGATTAAGAAGGGGTTCTTCGGTAGGATCAACAATCTTATCATCGATCAAGAGCGAGTGGGTACTTTATTTTAGGATGCAGGCTTAAAGAGGTCAAGGGCTAAAGGGGCAAAAGTTCCAGTAATTGATGGTAAGATGTCTGTGAAGAACAAGAGGGCTTCAGAGTCTAGTTTTTCGTTGGAAAATCCTTCATTAACTGGGTATACGATAGATTCCGCAACTACATAGAGAGACATGATGTTCACTGAAACATTGGGGAAGGGTAAGAAGAAAAAGGTGGTCAGTCAAGTTGTGGCTCTTTTACTTCCTCTGAAGAGGTCTTCTCGAAGATCAACAAATGAGGAGGGGGTGAAGATTGATACACCGACTGTCGTGTCCGTTGGGCGACCTTCAATAGGTTCGACAAGTACGCTCCCAAAGAAGAGGGCAGATTCAGAGTTGTCAAAGAAAAAAATGTCAAGGAATCTGATATTGAAGTCCAAAAGACTATGAACGCTTATGTGTCTGGAACGGATGTGTTGCAGGCGGAAGTGGACGACTGTTTGGTTGGGGCAGAGAGCTTGATTACTTTTCTAAGCGAAGGTCATCGAAACATGTCAAAGGTGAGAAATTTTTCAGCTTTGCTTGATTAAAGAATCTGGTATGTCATTCGAATACTCAATTTACGAATGTAATGCAGATCAAGAAGTTGTTGATAGAGGTCAAAGGTCGCATTGTTGGTGGTGGTTATCTGGCAAATCAGTTGGTGGCATTTAAGAACATCGAGAAAGATTTGACGAGGGAGAAGTAAGCTTTGATCTAGGACAAGAAGGGGTTTAATGCTACTTTGAATAAGTACAAGCTGGAAGCTAGGAATACGAAGGAAGTTGCCCTTCGTGATACAAGAAAAGTTTCAAAGAAAAAGATCAAGGAGATAAGGGCTGAGTTGGCGAAGGATAGGAGGAGGCATTGGCATTGCTGAGAAGCAACTTTGAGAAGGATGTGCGGGAGCAGGTTGCTGATGCGCGAAAGGCGATGAAGCAGGAGCATGGGAAAATTTTGGAGGAGGTTAGGGCTCTGTTGATACTTGATAATATAGAAGCTTGCAATAAAGTGAGGGCCAATTATGTACGTTAGTAGGAGGTGTTGGAGCAGAGGAAAGATCATTACAAAGGGTTGACTAGTGTTGGGGGTGTTGTCTTCAAGGATTCAGATCCAGATGACAAGGTTCCGGAAACTCCTAAAGTTCCTAGTGGGACAAAATTTGTCGATGATTTTGTGATGATGAATTCCAATGGTTTGCATCTTGAGGAAATTCTGGATGTGCTCGCTCTTGATGGTTTATCGAAGGTCGATGATGAAGTGTCTCCTTTTGTAGTTTAAATATAGTGTTTGTGAACAGTAGTTTGTTTCGATGAGAGATGTTAAATTGGTTGATGGGACCAAAACAATTTTTCATTATGTGCTATTTGGATGCTGATGTGTTTGGTTTTTTCAAAGAAGTTGTTGAAAATATTTGATGCATATTTTTTGTAAAATTTATGCTAAGTGTTGATATATGATTTTGTGAAATGTGATTGTAGATCGTAGCAGATAAGTAAGGAATGCAAATTGGCGTGATGAGTAAATGATGGCCATAAAATGGCAAGTAGTGTGAATGATTACCAGATATGTATCCTCAATGGGGTATCTGGATTTAGAGTTGAAACATACAAAACATGACATTATTTGTTCAATAAGTAATGATTGCGAATTATAATATCCTATAATTGAATAGTGTTCACGAAGAATTGAATGTTAGTTTGGATGCATACTTATCAAGTATAGATACAGACTAAGTAAAGGTAGTAAAGATGATTGATAGTTCTGATGCATACTTATCAAGTATGGATCGTGACTAAGTAAAGATAGCAATATGATTGATTGTCTGATACATACTTATCAAGTATGGATCGAGACTAAGTAAAGATAGTAAAGATGTAAGGGAAAGTAAAGATAGTTTTATTTGAATCGATGATAGCTGTTACAGTTGTCATCTGTAAAACATTTTCAGTTGGGCTATATTCCATGGATATTTAAGCTGGATTTTGTCTTCCGTCATCAGCCAGTAAGTCCCACTATCTGTTTTGTCACTGACAATATATGGCCCTTCCCAGTTTTTTGACTACTTTCCAAAATTCTTAGGCCGAGTACTATCTTGAACCCGTCGAAGGACAAGGTCTCCAATACCAAATTATCTTTTTTGAACCTTTTTGTTGTAAGTTTTTTTTAGTGTGTCATGGTATCGTCCCAAGTTTACAATGGCTTTGCCTCGGGTTTCTTCTATCCAGTTGAGGTTGCAGAGGAGACCTAACTCATTTTTTTCATCTGTGATTTTTCTTCGACCACTTGGTAGATCAAAATCTGAAGGTATGACTACTTCAGTACCAAAGGCCATCATGAATGGAGTACACCCTGTGGATGTTTGAGTTGTTGTCTGATATTCCTTTAGGATACTTTGTAATTCGTCGATCCACCTGCCCTTCTTTTCGTCGAGGTGTTTGCATAGTCCTGATTTGATGCTTTTGTTGATGGCTTTTGCTTGTATGTTACCTTGAGGGTAGTATGGTGTTGATGTTGAGAGTTGAATCTTGTACTTATGGAGGAAAGTGAGGATTTTATTCCTGATGATCTATTTGCCATTGTCGGATCGTATCATTTGTGGGTAACCAAATCTGGTGATTATGTATTCCCAAAGGAACTTCGTGACTTCATTTTCATCGGTGTGACATAGAGGAACTGCTTCGACCCATTTTGTGAAGCAATCTGCAGCCACAAGAACAAATTTGCGATTTCCCGATGCTGGGTAGAAGGGCCCAATGATATCGATCCCCCAACTTTTAAATAGCCATAAGACATTGCTAATGTATAAGTCGAGTACTGGTTTTTGATGTCTTGAGCATGGATTTGGCATTTGTAGCATCTTCGAATAAAATCTTCACAGTCTTGTCACATTTTCGGCCAGTATAAACCTTAAGTGAATGCTTGTTGAGCCAATGATCAACCTGAAACGTAAACTACACAGATCCCTTCGTAAAATTCTTTAATTTTTATTTAGGCTTGTTTTTTAGAGATGCATTTGATAAGAGGTCCTCCTCCCGTAATGCAATAGAAGATTTTATCTTTGACTGTGAATCGCGGACATTTGGCCAAAAGTGATCGGGCCTCCTTTTTGTTACTCGGGAGGATATTGGAATTGAGGTATGCGTAAAAAGGTTTTCTCCAATCGTCTTTATCTTCATCTTCAACAACATTGATGTGCATTGTAGAACTCATATCGAGACTGGAATGTTCGATAACCTCGATCTCCAAAGTTCTCTTTTTACTATTTTCGAGCATTGTAGCGATATATGCTAATGCGTCAGCATGGCGATTCTCGGCCCGAGGGAGGTAAGAGATTGTTGTTGTCTTGAATTTGCTTATTTTTTCTTCAACTAAGGCTGCATAGTTAACCATCTTGCCGGATGTCTTGAATGTCTTATTGTAATGATTGGTGATGAGTAAGGAGTCGACATAGACATCTATTTCTTCTGCTCCAAGTGTTATAGCAAGATCTAGTCCTTGAAGGATAGCTTCATATTATGTTTCATTGTTGGTGGCATAAAATTTGAGTTTAATAGCTTTCTCGATGCGATGATTGGATGGTGTAACGAGAACGATTCTGATTCCTGATCCTCGTGTAGGGGCCTAACTTCGTGGGAAAGGAAGTTTACTCTTACACTACGAATATTATCTTCAACCAAAGGATTCAAGCATATAATTAGTAATAACGCGACTAATCTACTGGCAATATACTTGCGTGGAGGCCTAGAATGGGTCACTCTACGACCTCTGTTGAGGATTTTTTAGTATTGATATAAAGATCAAGTAGTCAAAGTTTCGAGTACAGGGCAATTACAGGGTATTCGAAGGTAAAGTTCAAGGTCTGTGGGGAAAGTTTTTCTAACCTCTTCATAATTCCTCCTTCCTCCTATTTATAGAACATAAGAAGGGCTGAGTCATCATGGGAGGTCAAATTATAAGAGTATCCTTCGGATAACTGACTTGTACCCAGAGTCGGTTCTGGCGCCGTAACTGTCGGATCTGACACTGTAGCCATTGTTCCTGATACTGTAGCTTGTTGGTTCTGATACTGTAGTTGTTGGATATGACATTGTAGTTGTCGAGCGGCGTGTTCCGCCGTTCTGTCTAGTGAGCTGGCTGCCTGACATGTTTTCCTTCGACCACGTACGATCATGATACTGTAGCCATTGTTCCTGATACTGTAGCTTGATGGTTATGACACTGTGGTTGTTGGATATGACATTGTAGTTGTCGAGCGGCGTGCTCCGCCATTCTGTCTGGTGAGTTGGTTGTCTGACATGTTTTCCTTCGACCACGTACGATCATGATCGAAGCCTGTTCACAGTCGAGTGTTCGTATAGTCTCAGAGAACTTGATTATGGGTTTATTAGGCTTCGGGTTATCAGGTAGGCTTCGATGTAGTCTTCTGATCACTAGGTAGGCTTCGATATAGCTTTTGAGTGTTCGACTGAAGCTAGAAGGCTGCGAGTAGGCTATTACATTCACCCTCTTTCAGCAGGGGCCTCAAAAATAGGTGTAGAGGCGTTTGCTGAGAAAAACTGTTGGGTGTTGGAAGTTGAAGGGTTGACTGTTGCATGTTGGAGTCCTGAGGGAGGTAATAAAAGAAGGTAATTAAGAAGTAGTAATGATTTTGATGTAATTAATGAGGTTAATGGAGGTATAAATATGGGTAATGAGGGGGACACTCTGCATACTTTCTTCTTTGCCTTCTGTAAAATCCATCATGGAGAATATACCTAACACCAGACATCAAAGGAGGATGGCAGAAAGGGACTGTCAGATAGGACGCAAGACGGCCGAACTGCAAATAAGGTTCTTTGGCGATAGAGGGTTGGACTGGGTCATGCCAGACCTGGTCGAACTAGAACCTGGGGAGACGATCAATGGACAATCGTATGCATACTTATGGGGGATACTGCAGTGGAGATTTCCAACGACCGAGGAACATTACCTTTTCCTGCAAAGCTTGGCCGAGCGAATAGTAGAATAAGAGGACCAGGGCCAGGTGGTCAAAAAGGAGCCAAGGATGTGTAAGTGGAACTGCCTCGTCTGGAAATAAGGGGTTCTTCGTAATGTGGTGGCAAGGTGGTGGTGGTGGGTATTTTTTGAATGACTATTTTTGAAGGTTTCTACTTTATTTTGTTGATGTTTGTATATTTTCCTCTTCTTCCCTTCTCTCTTTTTTGTTTTTGTATGATCGGGGTAATGGAATGAAAAGGTAATTCAATGGAATTATGTGTTCTGCATCTGATAAGTATGGTAGACGAATAGACTGTAGGCACGAGATTGAACATCCAACTTTGAATGAAGGGTAAATAGTTGAGACAGTCACCTGCTAGGGGAACTTTACTTTGAGCTGTCATGTAATGATCGAAAACATTGGTTAATATTCAATCTTAAATGACTAAGAGGGCCCGAATTCTACGAAGTATTATGTAGAAAATGTTGTGACAGAGTATAGAGAAGTGTCGATGATTCGAGAATAGGGATGGGTCGAATGTAAGATCTCAGAAATTGGTGTAGAGTGCGCATGCTGATAAAACGGTTGAGTCTAGGAAATTGAGAAGGTTTAACTATTTGAGATTCCGAGGAAAATAATTGAAGACTGTGATAAATGCGGGTTATGATTAAGGAGGCTTTAAATGCATCTGCCTTCAAGTATAAGTAGGGGTTGTTAAGAGAGCTTCAAATATCTGCACTGTCTTCTCTGAATAAACTGTCTGCATCGTCTTTTCCAAGTGGTCGAATTATGGATACTACTCCTATTACGAGATACCAGAAGAGGATGGAAGCCCGAGAGCGTCGGATAGAGGAGAAGACGCATAAGTTTATTGAAAAATTCTTCGGGGACCACGAGTTAGACTAGGAGATGCCTGACTTGGTAGAACTAGAGCCATAAGAGCCAATTTATGGGATGTCGTATGCTCACTGGTGGAGGGTGTTGCGATGGATAAATCTAATGGTCAGTAATCGGTTCTTCTTTTTATAAACTTTGGTTGAAGATCTGATAACTAAAGAAGACCTCGGTATTGAAGAGGAGGGTGGGCTCTGTAAGAATTGCCCTGTCTGTAAATAGGGGCATCTTGGTTGCGGCAAAGGAGGCTTACAACATTCTGCTTTAATGTTTGTTATTGCTGCGTTGTTTTTTTTTTTTTTTTGAATTGGTATAAGCATCGTTGATCGAATGAAATGGAATGTTGAAACAATTGTCGAGGTATGATATTTAACTGTTTGTGTATAAGTAGGACAACCACAATACACGATGGTAATTTAGGCACGAAAACAACTTGTCGAATGTCGATTATGTAGGAAATCGAATGACCAAAAAAATTTAAAATCGAATATCGGGTATGTGTTGACTAATGTTCGAGATACAATATAGGCGATGATTTGTAGATGGGAGGATGGGATTTTGAAGGTCGATGGTCTTCGAACATAGATGGGTTTCGACTGTAAAACCTGACAGCCAAAACAACTGGCATGTCAGAAGCGGTACTGTTCATAGGACAAAGTGCCCTACAGGTCATCATGATGTTTCCTTGGATTACGGGAAAAGGGTTAACATGATGTATAAATTTGACTGGACGGCTTCTGACATGATATCAGAAGGTTCGACTAGGTTAATATAAAATTGTTAAATGTTGGTGTAGGAGGTGCACGTGTGAGTTGTTGAGGGTAAAGGCATCAAAATGCAACTCAGCCGAAAAGTAGGGGTAGTGGTAATGATAGTGGTTTTGGAAATCGAGGCAGTTTATTAATATTTTGGGGAGGTATTTATAGAGGCAAAAAGAAATTACTGTTCCCAATTTGCAAGGAAAAGAAAAAAATAGAGAGTCAGAAAGAGAACATACTCCATTGCTGAGGAAGTTCTTATTGAAGAGGAGAGGAAAGAACATTCTTTGTTGCTGTCTGATTTAACCATACAGGTATTCGTCTGACCTTCTTTATAAATAGGTTAAATGTAGTTCACCTTTGTAGTTTTGTCTTTTGTAAATGTTCTAAGGGGTATGCGATGTTAGGATTTTGTTGGCGAAGGCCTGGCCGAGGCAGAGGGTGATCCAAGTAGTTTGAGGTTCGGCCCAGTAAGAAAGTAGGAATATT
Source organism: Kingdonia uniflora (assembly GCA_014058105.1). Taxonomy (NCBI): domain Eukaryota; kingdom Viridiplantae; phylum Streptophyta; class Magnoliopsida; order Ranunculales; family Circaeasteraceae; genus Kingdonia; species Kingdonia uniflora. The sequence continues at coordinate 39,494 of JACGCM010001592.1, forward strand.
GGGGCGGAGACCAGAACTGTAATCGAATGTTAGACTATGGTTGTTTGAGTTGGAGAGGGTAGATCAAAATAAGTTATTGACACGTAATAGTCGAATACATCGATCTAATTACGTATCTCTTCTTCTGTAGGGTAAAATGCGTACCCATCGATCTTTGAGACTGAGGCTGATAGACGAGGAGATCAAAGAAAATAAACCGATTGTGTCTGGTCGTGCTCCAGCGGGTGAGAGCAGTGACGTAAAAGAGTTAGACGTTGCAACAGATGCCCCATTAGTCGTGGTCGTTCTTGAAATTGGGGCTTCGGGTAAGAGCCGTGGAAAGGCCCGAGTGACCGAGGAGAGGGATGGGGAGATGGAGGGAGGAGAGAGAAGGGGACGCAAAGGTAGTGTCGAGCCTTTGGGGGATGAAAGAGAAGATGGGGAGCAGAGTGGTAATAGTGAGAGTTCGACTGATTTGGGGGAAGCTGTAGGGTCTGTCTCGGCTAAAGAGAAGCTGAAACTGGATCGATTTGTGGCTAAGCTGGAGTTGTTGAAGGTATGGGTGATATTATATGCAGTGGGGTCTGGGTATACCTTCAGGTCTAAACCTCGAGAGGGTTTCATGGCATTTAGAGGCCAGATTCGGCTAGGGATGCAACTACCCCTTCAAAGGCTGGTGAAGGAGGTTTTGAACTTCTGGGAAGTTGCCCCGTGCCAGATGAATGGGAACTTCTATGAAATGATGAAGGTGGTCGAGGGTATGAATGTAGAACTAAAAAGTGAGGAGAGGAGCTTGATCGAGTGGTACGATATTATGTCGTTCTACTCGAGGAAAGCAAACCAGAAGATGGACACGTACCACATCCAATGTCACGCAGATATGCCCTGGTTGTTTGATTTGTGCTCGATGGGTCGAGGGTGGGACAAAGACTTGGTTATGGTACAGGAAAATTATGAGAATTCTGAAGGGGAGGACGTTTATAAGCTACAGTATAGGATCTATAATCCAAGTAAGTTGATAGTCGAAGATTTGATTGCGTTTGTTTTTTCTCTTGAAAATGGCTTAAGATAACTTTGAAAAACTGATTCCAAAAAATGAAAACGAAGTTGGGTTATATAGAGAATAGGTAACTCTTCACCAAGAGTCACACCTCAAGTTAGTGCCTCTTCACCAAAAGGTCACACCTCAAGTTAGTGCCTTTTCACCAAGGGTCACACTTCAAGTTAGTGCCTCTTCACCAAAGGTCACACCTCAAGTTACAACTCTTCACCAAAGGTCACACCTTAAGACACAACTCTTCACCAAGGGTCATACCTTAAGATACACCTCATGATGTGTCTGTTGGAGACAACTCAAATTACGCACATTACAACTCATAAGTAAACTCTTACTTATAAACTAGAGTTGTGTAGCCTACATACCCAATGTGGTACAAAAATAAATCACTTAGATATCAACCATTCAAACTAAGGATAAAACCACAAAGTTTTTTTCAACAGAAGATGAGTGCAGGAAGACTCGCAAGCTTCTTGAATCGATGGAGAGTACAGAAGAAAAGTGTAGGGAGCTTTTTCGTTTGATGCAACTCAATCCAAGTATGTCTTTAGAGTAGCACTAACTACTTAGCTACAATAATGGGATGAAAGAAATGACTTGACTTCTGAAAACACTTTTAGTTCCTAAATACCATGATTACGATCTCTGTTGAAATGATATCGACATAGATGTTTGGATGCTACAGCTATTGGTAACTCACAATGTATGCTACTGTTAATAGGAACTGACAACATTATATGATGTGATATGAAATGCTGCAACTACTTGTTATGGTGACTCACCGTATTGAATTGCAATTTATATTCCTAGTGGCTCCGCAGTTATCACATGAAATCTTAGTTGATTTCATGTTGAATGTAATATCAGTATTATATTGGGTTGAGACTTCTGGCTGAGGATGTGAAATTTACACTCCCAAGTCCCAATACTCACTGAGGATCCTCTCATTGTATCTTGTCAAGCTTGTTAGTGAGAGTAGCGGGATGTAGCAATGGTTAGATGTCCTACAGTACCGATTCAATCGAGCAGTGAGGCCCAAAAATGAGGTCTTATGTCCTATTGAAGAGTAGCCTCATGCTAACTAAACTTGCCATGGCTTCAGTTCTGTAACTATCTCTGCAGGGTGTCATTGGTTTCACACATATCTTTACAGCTACACCTGTTGTGTAAAGGTGTCTCCGCTAAAGAACGGAAAGGGAAAGATCTGGTCTATAAGAACCATTATGGCTAGGAGTTTTTGTTTTTATTTTTGCAGGTATCTATACTGTTGTTATGCATGATAAAGCCTTGAGTCCTTGATGAGCAACCCTTATAGAGTTTCTGTCTAGTAGTACATATGTTAAGACCGATGAACCCACTAGACTTGCACAATGCTAGATACCTCACTGCAGGCTTGATCACTTGGCTCCATTACTCTCCTAAATGATATGCTTTTAGTAAAAAACAATTATGCAAGACCCCTTAACATTCCTCACAAGCTCCCTTGGTTAGCTATTAACCCCTTTACATTAAGTAATGCAAAGTTAACCATAGGTAAATTGTTCAAGTTTTAATCACACCATCCAAGCTTCGACGAATCAAAACAAATTGTATCAAATGACTTTCGGTCGTTTACCACCCTGCTTGTCCTCTTCTAGTTTAAACCCCAATCCTACTCAAAATTCGATTAAATTCATGCTGGATCAGACTCGATATGTTTTCTTCCCACCAAAATCCCAAATCCAACTGAAGAGAACCAAAACATCTCTCTCACTCAATTTCTAGGGTTTCTCACTCTGATCTCCATTAATGGCGAATATGAGTACGCGAGATCTTCTCCTAAATGAGAAGAGGAGTTTGAATCCCTAAGATGCGCGTGAGTATGAGTACGAGTACGAAAAAGCTCTTCAACTGACCCTTAAAGCTTATCAAATTCAACTCAAAGAATTCATTGAAAATAACAGTAATGGTTACGAACTCGTTATAACTTTGTATAATCTTATGGTGATTTACAATTCTTTAGGGCAGCATGAGAAAGCTTTTGAGAGAAGTGCATTTAGACAAAAGATGATGAAAGATTTTAGCCTTTATCCTGAGCTTCTCCATGCAAGAATTCAGGATGGGGATTTATTGATTGAATGGGGGAAATCAGATGAAGCCCAAGAACATTTAATCGGGATTGAGGGTGTAGTCCCAAGATTCCTCTCTGGACGACAATACGTAATAATTAGTTTTGGGCTTGACACGTCTCACCGGAGGAGGGCACCACTCGACTCTCTCCCGGTCTCTTCTTTCTCTTCCTCTTCCTTTTCCTCTTAGGCTATTCTGGTTTCTTTGATGGAGGAGGTTGTTCTTCAGAAAAGGTCCCCTCTTAGGTTACCTTCCCTATCTATTTATAGGGAGGGTTTGACCTAACAGTGCTCCTGCTCACGTGTCTTTGGGGTCGTTGGGCGAGTACGTGCCCGTAGCTAGCATGGAGCTCGTATGACGACCTGAACGGTCGATGCTAGCTGAAGTGCTTCTAATTTTGGTAGAGAGGCCGTCCAGCGACCTTCCACCTCGTAGCTAGCAGGAGCGTGCTCTTACCATGCTAGTTGGAGTGCTCTTAACTTTGGTTGAGAGGCCGTTCAGTGACCTTCTACCTCATGGCTAGCAGAAGCGTGCTTCTACAACGCTAGCTGGAGCGCTCCTAGTTTTGGTAGAGAGGTCATTCAGTGACCTTCCACCTTGTGGCTAGCGGGAGCGTGCTCCTACAGAGGGGATACCGAGGAACTGAGTGTAGCCAGGGCTTCGATTTATTCTAAATTGGCGAATGTGCTGTGTATGCAAAGGAAGTTTGGAGAGTCGAAGGGGCGATTAGCAATGTGTTAGAATATTTTGGAGAAGTTAAGGACAAAGGACGAGAAGGCTTATAATGAGGACACTACTGCAAAAATTTACAATGATGTGGGTGATTTGTATGAGAAGATGGGTGAGTTTGCGTTGACGGCGGAAGGCATTTGGGATAATGAAGAAGCTTCTGAAGGGGTTAGTGCAAACACAACAGTGGATGTTTATGCTTTTTGAGAGGATTGGGGACTCATTGGTTAAGTGTGAGGGTAAGGCGGAGCAAGCCATTGAGTATTTGAATGAATCAGTGAATACACTTAGAGATAACATTGATACTGGGTCTAAGTTTTTAGAGCTTGATCTTGGAGTCACCTACAATGGATTGGGTATAGCGCATTTGAATATGGGCAACAATGAGATAACTGCGGAGATGTTTGAGAAAGCTAGCAATCTTTTGACTGCTGCACGTGGTCCAAATCATCCGTCTTCAATATCTGCATGTGCGAACCTTGTTGTTGTTTATGCCCAACTTGGCAAGTAAGAATAAGATTAACATCTTTTAGTAGTTTATTAATATGTTGATTATGCAATCATACGTTGTGCTTAATTTGCTATCTTATGAAGATTTCATATACATCCATGATTATTGCATACCTATTTATGTACATCCATGATTACTGCATAACCTTATATCTAGGTAACAACGACACGGATACGGGTGTCGGTGTCCGACACGGGTACGGGGTGTCCGACACGGCAAGGTCAATATGAGTGAAAACGGGGACACGGCTGTAGTATTAATATATATATATATAATAAATATATTTATTCCATAAATAAGAATCTATGCTTCCATTAATAGTAAGAGTTCAGACCTGTTCCACAAAGTATACATAAAATCGAGCTATAATTTTCAAGTGTGTAAGTAATAATATCATCATCAAAACTTATAATGATTCTATTGTTTGTGTAGGTTACGACTCAGCTAGAGCTGCGGATCCTGAAGAGGTTGAGGCGATCTCAGTGATCCGAGGGATAGAAGCAGCTCACATGCTGAGACTTAACCGGGTTCTCCTTCTCACAGACTGCCAGCGCCTTGTTAGAGCATTTTGAGACCGTTCTGAGGATCTTTCTTGGGGCGCCCTCACATTAGCACCAGACATGTGTACTCATGCGGCCCAGTTCCAGGACTTTCATTTTGATTATGTTGATCGCTCTAAAAATTTTGTAGCACATTTGCTTGCAGCCAATGGTGTAGTTTCCCCTTACTTTGTTTGTTCGGAGCCCTACGAGGAATCCATTTTTGTGAACTCTATTCTTCCTCGCACTTAGGCGCCTTCTATATATCTATCTTTGCTTAAAAAAAATGTATGACCACTTTGTTTTTCTACAAACTATGTGGAACGACGTTCTTACACGTGTCCCAACTTTCAACCAACCCTCACGTGATAGGTCTTTAAAAGTCTTGAAATTTGAAAACAACTCCAGCTCCCATGTATCAGGCCTCACGCATCTCCACATACTCCTCTCATATCTACTGTTACTCAAAAATCATGTCCTCGAGATACAAGCTCTGTAGATAACTGTGATTTTTATTTTTATTTTTTTCAAACAAATTTTTTATTAAAACGAGAACAAAATTTGGACAGCGGGATGGACCCAGTCCGGCATAGTGTTATCATAATACAAGCCACTATGACTAGTGCCTATAGCAGCTAGTTCATGTGAGATAAAGTTCACGGATTTGGAGATCCAATAAAACGAAAAACAAGCTACTTTATTACAAAGAGATAAACACCGATTGAGATGAGTTGCCGTACTCCACTAAGCTCTGGATAGTGGGTTACGAAGATATGATATAACGTTTCGGCAGTTAGCTAAGAGTAGCACCTCCTTTCCTTTTATATTATGCGCACTTAGTTGGATGACCCAGGGAACGCATTTCACTTCAGCTTGTTCCGCGCTGTCAGCTGTGAGGGGTGCGTGTCCTGCAAGTATTGGTTTATTAGCCTCATCAATAAAAAGGAATCCCTTTCCACCTTTGTGAGTAGTTTCTGACCAGGACGCATCTGTAAAAAGTTTAAAACCAGGTGCCGCAATAATAGAAGCAAAAGTAGTCAGTTTGATTTAACACTGGGTGATTCCCTACATTATTGATAGCATTGATATTACTTTGTGCCGTAGCAAAAATTTGAGTAATCTCGGGTTTTTTTGTGTTAAAAACCATGTTATTTCTAACTGTCCATATACCATCTAAGTTAGCGCAAAAGAGTGAAATACTGTGGTAACCATTATTATCTCTTTTACTCTGTTCAATTTTTTTTTTCATAATCTCCCGAGTTCTAAGAACATCTCCAACAGTGCCTGACTGACTCCCTTTTGAGTCTCAAAATCCAAGACTCGGTCTTGGATTCCAAGACCGAGTCTTGGATTTTTAAGTAGCGATTGGGCGCCCAAGTGTTGTGCGTCTGTTATGTTTTTAAATAGACGCCTAAGACTTAGGCGCATAAGTTAATTATTATTTTTAATTAGGCGCCTGTTGCTAAATTCGTTAATCTTCTACGTAATTTCTTAGGCAAACAAGGGCACATGCGTCATTAATCTTCTACGCAATTTCTTAGAAAAACAAGGGCACATGCGTCATTATATGCCTTTAAATATTTGATTTATTGAAACAGGCGCCTAATTTTTTATATAAATTCGAACAGGTGCCCAAGTATTATGCGCCTAGTTTAAAATCCAAGTCAGGGTGGATTTTCACCAATCCACCCCAAAAACAAATCCACCCACAGCAGTTGAGCTCAAAATCAAGGTAGATTTTACCCAATGCAGTTCTGAACTGCGCGGCACTTTCAAAAACCTAAGATCTTGCCACGTGTCTTCATCTGGAGTGTTCATTATCCTACGCGCAGTTCTGAACTGCGCAGCATCAATCCACCAAAAATTCACCCAAACTGCACAACATCAATCCACCAAAAATTCACCCAAAGGGTGGATTCAAGGTGGAAAATGGGTGGACATGTGGACAATTCACCTAGCTCCTGGGAGGTGGATTGGTGGTCAAGAGGGTGAATTTTTCAATCCACCTTGCCACGTCAGAATTGACCTAGCTGTTGTAGATGCTCTTAGAGCATATGCAGGAGCTAGGTGAAGGATGGCATAGCAAGGTGAATTCATCTTGTTTGAGCTCAAATCCACCCACAACAGCTAGGTGAATTGGCTTACGTAACAACCAAAAACCAATTATATAATGACACTTGTCAAGATTTTAGTATCTCTCGTGCCCCTCACTTCTGAATTACGAGGCATCAAAAGCCAATTATTAAATCAAACATGTGGCATTGTTTGATTCGTTTGGATTCCCCTTACTTCTGAACTGCGGGGCATAAAAAGCGTTGCGATCTTGACACGTGGCTAGATCTTAGGCATTATTTTTTTCCCGCAGTTCTGAACAGTTGTAAGTAATATTCACCTTGTTTTAGAAGTGAACTGTTGTGGGGTGGATTTGGGTGAATTCACCCACTCAACAGCTTGTCAGGTGAGTCACCAACTTCATTAGGAAGTCTAGGGCTAGGGCTGATATCATCAGCCGGGCTAACCTTGGTATGGAAGTTATGCATGAACGTAATGCTCAAAAAATTTCCTCTATACTCAGGCTCACAAATCATAATATTTCATTTATTTTCTTTAATCCAATGGATAATAATGACAAGAATTCCTTGATTTTGTGGAGGTATTCCCTGCATACCAAACATAGCCTTAGCGGTTGTTGAAGCTCAATCTACCCTTGAATAAGGCTCTGTTCTTTTGGTAATGGTGTCTATTACTCATTGTAGTTGAAGGAGCAATATCCAAGTTCTTGTTTTATCATGAGAGTGGGTGACTAGGTGGGTATTGCTCATTCATTTACTTTTTAAAGTTTTTTACTTGTAAAAGTTTTTTTTTACAAATTTCTTTCAACTGAATTTACCAAATTCTCTTGGGGGTTGTGTTGTGTGCAAGGGAGTACATTTTTGTTGTTTGTGTAAATTGTTGTTTTTGATATTTGGCGAGTAGGAGCTCGACAGTGGACTTTTGACAGTTGGAAAATATTATCTCCTACCCGAGAATTTGAAGGGTAGAGCTACCTAGGGTCCCACGTGATATTCTATTTTATTTCTTCATCATCTCCCTTTCTTTAAATGTGGAAGATGATTGAGCATATTCAACAGCTAGGTGAAGGATGACATGGCAAGGTAAAAACCATCGTTTACCTTGTTTGATTACAAATCCACCCACAACAGCTAGGTGGCTCTGCTGACGTATCCACCCAAAATTTTGGGTGGAATGATAACCCGTAGTTCTGAACTGTGCATAGGTTATAAACTAATTACATGATAACACTTATCAAGATTTAAGTGGCTCTCATGCCCCGTAGTTCATAACTATGGGGAATATATACGCTTATGATGGAGATACGTAGACGGCTGTGGTTTAAAGTATTTGCAATGGCTAGTTGATTCCCTGCAATTCTGAACTGCGCGGCAAGTACCTGCATAAAATCTTATTTCTTCCCCTCTTCATACTTGGTTTTTTGGTGATCAAAAGGCCTATATTTTTGGACAAACTTGTTTGATAAGAAGCTCAACGGCTAGTTTATTTTATAAACTTGTTCAACAAGAAGTTCAATGGCTCTATTTTTGGGTTAAATTGTTTGACAAGCAGCTCAACAGCTATATTTTTAGGCAAACTTGTTTGACAAGCAGCTCAACGGCTCTATTTTGGGTTAAATTGTTTGACAAGCAACTCAACAACTATATTTTTAGGCAAACTTGTTTGACAAGCAGCTCAACGGCTAGTTTTTTCATCTATAAAGCCATTCTCATCCACTATACTTTATTCTCTTACTCTTCTATACTCTACACTATTCTCTTAATCTTATGTGCTCTACTTTATTCTCTAGTCCTCATTTTAGCCTAATCATGTCTGACCTACATTATCATTCTTATCATCATCATTTTTACCCTCGTCCAAAACTGAAGAGCTCTTCCGACGTGAAATTATGATGATGCATAAGTATAGCAAGGTTCTCATTGAGATGGAAGAAATGGAAGAAAAAGAGCAAGATGCGATATCATCACAGAGGCGGGTGGGGTAAAATGGGAAGGATTGACAAGCGGAAATAGCATGATCATAAATTGGGTGAGTTTAGCCTTAATTGGGATTATTTCGATTTCATCCTAGTCTTCAAAGGCATCCCATTTCGTCGTCGATTCCGTATGAGCGAAGGTGTGTATCAACGTATTTATGATCAAGTTATTTATTCAAACACCTATTTTATTCAAAAAGAAAATGCCGCTAAAACGATGGGCTATCGTCACACCAAAAGACAATGTGCGTACTTCGCATGTTATGTTACGGTACGAGCGCAGATACCCAAGATGAATACGTTCGGATTGGGGAGTCTACAGGTAATTTGAATTTGAAAGAATTTTGCAAAATAATTATAATATAATTCAAAGCTTAATACCTTAGATCTCTGGATAAAAATGACACATTACGGTTATTAGAAGTGAATGGATCGCGAGGTTTTCTGGGGATGTTAGATAGTTTAGATTGTATGCATTAAAAATAGTATAATTGTCCTACCGGGTGGGCAGGACAATATACCCGGTATAAGAAGCATCCAACGATAATTTTAGAAGTGGTTGCATCGCAAGATCTTTGGATATGGCACGCATTCTTTGGGGTGCCTGGTTCTAACAACAACGTGAACGTCTTACATCAAGGGTGGCTTTTTAACAATTATCTAATAGAGTTGCACAGCCATGCAATTACAATATAGGCACGGTCCCACACACTATGGGGTATTATTTAGTGGATGAAGTCTATCTAAAATTGCCAACAATTGTTCAAACCATAAGAAATCCATCGAATGATGTCGAAAGATATTTTGCAAAAATGCAAAAAGCATGTCGGAAAGAAGTAGAGCGTGTTTTTGGGGTATTATAAGCTAGGTTGGAAATATTGGAACACGGTGCGCGATTTTGAAGGCCCAGTGATGTAGAAAATGTTATATACGCATGTATAATCATGCACAACATGATCATCGAAGATGAACGTCATACTTATATCTGACAAGTGGATATTGATCTCAAGTTTAAAAAATATGTGAATACTTGGAATGACGTTAAATCTAACACACGCTCTCAACATTATGGCATAGTACATCGCGATGATTCATGAAATTAATTATAAATGAAGGTGTTCATTTCCAATTACGAAATGAACTTGTTGCGTATTTGTGGAATCAAAAAGGGGCGGAGTAATGTAGAACTTTTCTAACCAGTTCGTCTTCTACATTCGAAGCAAAAACTATCTCCTGGTACCTACTTGTTAGACCCAGATCGATATTAGTCTCGCTTAACCCAAAATGATTGTAGGATTGGATCATATGATTTCTGCCAACCCTCACCTCTGCAAAAGCTTTTAACAGAGTCTCCTTGCACTCAGACAGTAACGCATACCGCTTTTCAGCAGCCATCACCTCTTCTTCCTTGCTATCTCTCTCTCCTTCTTGAGCTCCTCCTCGGGCTCCTTCATCCGAGTTGCTTGAGCATCGAACCTCTAAGTAAGCTCTACATACTCCTGGTTCTTCTTCTCAATAAAAGTTGTTGGCCCTTTTACCAACATCAAGAGATGCCAATACAATACACGAGATCAATAATACATACATTAACTACAATGCATCAAATAGAGAATATTAATACATATATTCTATGTTTGTTCTTGAAACATCCCTTCGAGCTGCCTCGGCTCAGTCCCTGCCATCTTAAAATACCTTTATTTTATCTCCCTCAGCTTGGCCACAGCCTTAGCCTGAGTTTGGTCATTACCTTCGATCTGATGTTGTTTCCTTTTTAGAGACCTTTTTTTTGCTTCCAGAGAAGCAACCTCATTCACTGTCTGCTGCTCTACCATATCCTCCACAGCTAGTTTATCGCCCTATTTCCCTTGGGTCACCCCCACAGTAAAATGTGAAGATGCTTGTACTGTCTTTTTCAGCCTCTGGATCTTTCATACCCCACTCGTATTCCCTGGAAGAGGCGAAGGGATACCAGTCAAATCCCCTAGAGGAAGAAGGGTCTTCTTCTTCTCAGCCATAGCTCAATTTTTGTGAACTCGTTGAACTTTTGGAACTCTGGAGTCTACTCTTTTATCCCTATGGATATTCAACTCTCCAAGCACTTGCTTCAATTCGACCTATTCGAGAGCTACACAGTCAAACATGCTTGTGTTAGCAAAGAAGAATTTGGGATTAGGACCTGGCAGACAAAATTAAAGAAATGATTAGAAGCTCGCAGACAAACTGATATTCAATCAAGTTAGGAGGTGTTGCTTACTCAGATTAAAATATTTATGGTCCAGGTCGAGCGCTAGTTCATCTCGAACCTACATACAATTTCCCCCTACCTATACAAGATGGTCATTCCATGGTCTACCAATAGATTCAAAGTAAAAAAACTTCAGCCTAGACGATTTACTAAACAGATGACCACTATTACAGGCTTTGACATACTTCATTTTGTAAAATTTTAGCACGTCAACTGCTACGAACTGCTTCGCAATCCCGTTCTCTCTCCACTTTTCATTTAACGCCTTACACACTCTCATTATCTCAAAAACATTCCCATTTAATTGTGCGGGGCAGCACTGCAATACATTCATAACCCTTTTTTGAGAAAAGGTCAAAGGAATCCTAAGACCATATACGGCCTGGTTTAAATAGCACAAAAAACCATCATTCGGGTCTGTCATGCCCGCCCCATTATAGTACGTAATCTCTACATCTTCCCCAATTCTTTTTTCCCTCTTCCACAAATCCAGACTGGGCACTTAATAGTGTGCCTCTTCCCTTTTCCCTGGTACCAAGGTTCTAAACTACAGGCCTTGCTCCATTACATAATTTCCCCACTCCCATTTTAACTTCTTTTTAAATTTCATATATTTTTTCCCTACATCTACTCCCTTTTGATATATGTAAAATGTATCATATTTTTCCTCCGCATCATCTTCATCTACTATATTACTCTCTTCACTGGGCCTTTTAGTCCCTATACCCTCAGTGACTTCCCTCCTATCTACAGTTTCCTCCATGCCTCCACAATCGTCATCTCTACCCGATGATGATATTTCCTCTGAACTAGATGACACTATAAATTTATTAGTAGGATTTAGGTTTTTTGAACTAATACTGGACCTACAGGTACAAATAATTTAATATTATTTTATTTATCTCTATGATACAACATTTAAACAATTACATGATATACCACACACACAGCAGAGACAAACCCTATTTTTAGTTTTTATCCAGTCAAGACATTTATTTTCAAAACTTTCTAAAATAATAAAAAATCAATTTTAACTTTCCCTCTTCTTCTCTAAAAATAATTTTCTCTCTGTCGACGTTTGTTACCATACTCAAAGATTTTACAGATATTCACTATTACAGGCAATCAATTATTTTTCAACCCCTACATTCCCAAATTTAAATATCCCTAATCAATCATATACAAAGGCGATTAACAAATCAACACATACACAAAGTAACATGCACTACAATCAAAATAGAGGAATAAAGTTTACTAACCCATACTAGAAGACCCACAATCTTCTACTTAGCCAAAATCTTTCACAAAGATTGACTGATTCCGTCATTTCTCTAACAACTTTCTTTCACCAAATAAAGATTTATTAACGAATTTATACTCATAAATCAAGTATTTTCTCTCTTTAGAAATACTGATTATATTACTTTTTCTCTCTCTATAACTATAAATAATTTATGAGGAGAGAGAGATGAGTTTTTATACTTTCTTTTGATTTTTGAAATGACGGCTCTTTCAGACATGTGTTGGTCACCCTTACTACCTCTACAGGCACGTCTTTTTGCCTTATAGCATCATCATGACTTCTGCAATAACGTTTGTTGTTATCACGTCTATCTCTGCCTTCAGCCATTAAACAATTTCGTCCCTCTTTCCTAAAACAATCTACACGATCCATCACCTTGCTTTTATACTCAGTCAAGATCGTACTATACCATACGTCATTTCTATAAATAACAAATATTCAAAATTCAAAATTATCTGCACAACTGTTAAAATGAGACAGCTGTAATCCATAATATATGCCACATAAGCAGTCTAGCAAACAAATTAATCTTACTTTTTCAGTTCGAAGATTCAATTTGCATTATTCTACATTCAACAGAACACTGCAAACAGAGTACTTATTCATTTCGAGCTACCAAAGTTTAAGCTTATATTCACATATAGTTATATTTAAAGCAGCCTGGGTGATTTACTTTACCACATGGAATTATCTCCTCTCCTACTACCCTCTTGTCCTTTTCAGGCAGCTTATCCCGTACAATCTCTCGAATAACTTCTTCTCGTAGGGTTGCATCAAGCAGCAACTCATAGAACACATCACACCATAAATAAGAATCATACTTTGCACGCCTACCTTCATCATCCAAACCATCCAACTACAACGGTAACTCTGGTAACACCGTATTATAAGGCAACATGCGAAAGTATCACTCACAGAGTTCAACCACCTTGATGTTTAACCTACCTTTTGTCGCATGACGAACACGCTGAGCACGTGTCCTCACCATGATAACTTCCAATCTACCAGTAGCAAGTTTTTCCTGTAGAAGACTATAATGTATAGCACCAAAGGATCAAGATCTTATACAACCAACATGGAGATCTGTTTATACCACTAATGTCGCCTACCGAATAGATTTTAAGGGAAGATATATTTTAAGGGGAACAATTTTTTAGAAATAAGGATATTAGTAGAATTTCGAGAATATTTTAACAACTAGTACTTCCATTCTAAGAGATATATGCTAAGATCTTATTTACGTGCTTCGCACAGATGACACATCCATAAAGATAGAGCTTGTACAAAACATTCAAGAGCGTCCACCAGCAGTAGCTCCAACCAAGCACCTGCAGACATATATCATTTACCTAACTACATCAAGGCATTTTCCAAGCAGTTCGAAATAACTTCTCCAGAGTACTATCAAATCACCAGGATATTGCAGTACGGAATACATATCCTCTATCACCAACAAAGGATACTTTCAGCATGCCAACAACAAAGGAACTCTACCGACCTAGTCTACGGAAGTACGCATTTTGAAAAGGACAACTGCTAAATACTATGGCACAATTTTGAGATAACAGATCGAAATTTCTACAACCAGTTCACGTAACACAATCTTATGTAATTCCAGGTTGACATATCACAAATCTTATAAATAGTTCAACAAAAAGCATTTTCATATATACAAGATCAATAACACGTCAACATACCAATCTTATTTCAATCAGTACGCTTCTACTAGCCAATTAATTGTGACTTCACCAAACGACCTCATTACATTTTTGAACTTCCATTTTTAAACTCACTTCCTAATATCTTCACTAATATACATACCAAGTTCACTACAGTTCGATTTGTTTAAAAAAATTATCCTACAGTTTGATGTCTAGTAGCTCGCACCAATAAACCTTTTTTAGTTTGACACAAATACCTGTCACACTTCAACATATTTTCGACCTACGGAATTCATTTTTGCTATTTTTACTTTCTATAGCATACTATGATTCATCAGCAGTTCCAGTTACCACTCTCATTTCACAGTTCTCTTTATCAAACAAGGTATTTCACAAGTATGCTAGACAAATAATTTTCAGTTCGAATAACAATACAAAATTAACATAACAAGAAATTTTCATTATCTCGAATGTTTCTTACAACATCTCAATGTTCTTACAGAATGATTTACAAACTACATTACATCAGTTTACAGACTAAAACTCTTCTTCAAGAAAAAAGAAGATGACTGTAAAATAGCCTAAAAATGAAAAATTGAAGCATGCTTCCATTCTCTATCTCCCTTATTCCTCTATAACCCCCACCACCCCCACGTGGAAGTGAATGAAGAATTATTATATTTTATAGAATCCACTTACCAGTAGGGTATCGGCAAAACTTCTTCTTTGAATGCACCAGTTAGCTAAGTTTTTTTTTAAACCTATGTAGCTAATTCTCAACATAATCTCTTCAGGATCTTTTACAAAAGGGAGAAGATCAAGCCATAAAATGGCAGCATAGACATTGCGAGAAGGCACATCCTCATGTCGATCCAATAGTGACAGTGTAACATCATACTATTGGTTTCGAATAGGGGTACAACCGGTATGGTAAAATACCAAACCAAAACCAAACTGAAAAAAATGGTTTTGGTTTCATATTTCTTAAAACCAAAACTAAAAAAATTGGAAAATACCATTTTTGCATGGTTGGTTTTGGTATGATAGTCTTTGTAATGGCGTGTTTTCCGGATGGTAAGCCTCGCCAATACTTTTGTAATGAGATTGCGATTTGATACTAAGATACACTAGATTTTAAACTCAATAACACCTGAGAAAAACCAAGACCTCAAGGAGGATTTAGTAGTAAAATCTAATATGTACTAGTTATTACAATTACTAATGGATAATAAGGATGTGAATGATAGAAGAATAGTAGAGTCTCGAATCAGATTAACATATACTCTGTTTGTATTTATAATGGATACGGGCATATACAAATTAAATGATTTCCTATTTTGGTGGGCGGTGGGTGAACTTCGCGGATCTTCTTGTAATAGCTCTATTTGACCAAGCGTAACGGCTACTGTAGTTGGTTGAGATCTGAAGTTGCAGATGTGGCATCTTCTTGAATGATAGAATATCTTTGACTTGGTTTTTCTAGCTTCTCCTTGTCGAATGTGTCATTAACCCATATTTCATCAGCTGACACAACAAATCCCAAATATTATACTGAGTCAGCCATGAAAGAATACTTCTTCAACTAAAGAAATAACTTGTTATCCCAGAGGACTCCAAGAATGGTGGCGATGTGCTCTAAGTGTTCTTCCTTTGTCTTACTGTAGATCAGGATATAATCAAAGTAGACAGCAATAAACTTATTAATGTACTTACGCAATGCCTCTGTTATCAATCTCATAAACGTCAATGGGGCATTAGATAGGCCGAAAGGCATAACCATCCACTGGAATAGACCATCCTTTGTTTTGAACATCGTCTTCCACTCATCACCTGATCTCTTACGAATCTGATGGTACCCACTGCGAAGATTGAGTTTGGAGAATACCTTGGTGTCGTACACACTGTCAATCATATCCTCTAATCATGGAACCGGGAAATGGTACTTAACCATTATTTTGTTGATAGCTCTACTATCAACACACATCCGCCAGCTGCCATTTTTTAAGAATCAAAAGGGCTGGTACTGCACATGATGACATGCTATTTCTAGCTAACAAGGCCCTTGGTACATAACTCAAAGACATATTTTTGTAACTTGATATGCTCTGCGGGTACCATCCAGTAGTAAGGTAAG
Organism: Kingdonia uniflora; assembly: GCA_014058105.1. NCBI lineage: Eukaryota > Viridiplantae > Streptophyta > Magnoliopsida > Ranunculales > Circaeasteraceae > Kingdonia > Kingdonia uniflora. The sequence goes on from JACGCM010001592.1 coordinate 55,809, forward strand.
TTCGGGAGTGGGGACCCCATAACAAAATCAATAGCATGTTGTATATCACGTAGGGCATGTAATGCACTTTCGTGTTTTTCTCACAAACGTTACTGAACACTGTAATAATGAATTATAAACAAGAAGGGACAAGAGTAGGGGGTGAAGAATACGTACTGACAAGGGCGTATGCCCTACCGTGAGATCGAGCATCGGCGATAAAATTGGCACGCTCCCGTTGTATAACTACAACAAGTATCGGAGGAGGCATCGGCTCTAGGACAACTTTTTCCTTTCCCCATAAGAAACTAAAGGTATTTGTCTCTCTATCATAATAGATTTTCCTGTCAAACATTCAAGGCCTCCCAAGTAGGATATGGAAAATATTAATATCAACTACCGAAGCATAAATAATATCCTCATAAGTGTCACCCATCATGAACGTCAACACGCACTCATCTTTGGAATGCTCTCCTTGTCCAGGAGAGAGCCAAGTGAGATCAAACAATTCAATACTTGGGGAGGTTTTTAACTTTAGCTTCTCCACTTTCTCCTTGGCCACCAAATTCTCTATATACCCAGAATCAAAAATAACTTCACAATCTTCCCTTCGCTATGCAGCGTGTACATAATATGTTGTTACGGAGCCAAGAATTTAGATTTTCCGGGTCGAACCTCAATGTTCTATTTACCGAAGCACATAGGGGTAGACTATGGTAGATATTGCAAGGATCAAGGTTCGGTTACGTTGGTTCTAATATTGGTCGAAGCTTTGCAATTGTCGGCGTAGGTAACAGCGATGCGGCTGTGTTGGTTGGGTGTGATGAGAGGGGTAGGTCTCGACCATGGGAAAGGCGCACCTCTGTTGGTGAGATCGTTGGAGTGGGGAAGGGTAGTGGTGGACCTCCCTTCATCTTAAGACTTTGGTTTTTTGATTTTGAATGTGGGTGGTTGGGCTCGGGTTTTTGGCACGAGGTGGGACTGATAGTAGACTCGGTCATACTTGTAGGGTTGGTCTCTCTACCAACTGGGTTGGGCTCCTTTTGTACACTTTGGGTTAGGCTTTATTTTGGGTCTGGTCCATACAGATCAAAAGGGGTCCAAGTGGGGATCATCCCTCTAACGACCTTGTTGTTGCTGTTCACCTTTGGAATCTCATCGTTTTCCACAATTTTAGTCGCCAGTTTGGCAATGCCTATGCTGGCCGTTTGGGACCTCGTGGGTGGGTCGACAATGTCGTACATTGGTAGAAGCTTGCTAGGATTCTTTATCGTCATGGTCGTTAAGCGCTCTTACAAGTCGTTTCAATCCGTAATGTTTGGAACACCGGAGAACTCCTCGACGGTATGGTGTGAGTGGGGCTGATCATATCTATCTCCATCTTTGAAGGTTCGCACAATTATTTTGAGTAGCTCAGTTTGAACATTCACAAGTTCTAACAAAAACCTGTATCTCTCGTTCATCTCATCGATTTGAAGGATCGGAAGATCGCTCTGATACCACTTTAGTGTAAACTGTTGGTTTTTTCAAAAAACTCCTTGGGCTTGGGCTCACCTTTAAGATTCTCCTATGGGATTGGGTTTGTTCTTGACTTGGTCTTTACTCTCCAAACGGCTAGTATTGAAGACCAGATCTTTGGACCTTTAAAACGCATGTACGTTATGGATAAGGCTGTTGCACAACTTTAAAACGCATGTACGTTATGGATAAAGCCGTTGCACAACTCCCCTATATATATCCATTGGAACACCACTTTTTAAACATATAACACATAACTTATTTCTCTTTGAGCACTATTCATCTATTTCTTCCAACTTAATATTACGGTTTACCTTGAGGTGCTACCATCGTTTACGTAGACTTCTCGGTGTGAAGCTACAGTATACCTGATCATTGTATCCTGGGAGAGTAGTCGAGTTACGTCGAGATACTTTTTAAAGAGAGTGTGACCCACGTCTCGAGCTCTAATTCTCTTACTAAACTTGTTGTTGTTATTTCCTAGATTGAAGAAAACTCTCAGTTGCTGTGTCATCTCCTTCTTGCTGTTCCAGATTATTCGCTGTTATTGTGAAAGAAGAACTGTTCTTGTTGTTTTAGATTATGCAAGCTATAATTTCATATTATACAAGCTGCTATTTTCAGACCTTGTTATTTCCTTTCTTTCTTTGTTTTTCAAGAAGAACTTGTTGTTGCTTCTCTTGTTGTTGTTAAAAAGGGGAACTACACCTTGCTGTTTATAACTGAACTCGAACTCAGATTTCTGCAATTGTTTTCGAAACCAAGTTGTTGTTGTTGTTGTTTGAAACTGAGTTGATGTTTAGACCTCACTTACTATTGTCCATTACTTCCATGAATTGTATAATCATCTCTGGTACTTCATACTTCTTCTACTTGCCATTCCGCGTTTGGGGGAAGCATATTTACATGTTACTTACATTTTATTCTACAATTTTAAAGAGTATCTATTCTCTGTAATATGGCTCTTACCTTAGAAGTGCTAAAGTTTGATTCCAACAAACCCTCTAAGTTTGATGGTCTCAACTTCAAGAGATGGAAGAACAAAATGTTTTTTTATCTCACACTTAAGGAAGTGGCTTATGTTCTAGAACAAGAATGCCTAATTGAACCTCCCATTCGTGTACCTGCGGTAGACCCTGGCCTGATTACAAATGAATATGACAAAACCTTAGAATTAATTTTAAACTGGACTGAGGTTGACTTAAATGCCGAAATTTTATCCTGAACGGTTTAGTAGACAAGCTGTACGATTACTATCTACAGTCTAAAACTGTTAAAGCCATTTGGGAAGCATTACAGAGGAAGTATGATATAGAAGAGACAGGCTCTAAAAATAAAAAGTTTATCGTAAGCCGATATCTTAAGTTTACTATGGCCAACGATAAGTCGGTGATTACCCAATCACATGAGTTGCAACGAATTGTGCATAAGATCGTGTCCGAAGGGATACCTCTTAATGAACAATTTTAGGTTGCCGTGATGATTGACAAATTACCGCCTAATTGGAAAGACTATAAAAATATCCTACGACACAAGTCAAAGGAACTTACCATGGAGAACTTGATTACTCGTCTTAGGGTTGAAGAAGAATCTAGAAAACAAGACCTGAAAGAGGAAATCCTTTTGGTTCAAGCCAAAGGGAAGGTCCATCTGAAACCTAAAGGGAATCATTTCAAGGCTAAGAATGGCAGTAATTGGAACAACCGTCCTAACAATGGTAATCCGAATAACTGTAAGAAAAGTGGACACCAGAATCCTAATAAGGGAACGAACCAACAAGCCCCACCATATAACATAATAGTTTTTATTGTGTGCTTCAACTGTAACAAGCCTGGACACATATCTAGAAACTATCGGAACCGTAAACTTGTTGCTCAGGCGAACATTACCGAAGAGCCCTTAGTGGCTATGATCACGGAGATCAACATGGTCAGTTGAACCGACGGGTGGTGGGCTGATTCAGGTGCTTTTAGGCATGTATGCTATGAACGCAATTGGCTAAAGACCTATAAGGAAACTGAAGACCAGAAGGTACTACTTGGGGATTCCCATTGCACCAAAATGTTAGGCACTGGAGATGTTGAACTGGTATTTACCTCTGAAAGGACAATGACTGAAGAATATGATGCATACTCCTGAAATGAGGAAGAATCTTGTTTCTGGCTATCTTCTTAACAAGGCAGGATTTCAGCAGACCATTGGCTCAGATCAGTACATTTTGACTAAGGGTGGGATTTTTACGGGAAAGGGTTTTGTTTGTAAAAGAATGTTCAAATTAAGTATTAAAATGAATAAATCTGCTTCTGCTTACTTATTGTCTTCTTTTAATATTTGGCACTCTAGACTATGTCATTTTAATAAGAAGCTAGTACATAATATGAGTAAACTAGGTATGATTCTTAAAGTAGATTTAAACGATTTTAATAAATATCAATCTTGTAGTCAAGCTAAGATTACTAAAACCTCACATAAAAGTGTTGTAAGGGAATCACAACTTTTGGATTTAGTATACTCTGATATTTGCGAAATGGATGGTACATTAACTCGAAATGGTAAAAGATATTTTATAACTTGTATAGATGATCATTCAAACTATACTCAGGTTTACTTGATGCGTCACAAAAGTGAAGCCATAGATATGTTTAAAACTTATGTAACAGAGGTAAAAAATCAGTTTGACAGACACATTAAAAGATTTCGTAGTGATAGAGGCACGGAGTATGATTCACATGAATTTCAAAACTTGTATGAATCCTTAGGGATTATACATGAAACTACTGCTCCTTATTCTCTATAATCTAACGGTAAAGCTGAACATAAAAATAGAACTTACACTGAGCTGAGAGTTATTATTTTACTTAGTTCTGGATCACCCAAATCTTTATGAGGTGAAGCCTTATTATCTGTTTGTCATATTTTAAACCGTATTTCTCATATCACATCTGAATTATCACCTTATAAAATTTGGAGGAAAAGTAAACCTAATGTTAGCTATTTTAAGGTTTGAGGCTGTTTAGCCTATATTCGTAAACCTGATCCTAAACATATAAAACTAGCTAGTAGAACTATTGAATGTGCTTCCATTGGTTATGTTATTAATAGTAAAGCTTAAAGATTTCTTGATATTAAGATTAATGTAATTATTGAATCACTAGATGTTGATTTCTATGAGAATAAATTTCCCTACTTACTGAGGGACAGTGGGGATAGTAGTGGGGGTTCTCAACCTTCTACGCCTTTGACCCCTAATGTACCTCAAGTAAACGTTCCTGGAGCTATTAATTCTCACGATACATACCCAAAACTTCGTAGAGGTAAACGTTTAAAAATTGTTAAGGATTTTGGTAATGATTTTGTTGTACATACATACCTTAAAATCGGACCCCAATACTATCAGGGAAGCGTTAACCTCAGGTGACGCTAATTTGTGGAAAGAGGCCATTGATGATAAAATGGATTCTCTTACTACAAATGAGACTTGGGACTTAGTTAACTTACCTCTTGGTAGTCGTTCTATTGGGTGTAAATGGTTATTAAAGAGGAAACTTCAACCAGATGGTACTATAGATAAATATAAGGCAAGACTTATAGCAAAAGGATATGTGCAAAAGGAAAACATTGATTTCTTTGACACATATTCCCCAGTTACTCGTGTGACAGCCATTAAAGTATTATTGGTTGTTGCTGTCGTGTATGATTTGTTTATTCACCAAATAGATGTAAAAATTGTGTTTTAAAATTAAGAGCTTGAAGTGGAATTATATATGGATCAGCCTGAAGGCTTTGTGGTACCTGGTGAGGAACACAAAGTCTGTAAGCTTAACAAGACCTTATACGGTCTAAAGCAAGCTCCAAAATAGTGGCACTGCAGAATTGACCAATTACTTCTTTCAAATGGTTTTAAGATTAACGCTGTTTTTAAATGTTTATATTATAAAGTATCTGGTGAGAGTTGTATTATGATATGTTTATACGTTGATGATCTACTTATTTTTGGTTCTACACTTGATATCGTTTTAGAGACCAAAAACATGTTTAACAATAATTTTGATATGAAGGACCTAGGCGAGGCTAGTGTAATTTTAGGCATGAAGATCACACACACAGACACTGGTATTACTCTTGATCAATCTCATTACATGGAGAAGATCTTGAAGAAGTACAAATATTTTGACCGTAGACCTGCTTATACTCCTTGTGATCCACGAGTTAAACTTTTAAAGAACTTGGGGGAGGCAGCTAGACAGAAAGAATACGCAAGTATTATTGGTAGCCTTCGTTATGTTATGGATTGTACTAGACCCGATATAGATTATGTTGTAGAGGTTCTATGTAGATTTACAAGTAAACCAAGTTTGGCGCACTGGGGTGCTATTGATAGAGTTATGCGGTATCTGAAAAGGACCATGAACTTGGGTTTACACTATCAGAAGTTTCCCGCGGTCCTTGATGGATTTAGCGATGTAGATTGTAACTCATTTTCAGATGATTCCAAAGCTACCAGCAGATACGTGTTTAGTATAGCTGGAGGGGAAGTTTCTTGGAGATCCAAAAAACAAACGATTCTAGCTCAATCGACTATGGAGACTGAGTTAGTAGTACTAGCTACAGCTAGTAAGGAGGCAAGTTGGTTGAAAGACCTCTTGTTTTATATTCCTTTGTGGAATAGGCCTATGCCGTCGATACTGATCCACTCAGATAGTAATGCTGCGATAGCCAGAGTACAGAACAATTACTATAATAGTAAGAAGTTAGCGATACGTCGCAAGTACAGTACAATGAGAGGTTACCTCACATCTAGTACTGTTACAGTGTACTTTGCAAGATCGGAAAAAAACTTGGCATATCCTTTGATGAAAGGACTGTCTCGTGACAAAGTGTGGAGCACATCTTTAGGGATGGGGCTAAAGCCTATTATAGAATCACAAGTGGTGGGAACCTAACCTAAATGACTGGAAATCCTAAGAAATAGGTTCAATGGGGAAAACAAATTACTGTGATATAGAATCATGCAAATAAGGAGCTTGTCACTCCAGAGTTCATCTCGCTGTACATAAATGTAAATATGCATGATATCTTGAAGCGAATGCTAGACTGAGTTTTCTTAATCTCTTAATGAGATCTATATCTCATTCTCTGAGTGAGGTGTCTAGCTACAAGAACACTTTTCATAGACTCACCAATGTGATTGTGGAAGTGCGGCCGCTTCCTATGATAAATTAGGCTAAATTCCCTAAAGCCTTTACCTATACTGGGATTAAACACATGGCCGAAATGTGTTGGCATTTAGGAATTGTACCTGGTAGGGTTGTATGTGGTTTTCCTCACGATATAAAAGCGAATAATGAGTTTAAGACTCTGATCACTTATTATTCTTATATGTTGAAGATTGTCCACTACGTAAAGGTTCAAGTCTAAGGACACCTTTACTCTCTATATATCGAAACCGTTATCTCGTTTCTTTTCTCCTTCAGGAAGTTTTTTAAAAGTGGGGGATTGTTGGTTTTTTTTAAAACTCATCGGGCTTGGGCTCACCTTTAAGATTCTCCTATGGGTTTGGGTTTGTTCTTGACTTGGTCTTTACTCTCCAAACGGCTAGTATTGAAGACATGATCTTTGGGCCTTTAAAACGCATGTACGTTAAGAATAAAGCCGTTACACAACTTTACAACACATGTACGTTATGGATAAAGCCGTTGCACAGTTCCTCTATATATATCCATTGGAATACCACTATTTAAACATATAACACATAATTTCTTTCTCTCTAAGCACTATTCATCTCTCTCTCCCAACTTGATATTACGGTTTACCTTGAGATACTACCATCGTTTACATAGACTTCCCGGTGTGAAGCTACAGTATACCTGCTCGTTATATCCTGGAAGAGTAGTCGAGCTACGTTGAGATACTCTTTAAAGAGAGTGTGACCCACGCCTCGAGCTCTAATTCTTCTACTGAACTTGCTGTTGCTATTTCCTAGATTGAAGAAAAATCTCGATAGTTGTGTCATCTCCTTCTTGCTGTTCCAGATCATTCGGCGTTGTTGTGAAAGAAGAACTGCTCTTGCTGTTTCAAATTATGCAAGCTATAATTTCATATTATACAAGCTGTTGTTTTCAGGCCTTGTTGTTTCCTTTCTTTCTTTGTTCTTCAAGAAGAACTTGTTGTTGCTTCTCTTGTTGCTATTAAAAAGGGGAACTACACCTTGCTGTTTATAACTGAACTCGAACTAAGATTGTTGTAGCTGTTTTCGAAACCAAGTTGTTGTTATTTTTGAAATCAAGTTGTTGTTGCTATTGTTTGAAACCGAGTTGTGGTTGCTGTTGTTTAGACCTCACTTACTATTATCCATTACTGCTGCGAATTGTGTAATCATCTCCGGTACTTCAGACTTCTTCTACTTGCCGTTCCGCGTTTGGGGGAAGCATATTTACAGGTTACTTACATTTTATTCTACATAAACTGATTACGCGGAAGTATAATAATCATGAAGAACACTAGTTTGATCATCAATTGGGGGAAGAAATTATGTTCTTAAGGAACCCTAATTTTATTTTATTTGAACTTTTCTTTAGGCAAAAACTAACTACTAAAGAAAGTAAAGAGAGTCTCTCTTTATAGAACTAAAGAGAAAGTAGAACTAAAGAGAATGTAAAAGTAAAGAGAGAGAGGCCAACTAATATGGGGCGCATCCTATCTAGGGATGTGCTACATCATATTCGTTAAATTCCTATCTTGACATCCATATGTTGGCTAAAAAAGATTAAATTATTTTAAGCTCGTTGATGTCCACCTCTCACTACGAAAACTAAAAGGAGCCTCCGGTTTAAGATGATTCATCATCATACCAAACAAAGGAACCTCCGGTTCGCAATAGTCTTCCCCATTATAAGTGCCAATTATATGTTAATTCAACAACAAAGAAGTTTGTAAGTTACGCTAATAAAAGTTTAACGAAGAAAAGAGATAAAGAACATGGCTAACTGGCTAAGTACTTACAACTTTTATGCAAAATGCTTGTAGATTGGGACAACTCCTCAGTAATAACACAGTGGCTTCGCTTTGGTCCTTTACGTCCCAGACTTGGAGGTTCAAATGCTTTATGTTAGGACACGATGCATGCAAATAAACTAGAAGCGAGTGAGATATACTGGAAGAACCGTACAACAATTAGAAGAACGTATAAGCAATAAAACGCAAAAAAAATTATAATGCACTATGTGTATATAATTCAGAAAAATACGTACCGTATGTTTTTTGCCAAAAGATAGATCAATGGTTTCCTTATCTGTAAACAGGTTCCGGTAGTTCGAAATGGAATGAGGCTTCGGAAACAGAGAATAGCTTCTGAAAGTTATATTCTTGTAGAATACCACTACCACCATTGTAATATAATTCACGAAGAGCTGAAGTAAAGAGTTTGATCTTGCCCTGTAGACTACAACTTGCATGATGTTCAATACCTCAAGTTTAGGTAAATCAATGTTGAGCTCATTTAGATTGCCCAAACCGCAATATCTGATGCAAAAATTTTCAAGTAGGGGACAGCCTTTAAAGAGGTTGGAAGTTAAATTGTAACTCGGAAAAGTAATATATTTAAGCTTTAGTGTCTTAAGGTTCGGACGTTTTCGGGAAACTCCAGGACATAGTTAGGATCCAGATACAACTTCAATGTAGTCAACGACTTTGAAGTAAATAGGCAACAAGGAAGAGATATTGGAGGTCGACTAAGTTGAAGTATTTTTAGATCTTGGACATTATGATTTACAGCATAAGAGATCCATAAATTGACAGAACTAATAGAGAAACCTTTGGGGAAATAGTAAATATATAGCTTGAACCTGTTTATGTTGGATCTGAAACAAACTCAAGTAGTTGATAACGGAAATTATATTGTTTATCCTGCTTTTCTTAATTGTGGCAATAATAATTTTGATGTCTTTGAACTTAAAAATTCTGATGAAAATCAGAGTAATCAAGAACAAGATGAGTTTGATGACCTGAATCTTGAGGACTTGTATGCTCAAACTCTCGCTAAGTGTATGAAACTATGTAAATGTAACAAAGTCTTAAAAGACCAAGTTGATACACTTACATGAGAACTTCAAAACAAAACTGAGAGTACAAGTCACAAGATAGAGGCACTTGAGAATAAGAAACAAGGCATTCATGACAAAGCTCTATTTTTAGAAAAAAGAAGTTAATGATGCGAAGGAGAACATGAAATCAACTTTGGACAAACTCCGTTCGGCCAAGCTTGATGTAGTTCTATCTCAGCAGAAACTTGAGAAGTTTTGTCATGGGGTCAAGAATATTGATAAAATATTATATATAGGAAAGACGGATAGTGACAAAAGGAGTCTAGGATATAAGGAACCTCTTCCTAATGCCAAGACTCCTCAAATCACAAAGTTTGTGAAAGCTTCTACTTCGGTGCCCAAGCATAACATGATATCCACTACTCATAATCACGCCAAACGGGTCTCTCACTCTCAGACTTATTATTGTAGTATATGTGGTCGAAATGGACATATTGCTTCTTATTGTAGATTTGTTGGTCTCTATCAACCATATGCACACTTTTTCAAGGGATATAAATATAAGTCATATGTGAATTTTTCTAATGTGAAAAGTGAGAATGTGAGTAGGTGGTCCGCTCCAAAAATATCACCTCGAATGGTGATTCGTGCAGTTTGGGTGCGAAAGGATGACTTGTCGCCACAAATAAGGTAATGTATCATAACTGAGACGGGCTATCAGTATGCTCCAATGTTCAGGTATGATTCTTGTCCTGTCTCAGTTAGTCTTTATTTTCTTATAATGAGGATAGTAGAATAGATAGTAGGATATTGGTTTGTTTTTGTTTTTACCTACACTCTGCACATTAGAAGCTTTTGTCTATAGAATACTCTTGCTAGACTTAGATTGTGCTTTTGTGTTATAATTCACTCATGAGATAATTATTTGGTAAAATCACAAATCACGATAGTCAGTGGTTCTCTTGTTTAAACTAAAAGCTTATCGTGAGTAGAACCACGTGAGGATATCAGTAGAGACTTCATACTTAATACTATGTGAGGATCTAGCCTTTTATGAGCTTCGAGTGTTAAGATATTGACTCTTCTGTTAATCTTGTTGTTATTGATCTCATTTTCGTTTCCTCACTCAATTGTCAATGGTAACATCAAAGTCAAATTCATTTAATAGAACATTCCCTATTCTTGATTCGAGACGAAAAAAAGACTATGTGAGACCGAAGATATGACAATAGGCATTTTATTGCTACATTTTTTTTTTTTTGGCCTTCGTTTTGTCTTACCATATTTTTTATTCACTTGTAGCCCTTGTGCCTGAAAAATAAGCCTTTCATTTTTATACCCAAATCCTTTATTAATTTACCCGTTTGTTCTTAGACTTTACAGTGAAAAAAAGGTGGGTTCGGATCGCAATAATGTGATCTTTTGGGGAAAAAAATTGAATGAAAGAATGGATCGTCTATCCCTGATTTTTTTAACTAGTATGTAAAATTGTGGCTAGAAAAAGAAGAGAAAAAAAAAAGGAGAACAAGAAAAGAAAAAAGAAAAAAAAGGGAAAAAGGAGGAAGCAAGAAGGTGGGGAAGAAGTATGAGTTTTTGAGGGAAGAAGAGGAGAGAGTGTATCTGTAATCTCAAAATGCCAGGAAAATATCTACTCCGTCATTTGCCTACCCGTGCCTATATTATAACATTTTCAAGACCTGTTTGATCTTGAGTTTTAACACAGTTAGTTTAGTGGAGATGAGAGATATGGAGTCTATATTAATTAACTTGACACAATTAATGACAATTGATTTCCTTTCCATGAGATCTTCCAGCTCACAGTACGTTGTTTTTGATGAGATATGATTTTTTATTTGTATTTATTCATATTCATATTCATATCTCACACAGAGTGTTAGCTAGTCAATTCTCAGTGATTTTTGAGTGACCACCCTAGAGAGGCCTAAGTTGAAACAACTTTCCGATATCGTATTCTAACTACGGCTGGGTAATACATTAAAAACCGGGCATCTATCTGACTATGCACACACACACGCCAAGTACTTCATGGAATGATTGTTTTATAACACATGGGCGTTGTCTTGGTCTACATAGGATATTTTAGACTCATTATCTTTCTATCCTGCCTTGTGTTTAGGGGGAGTGTTGTTTTCTATTGCTTTCATATTTTAAAGACACTCCTTTTTGTGTGTTTTTTTCTTTTATTTCATTGTTCGGGGGTCACCATTATTTTAAGGGGGAGATGTTTTTATTTTTATTTTGTAAGGGGGTTTTATATTTTCCGAACTATCTTTTGTGCTATTGGTTTGTTTCTCCATTTTATTTGTTATTTACCCTTTGTTCATCTGTGCCAAAAAGGGGGAGAGATGATCCTGACAGGTAAGTCAGGTAAGTTGTGTTTCCCCTGAATCCCTTATTTTTGAATGTGAATGGGTACATTATGTATCTTGTTTAGTGTGCAGGGATTACAGAGGATAGTTGCCTTGTGGATGGATGTCCAGTGAGTCAGTCAGTCCATAGAGTCTGTATTTTTTTCTTACCTAGTTCTAGTTTTGACACAAAATGAACCAAAGGGGAAATTGAAACATCCATTTTGGAGTTTGTTTCATTTAGTGTCTAGTATGGGTGTCGGCACTATCTCGTGGTTATCCGTCGTCAGTGAGTGTACATGGAGAGACTACAGCTGGACTGACACTGAACAGGTAAGTGGGTTTCTATCTCTTCATTCTAGAATATCAAAACCTGAGTATTCTAAGGAGTATGAAAAATACGAAAAAAAATGTTTGTTTAATGATAAAGCAGAGTTTATTTGAAAACAGGAAAAATATTTGAATATTTTATATCTTGCTCGAATATTTTTTTCCTGCTTAAAAATTTTTCAAATTTTGATTTTGTCGACAGTAGAAAATATTCTAATATTTTCTAATCTTGCTCGAATATTTTTTTCCTGCTTAAATTTTTTCAAACTTTGATTATTTGTCTAGTTGTCGATTTTTGTCGACAGTAGAAAAATATTCGAATATAATAGAAAATATTCGAGTAAGAATCGCAAAACTCAGTTTTCTTAATAAAAGAGAATTTTTCCTTTTTCCTCTCCTAACTTCTCTAAAAACTGAAAAACCTAGGGCTTGTATTCTAAAAAGAGATGAGATTTTCTTTGAGAGATTCAAGAGAGAACAACAACTCAACTTTGAATCAATCAATGATTTAGAAACCCTAATTTTGATTTGAAGATCTTGTGGGATTCAAGATTTGGAGCTTTGACGAGAGATTGGAGAGAGGCTTTGCGAGAACGCTAGGCGTTACGAGGACGTGGGAAGTTGCGAGAACAGAGAATTGATTGCGGGGAGTTCGATTATAAGAGAGGTAACCACGGGATGTGCTTATCGAGTCTGTAAGTAATTGAATACTTGTAATTCTTTTTCAATATTAGATTATTTTAGCTATCGAGCGATTCGACAGCGACCTGTGAGTTTTCTCCTGAGAAAGGTTTCCCACAGGGTTAAAAAAATTGCTTCTGTTCCTTAATTTCCAATTGCCTGTGAACACTAAATAATTGTATATATTCGATTTAGGTTAAGGTTAGAACATTAATTCTAAGAAATTCGGACCTAATCGATTTAGACCTAAAACAATCGAAATTGATTAGTCTCAAGCGTCTAGGAATTTCAGGATCCATGACATAGGTTGATTGTTTTTTCGACAAAATCTAGAAAACGACCTTTGTTAGGATCAACTTCATCAAAATCAAACTCATCGAAGTCCAATTGGAAAGAAAATGGAAGTCGTGTAGCCATTGTTTTGATAAAACGGTAGTTCTTACATCTTTCATGGGGAGGAAAGATGTGATGTAAGATCGAACAAGTTCTGGCATATCACTAATCCTATCTTCACTTCCTACTATGTTGTTCTCTAGTACGTTACTTACTGTAAGGGCTTATTTCTAATCCTCGTACTAAGCCCGATATTCGAGCTCACATAGTTCGTATAAACACATTGATAACCAACCAAGGATTGAGGGCAAGCAGATTACAATACAGACTTCCTCACTACAGTTCAAGGATATTGAAGCATCTAGTAACATTGCACTGCAGAAGATACTCAGATATCCATCAACAGTTCGTAACATACGAACATCGTTAGAGATCGTATCTTCATCAACAGTCCGAAGTTATGGCTAACTCAGATATCCATCAACAGTTCGCATAGATACGAACATCGTTAGAGATTGTATCTTCATCAACAGTTCGAAGTTACAACTAAGGTTATCAGAAATCCGTTACAAGATCAACAATTATCATATAGCAAGACGTTACAAAAGACTCATCAAACCTGATATTGTAACGTTCCTCATTAAAGCAATAACGGTCATATTATAAGACCTATAAAAAGAGACATGGAGATCAGAATAAGGGAGGCTGTAATCATTTACAAAAATCTTAGAGAAAGTTATCTCTATCAAACTCGGATATTCTATCTCTTCTCTTTATAATAGTTAGCATCTATATAAACACCATTCTTTCCAAAAATCATCAGGAGAGGTTGTGGTTTTTAACCCATTCAAAGGTTTTCCATGCTAAAATTTGTGTTAATTACTCTCATTCCTTGCTAATATTTCATATTTCAAGGGTGTAAGACACTATCTTCGTCCAATACGAAAATAGACTATTACACTTACCGTAGAAGCTTTCGCTACTACTGACAGTTCCTCCTCCATTAAAGTCTGCGTTTAACAGCCTAAATCAAAAGCTATCAGAAGAAAAGAAAACTTAAGAACGATCCCAAGAAACAGGCTTAAGAAATAACTAATGCATAGTTTGCATGATCAAGGAAGACGGAAAAGGTCAGTCAGTCACATCTCAAAAATAGATGATGAGACTGAATTTAAGGTTTTATGAGATTTTCATTGAAAATGGTTCTTCTCTTAAGAGACCCACCAAATAAATCTTCTCTTTGACAAGTCATCACCTAGATTAGGGTTGTCAAACGGTAAGGACTAAATCCGTTACCGATCCATCCAATCCGATAGTAAAGGTTATAATTCATTAGGAAACCAGTCTGATAAGCTAACTGATTGGATAAGAATCCACCTCAATCCCGTCCGCTAAAGATCTAATCCGTTAGGATATGTACTAAAATTTGATTTTCACATACCGATTATTTAAGATTTTTCCATCTTTAAAATTTTTTTGTTAATGGTCAGTTCGGACCGGTTAGGATTGACCTAATTATAACGGATCGAATTAGGATCCACAATTTAAAGGTTCTATAGAATTCGGATTGGGTTAGGACCAGTAGTAGGCTTCTTAACGGATCAGACTAACAATCATAGTCCAACCCGATCCATTGACAGCCCTGAGCTAGATGGCTAGATTCTCATCTAAAAAGTTTAACAAGATTTTGCCATTAAATCATGGTTTTAAATAACCGTTTAATAATTGGTAACGCCTTGACCCCGTCCATT